>JACEFZ010024506.1:315000-582500 GCA_014155875.1 Cepaea nemoralis
TACTAAACAAGCTGAACAGCGCATAAATGCTTTTGAATATAAATGTTATAGACGGGTTCTAAGAATATCTTGGGTAAAGAAAAGAACAAATGCATCCATACTTCAAGAGCTGAATATTGAAAAGGGTTGACTATTAAAGACGATAAAACAGAAAATTGATATATTGTGGTCACTTGAAACGTCGTGAAAGTTTGGGGTTTGGAGGGGTATATGCCTCGGAAAAGAGGAATAGGAAGGCCAAAGAGAAGATGGGTGTGGAATGTGGCGTAGTAGTAGTAGTAGTAGTAGTAGTAGTAGTAGTAGTAGTAGTAGTAGTAGTAGTAGTATTAGTAGTAGTAGTAGTAGTAGTAGTAGTAGTAGTAGTAGTAGTAGTAGTAGTAGTAGTAGTAGTAGTAGTAGTAGTATTAGTAGTATTAGTAGTAGTAGTAGTAGTAGTAGTAATAGTAGTAGTAGTAGTAGTAGTAGTAGTAGTAGTAGTAGTAGTAGTAGTAGTAGTAGTAGTAGTAGTAGTAGTAGTAGTAGTAGTAGTGAGGCGGACATGCAACATAATGATCCAGCTTTCTCACATGCCTGTGCCAACTTTGGGCTCAATATCAACTTGGAGAAGACTGTAGTTATGTACCAGCCAGCTCCAGGGAATAATCACACTGTGCCGAATATCAAAGTGAATGGTCATAGTCTAAGTGTTGTGGACAAATTCACCTATCTTGGCAGCACTGTGTCACAAGCTGCCACAATTGATGATGAAGTGAATGCAAGAATCTCCAAGGCCAGCGCGGTCCTTTGGAAGACTGTACAGAATGTATGGGGACAGAATAAGCTGCAAACAAAGCTGAAAGTCTACAAAGCAGTTGAATTATCCACACTGCTATATGCTTGTGAAACCTGGACTGTTTATCAGCGACACGCTAGGAAATTAAACCACTTCCACACAGTCTGCCTTAGGAAGTTACTGAAGATTAAATGGCAAGACAAGATCCCAGACACTGAAGTCATAGAAAGAGCGTCCATGCCCAGTATCCACACTCTACTAATGAAGAATCAGATTCGCTGGGCTGGTCACTTGACTCGCATGCCAGATCACAGGCTCCCTAAACGAATTTTTTACGGCGAGTTGCGTTGTGGTAAACGCTCCCAAGGCGGCCAGAGGAAACGCTCTGAAAATCTCACTGAATGCTTTTGGAATTCATCATGACACCTGGGAGACTGCAGCCAGAGACCGAAATTCGTGGCGTGCATCATTACGCAAGGGTGCAGTCACTTGTGAGGCAACCAGGACTGCAAGAGCTGTGAAGAAAAGGCAGGAACAGAAAAACCACTGCAGGAAATCCTCCTCCAGAAACGTCAAGCATTCTTTGTCCACATTGTCAAAGAACATTTCGAGCCAAAATAGGCCTTATCAGCCATCTTAGAACTTACAGCTCCATACTTTCAACCTCAATGGATGAAATGAATGGTCATCATCATTCTTGATGGACAAACAACAAGTAGTAGTAGTAGTAGTAGTAGTAGTAGTAGTAGTAGTAGTAGTAGTAGTAGTAGTAGTAGTAGTAGTAGTAGTAGTAGTAAGTGGAGGAGAATGAGAGCGCCTTTGTTCTTCTAGGCCTGTGTGATGTAGTAGTGGTAGTGGTAGTGGTAGTAATGGTGGGTATGATAGTCCATAGTCGGCCTCTTCTTTTAATTTTATTTGGTTTTTACATCGTTGCTTATTGTGATATACTGTCAGTTTGTAGTCTAGTTATATTGTCGAACCATGTCACGTATTGTTTTCTGATAAAATCTAGAGTTGCTATAACCCCAAGCTTTAGTCCTGCTTTCATCATATTCTGGTTTCCTCTCTTCTTGATATATAGCGTATTTTTCCCAGGAATCTCATTTCCACAGTTGTAATGTTTCTGTTCTCTTTTTCTGTCATTGTCCAAGGGTTGGCATTGATATTGTGCTGTAAAGTTATCATCATCATCATCTTCAAGTGCCCTGCCAGCTAGCGTAGGCGTTCATGGCTCTCCACAGATCTCGATCTTTGCTTTTCTGGATTAACTCTGCTGCTGATATTCCTCCATGCCACCGTCTTAATCCATCCAGCATCATTTCTCTTGGTCTGCCTCTGCCTCTCTTCCCCTCGATCTTTCCAGTTGTCGCGATGTTCTCCAATGCCTCTCTTCTCATCACATGACCGAAGAAAGCTGTTTGTCTCTTTCTTATTGTTGTATATAATGTTCTAGTTTCATTAGCCTGTTTCAGGCAGTCGTTGTTAGTTACTCTGGCAGTCCAAGGAATTCGCAACATTCGTCTCAGGAACCACATCTCTGTTGCTTCTAATTTCTTCTTAATTTGTTCATTTACATTCCAAGATTCACTGCCATACAGCAAAACTGGTTCTACATAGCATTTCAGCACTCTCTTTCTTACATTCAGTGATAGTGACTTATTGCACAAGATACTCTTCATTTTCTGAAGTGCGGCTTTTGCTTGCCCTATTATGCTCTTAATCTCTGTTGTACATCTTCCATCTGATGTTATAAATGCCCCTAGGTATCTAAAATTATCCACTTGGTTAAGAAGTTTTCCTTCTATTTCTATGTCACATTTTGGTGTCACCATTTTCTTTGATATCACCATTGTTACTGTTTTCTTGAATTCAAGGAGAGTTCTTTTCTTGCACTCTCTGTTACTACAGTGTCCAACAATTGTTGTAGGTCTGTTGATTTATCCGCCACCAATACCGTGTCATCTGCATAGCGTATATTATTTATATTATAACCTCCAACTAGTATTCCTGGCATCTCTTTGATCTCTCTCATTATTATGTCGCTATATAGGGAGAAGAGATCTGGTGACAAGACACGCCCCTGTCGTACTCCTAGCTTTATCTGTTCGTAACTACTCTCTTTACTTCCAATTTTAATATCTGCTACTTGGTTCCAGTAAATATTCTTTATTATTCACAAATCTTTCCCATCAATGTTGATATCTTCCAACATTTTAATCAGTTCTCCGGAGCATTAGTGTCCGTAATGTATATATTGCATTGCTTGTGCCCTTTCCCTCCACATATCCATACTGCTCTTCACTTATTTCCATTTTTATTTTCTTTATGGTAGCTGTAAAGTGCGCAGCAAATACACTATAAACATAACCAGTTTTATCAAATTTGTAAGGAATTATGTAGCTTTCAAATTTTATGTTGCCCAGTGCGTCCTCTAATCTCTACTTCCTTCTTCTCCTTCTATGAGAGCCAAACAATACTATGTGTATTTATTTATGCCTTCTTCTGAACGGGCCTTGAACGATAAAGAATTAAAAAGAGCGACGCATTCTTTCAACAGATTAAGATATGAATATATTTAGAGGGACTGCGGTAAAGCTGTGGACATGTAAACAATATAAAATAACACAAAATAATTTTGTTCCGTAGAGCTGCATTACTTTGTGTTATTTTATTTTGTTTACATTTCAAGACTTAACGTTATTTTAAACAGTTTAAATTGATTCGTCGATCGACATAGAACTGGCACAGTTTACTGTTATAATGTTACTGAGTTCGGAGCACCTATGGACAAGTACTGAGTGCAAAGATCTGAAATGAACTAGACTGAATGAAATTGTTTACACACATTTCCTAACAGGCAGAGGATTCCCTTGCTGCTATTTTTAGCACTCATTTGGCCTCGTTTTTCAATTTACCGCTCTTGGTGACGTCATTACAGTGTGTGTAACAGGAAGGGAAACCTGGAAAACACATTCTCGGGGTACGACGAGTGGCAGACGTGAGGGAGGAACCCGAGCTTAGAGGAGGACCTTCAGGCGTTGGAAGTGAGTCGTTTATGGACAAAGCTTGCACCCATCTTCTAATTTTACTCCGCCCCTCCTATCATTGGTTTCCTCATGGCAGATATAACCCTGAGACTTGTTTGGTACAAACTTGGGGAAGTCAGCGGAAAGATGGCGGATGCAGGCCGTAGTTGGTACTCGGAGCTCGATTTCGATAGCTATGTTTTGGATTTGCTTTTGCTGGGATGGTGCACGTTCTGTTTCGTGGTCATCTTGGTAGTCAACGCCATCGTATCTGCATTTGGGCCCTTGCAAAAGCGACCCAAAGAGAAAAGTCGTGGAGAAACAGGAGTGGAGAGCCTAACAGGCGCAGCCCTACCTCTGGAAACGGCAAAATGGTTCAACGATGCAGTGAATTGGTTTTATCTCCACTACTACCACTCTCCGGACTTTATGAACGACTGGCTCAAATCCCTCAATGAACAACTTACCAAACTTGGGGTAAGTTGATGTGTGTGTGTGTGTGTGTGTGTGTGTGTGTGTGTGTATGTTAACTTGTCTGACACTTGGTGTTCTCGCCGTGGAAAGTTGCTATTTACACAGCATCAGTGTGCTGTCTCCGTGTGTAACTACTGCCCCTCCCCTTTCCTACACATCCACCCGTTGTCATGGAAACGACAAGGTTTTTAATGCCCGGAGCCCAGTTAGTCGTGTTGGCTTTTCTATTGTTCTCTACTTCACGTGTGTAGTATAATTAAATATTTACACGATAGAAAGCGGTATATTGTTTCAGATAGCATCCAATGCTGCAAATATCTCCATGTTTTTATAGACTAGAAAATAAGTTTTGAAAATAAAAGCTGTCTTTTGAAAGTGCTTTTTTATGGTGAAGACGGAGCACGTATGGGAATGTCCTGAGTGCAGTGATGTCGGTTCTTAACTCAACTCAAGAAAATACTGTGTATTTTACACTTATTTACTCTTATACACACTTACTTACACTACGGCGTAATATACACTTCTTATACTCGTTGTCAAAGAAGTACTCAAGTAGAAGAAGGAAGTTCAGGTAGATTTTAGAGGTCGCACTAGATTCACTAGACAACATGAAGATTGGAATGTATTGTTCCATACTGTATAGTTCCATACTAACGAAGTACATTTGTTCATGCAGCTAGGCATTGTCATCATTTGAAGGTGGCAGGTTCAAGTTCCGGTATGGAACTGTATAGTTTTTAATTTTCAATTTCTGGATTCTTTTCTTCCTTCTTCTACTCCCGTGAGCGCTGATCAATACATGTGAATATGTTTATGAGCTGCTTTACTGACCTCAAGGGTTGCTTGACTGACCTCAATGGTTGCTTGACTGACCTCAATAGTTGCCTTACCGCCCTCAAGGGTTGCCTGGCTGACCTCAAGGGTTGCCTGACTGACCTCAAGTTTTGCCTGACTGACCTCAAGTTTTGCCTGGCTGCCCTCAAGGGTTGCCTGACTTACCTCAAGGGTTGCCTCACTGTCCTCAAGGGTTGCATTACTGACCTCAACGGCTGCTTTACTGACTTCAATGGTTGCCCAACTCACCTCAAGGGTTGCCTTACTGACTTCAATGGTTGCCCAACTCACCTCAAGGGTTGCCTTACTGACCTCAATGGTTGCCCAACTCACCTCAAGGGTTGCCTGACTGACCTCAAGGGTTGCTTTACTGACCTCAAGGGATGCCCAACTATTTCTGTGTATTACTTGTGGTGTATTACCCAACCAGACTTTGAGCCACATGTGTGTCTTAGACTCTTAGACTGTATGATGTATGGAGTTTATATAAGCAGGACATAGTAGTCAGTGCTAAATGTTTGCAAAGTATATATATATATATATATATATATATATATATATATATATATATATATATATATATATATCGTATATTAACGTGAGGAACATAACCTGTGCGAGAATCATTAGCGGTTCTCATCGCGATGGTAACTTACGGGGTATGTGAGCCAGTTGCTCACAAAGCATTGGCAAACTACTGAGCGTAATCTTGCCAAGAAATCAACAATCAGCTGAAAGATGCTGATGTTGACAGCGATGTCCTGTAAAGGATATGCGGAAAAAAAATTATATACACGCACGCACACATGCGCGCGCATGCGCGCGCACGCGTGCGTGCGCACGCGTGTGCGCGCGCACACACACACACACACACACACACACACACACACACACACACACACACACACACACACACACACACACACACACACACACACACACACACACACACACACACACACACACACACACACACACACACACACACACACACACACACAGAGTGGTACCTTGGGTTACGAACTTAATTCGTTCCAGAACTCGGTTCATAACCCGAAACGTTCGTAACCCGAAACATTGAAATCAATGAAATAAAGACAATCTGTTTCAAGATGAAAGAATCATTCTTTTTTATTAACATCCGGTCGTTTACCTGACAAAACGCAAAGAATACGTGTACTTCATGTATTAAATAAAGAGAAAGAAAACAACCAAATGAATTAAATGTAAAATAAAAAGAGATTTAGTCTATCTTTATTACCAAGAAAACGATCATGGGAAATTTGTCACTTTCTTTGTTATTCTGAATCATTAGTTTCAGGAGTATCTTGTCGCTGTTTCTTGGCAGCCGACTGGGAATCTTTCTGCACCAAGAAACTATCAAGGGAAATTTGTCGCTTCCTTTGCTGGAGAATCTTTCTGAAGTGCGCCATCGTGTTATCATTCATCACAATCACATATAGGGGCATAGGGCTTGTTAGCAACAAGTTTGTTTGGATGATGGTTCACAATGAAGTCTTCGACGTCTGCCCACTTGCTGCAAATTTCTTTAATCCTGGCAATTGAAACGGTCACTGACTTCTCATCATCGGACGACTGCTCCTCCTTTAATGTCTTTAGCTGTTCATTCTGAAGATCCACAAGCTCATCTGTAGTACTGTTTGTATTGTGCGCGATCGTTTGTCTCCAACGTTAGACAATGCTCTCTCTCACTCGCCTTCATTCATAACCTGAGGCACTGTTCGTAACCCGAGACATAAAATTTTCAAAGTTGTTGTTCGTAACCTGAATTGTTCATGACCTGAGGCGTTCGTAACCCGAGGTACCACTGTATATATATATCATCATTGGCATCTTTCCGTCTTGACAGACGATAGTTTGGTACATTGTGCTTCAAAAAGGCTTAATAACTACGAGCCATGGCGGTGGCTGGTAAGGCCAATTCTTGCTGCAAATGTTTGCCCACAGTAGATACATGTGAAAACATGGTCATTTCCACCATTGTGCACCATCTTACGTCTCTCATGCTCTATGTGTGCTTTATCTGCAATAATTTTCTCCTTTGTCTTTATTCCATTTCTGATAGTTGCCCTCCATGCAACACGTTCAGCTGCGACTTGCTCCCAATGTGCATTATCAATGCCTGTATCAATCATGTCCCGCTTACACACATCTTTGTATCGTAGTAGAGGCCGCCCCTGAGATCTCCTACCCATCTGTAATTCACAAAATAAGATGTCCTTTGGTATTCTACCATCATCCATCCTCCTAACATGTCCTATCCATCTAAGTCTACGAAGACTGAGCATGGAATCACACAACTTGATCTTTGCAATACTTCAGTATTTGTGATTTTGTCTTGCCCCTTAATACCAAGTATTCTTCGCAGACACCACATATGAAAGCTGTTTAAACGTTTCTCTTGGTGTGAGAAAGTTGTCCAGGTTTCACTGCCATAAAGAAGAGTACTAAGGACACAGGCTTGGTAGACGAGGACTTTTGTTTTGGCAGTAAGCTTTCTGTTCTCCCAGACTCTTTTTGCTAACATATTCATTGATGTTGCTGCCTTGCCAATCCTGATGTTGATTTCCTGATCTAGGAATAATTTGCTATTTACCTCTGATCCTAGATATGTAAAATGGTCTACTATCTTCAGTTCGGCGTTGTCTATAAAGATTGATGGTACACCATGTGCACCTTGTGACATAATCTGTGTCTTCTTTTTGTTAATTGTTAAACCAAATTCAGAACAAGCATTGGAGACTGCAGATAGTAGATGTTGTAATTCTTCCTCAGAGTGGGTCGTAATCACAGCATCATCCGCAAAAAGCAACTCTCTGATTAGTACCCTCCTAATTTTGGTCTTGGCCTTCAATCTCTGAGCATTATAAAGGCCACCATCTGAGCGTGAGTGAATGTATATACCGGCATCCTGATCACGAAAGGCATATTTCAGTAGAAGTGAAAAGTATATCCCAAAGGGGGGGGGGGGGGGGGGGGGGGGGGGGGGGCTAGTACACAACCTTGCTTAACTTCACTCTTGATTTCAAACTCTTCTGAAGTTGAGCCATCAAACTTGATTATACCCTTCATGCCTGAGTGGTATGATTCCACAATGGACAGAAGAGTTGGTGGGCAGCCAATCTTCTTTAGTGCTTTAACAGTCCCTCACGAGTGACCAAATCGAATGCCTTTGTGAGGTCGATGAAGGCAGTAAACAGTGGCTGATTTTGTTCCCGGCATTTTTCTTGCATTTGTCGCAATGAGAATATCATATCAATGGTAGACCAGTTCTGACGGAAGCCGCACTGTGATTCAGGGTAGACTTGATCTCCCAGGACTTGAAGTCTGCGCAGAACAATTCTGGCAAATACTTTCCCAACAATTACACAGAAGATATATATATATATATATATATATATTATATATATATATATATATATATATATATATATATATATATATATTATATATATGCCTCCATGGCAAAGGGCTTATGGACGTGATTTGTAAGCCCACTTATCCGCATTCAAAACACACCTGCGACTGATTTGGCAGCAGACCCCATTGCGCTGGGTTTTAACGAGTTGTTATGGAAGCCGGTCTTTCAGAAAGCAATGGCAAACTACTGAACGTAAACTTGCCAAGATATCAACAACAGCAGTAAAATGCTGGTGTTGAGAGCGATGTCCTGTAAACAGGATGAGCAAGGTATATATATATATATATATATATATATATATATATATATATATATATTATATATATATATATATATATATATATATATTACTGAAAGTTGTTATTAAATATTTCCTTAACTCCTCAAGAAATTGTCACTTAAATATTCTATCCAAGAAATTGTCACTTTAACATTCTATTCCAGGAAATTGTCACTTTAACATTCTATCCCAGGAAATTGTCACTTTAACACCTTCTATCCCAGGGTCACTTTGACACTGTCTATCACAGGGAAGTGTCACTTGAACACATTCTATCCCATGAAATTGTCACTTTCACACCTTCTATCCCAGGAAATTTACACTTTATCACTTTCTGCCCCAGGTAATTGTCACTTTAATTCTTTCTTTTTTTCACTGGGAATTCCGACTGTAACCCTATTTTTCCAGGAAATTGTCACTTTACTACTTTCTATCCTAGGAAATTGTCACTTTCACCATTTCTGTCACAGGAAATTGTTATTTTAACCCTGTCTATCTCCGGAAATTGTCACATGAACTCTTTTTATCCCAAAAAATTGCACTTTAACTCATTCTATCCTAGGAATTGTCACTTTATTTCTAGCCCTAGCCGCTGTTACTAAATTCTTTTGGTCTCAGAAAGTCACAGAAGCAGATGTCTGAAAAGAGATAATAAACTAAAGACTAAAATAGTATCAATAAAAGGAGCTTGCTGCTTCTGAGCTTTTCTGAGTGTAAGTACAAAAACACAAAATATGAATATGAAGCATGATGGGTGAAAAAATCCAAACAGATACAATTGTGACTGAAGTCTTTATAAATGGAACAACAAATTTGAAACACTGAAAATATACAATGAATGAACGATAGAATCAGTGTACTTTCCTAAACAATACTAGTCCAGGAGATTGGTAGCTAAAATACTTAAATATTGAAGAGGAGGAAACGGTAGGGGAAGAAACAAAATGGAAACTTATATGAAAAATAGATATGAAAAAATAGATGCATGTGTAAATATGTGATATATATTGCACAATTACACAGCATCAGACACATTCATGCACAATGACATATAAGAGCACTTACACACCAAAATATGCATATGCAAATACATACACTCTGACACACATACACACATGAACACACAATATATATATATATATATATATATATATATATATATATATATAATTATATCATATTATATATATATATATAATATATGAAAGATAGGACGGTCTGGAACTGTATGTGATAGTGAAAGATAGGACGGTCTGGAACTGTATGTGATAGTGAAAGACAGGACATTCTGGAACTGTATGTGATAGTGACAGATAGGACGGTCTGGAACTGTATGAGATAGTGAAGATAGGACAGCCTGGAACTGTATGACATTTAAAAGATAGGACAGTCTGGAACTGTATAACATTTAAAAGATAGGACAGTCTGGAACTGTATAACATTTAAAAGATAGGACAGTCTGGAACTGTATGAGATAGTGAAAGATAGGACAGCCTGGAACTGTATGAGATAGTGAAAGATAGGACAGCCTGGAACTGTATGACGCAGTGAAAGACAGGACATTCTGGAACTGTATGAGATAGTGAAAGATAGGACAGAGTGGAACTGTATGAGATAGTGAAAGATAGGACAGTCTGGAACTGTATGAGATAGTGACAGATAGGACAGCCTGGAACTGTATGACATAGTGAATGATAGGACAGTCTGGAACTGTATGAGATAGTGAAAGATAGGACAGTCTGGAACTGTATGAGATAGTGAAAGATAGGACGTTCTGGAACTGTATGAGATAGTGAAAGATAGGACAGTCTAGAACTGTATGACATAGTGAAAGATAGGACACTATGGAACTGTATGAGATAGTGAAAGATAGGACAGTCTGGAACTGTATGAGATAGTGAAAGATAGGACAGCCTGGAACTGTATGAGATAGTGAAAGATAGGACAGTCTGGAGCTGTATGAGATAGTGACAGATAGGAGATTCTGGAACTGTATGAGATAGTGAAATATAGGACATTCTGGAACTGTATGAGATAGTGAAGATAGGACAGTCTGGAACTGTATGTGATAGTGACAGATAGGACAGTCTGGAGCTGTATGAGATAGTGAAAGATATTACAGTCTGGAACTGTATGAGATAGTGAAAGATAGGACATTCTGGAACTGTATGACATAGTGAAAGATAGGACAGCCTGGAACTGTATGAGATAGTGAAAGATAGGACAGCCTGGAACTGTATGAGATAGTGAAAGATAGGACAGCCTGGAACTGTATGAGATAGTGAAAGATAGGACATTCTGGAACTGTATGACATAGTGAAAGATAGGACCAGCCTGGAACCTGTATGAGATAGTGAAGATAGGACAACCTGGAACTGTATGAGATAGTGAAAGATATTACAGTCTGGAACTGTATGAGATAGTGACAGATAGGACAGTCTGGAACTGTATGACATAGTGAATGATAGGACAGTCTGGAACTGTATGAGATAGTGAAAGATAGGACAGTCTGGAACTGTATGAGATAGTGAAAGATAGGACAGTCTGGAACTGTATGAGATAGTGAAAGATAGGACAGTCTGGAACTGTATGACATAGTGAAAGATAGGACAGTCTGGAACTGTATGAGATAGTGAAAGATAGGACAACCTGGAACTGTATGAGATAGTGAAAGATATTACAGTCTGGAACTGTATGAGATAGTGAAAGATAGGACATTCTGGAACTGTATGAGATAGTGAAAGATAGGACAGCCTGGAACTGTATGAGATAGTGAAAGATAGGACAGCCTGGAACTGTATGAGATAGTGAAAGATATTACAGTCTGGAACTGTATGAGATACGATGAAAGAGTAGGACATTTCTGAACTGTATGACATAGTGAAAGATAGGACAGCTGGAACTGTTATGAGCTAGTGAAAGATAGGACATTCTGGAACTGTATGACATATGAAAGATAGGACAGCCTGGAACTGTATGAGATAGTGAAAGATAGGGCAGCCTGGAACTGTATGAGTTAGTGAAAGATAGGACAGCCTGGAACTATATGAGATAGTGAAAGATAGGAAATTCTGGAACTGTATGAGATAGTGAAATATAGGACATTCTGGAACTGTATGAGATAGTGAAATATAGGACATTCTGGAACTGTATGAGATAGTGAAATATAGGACATTCTGGAACTGTATGAGATAGTGAAATATAGGACGGCCTGGAGCTGTATGAGATAGTGAAAGATAGGACATCCTGAAGCTGCAGAGACAGTGAAATATAGGACAGCTTTGAGTGAAGTTGTTGGTGGTTTATGCTCCAAACTGAGCCAGAGCGAATAAGAAGAAGATATTGTCATTCAGTATTTCAGTTTCTAAAGGTTGAAAAACCCATGTATGTTTTATATTCACACAATTTCTATCCATTGTAAACCATAAGACAATACACTGTAAATAAAATGCACATGAGAAGCTACCCTTTTTAGTGTGGACCTATGGAGAAAATTTGGGTTTTGTTTTCCCATCATTGTTAGAGTCTAGACCCTTACATATCACGGGTTGGGGTGTAGATCATGTAATACACTGTTAGAGTGCTAGATCATGTACATATCACTGTTAGAGTGCTAGACCATGTACATATCACTGTTAGATGTAGATCATGTCTTATCCCCTTTTTAGGGAAAAGTCGACTTACTTATAATGTTAGAGGGGCTAGATCATGGACATATTTCTGCTAAATACTAGATCATATATTTATCACTGTTTGAATTTCTAGATTATGTACATATCACTGTTAGGGGTTTCTGCCCTGTACTTATCACTGTTTTTGAATTTCTAGATTTATGTACTTATCACTGTTAGGGGTGCTCGGGTCAGGGATTATCACGTTAGGTGCTAGATCATGTACCTATCATGTTGAGTACTAGATCAGTATTATCACTGTTAGAATTTGATCAGTACCTTTTCACTGTTAGAGTCTAGAAACATGTACTTTAAATTTTAAAAAAATGATCATGTACTATCATGTTAGAAACTAGTCATGTACTTAATTTACTGTTAAAATAGATCTGTACTTTTCACTGTTTTGAGTGCAGTAAAGTACTTATTTAGAGTCTAGATCATGTACCTTTTCACTGTTAAAAAGGCCGTTAACTAGATATGTACTTTTACTGGTTTGAATACAGATATTATTTTTCACTGTTTTGGATAGCCATGTAAAAATCATGTTTGAAAACTAGATCATGTTTTATCACGTTAGAGTCTAGGGGTCATGTACTTTTCAGTTAGAGTTTCCGATCATGTAAATATCATGTTTGGGGTAAAAGAAACTTTACCATCACGTTAGAATACTGATCATGTACTTATCACTGTTAGAATACTAGATCATGTACATATCACTGTTAGAGTACTAGATCATGTACCTATCACTGTTAGAGTACTAGATCATGTACCTATCACTGTTAGAGTACTAGATCATGTACTTATCACTGTTAGAGTACTAGATAATGTACTTATCACTGTTAGAGTACTGGATCATGTATTTATCACTGTTAGAGTAATAGATCATGTACTTATCACTTTTAGAGTACTAGATCATGTACTTATCACTGTTAGAGTACTATATCATCTAAATATCACTGTTAGAGTACTAGATCATGTACCTATCACTGTTAGAGTACTAGATCATGTACCTATCACTGTTAGAGTACTAGATCATGTACCTATCACTGTTAGAGTACTAGATCATGTACCTATCACTGTTAGAGTACTAGATCATGTACCTATCACTGTTAGAGTACTAGATCATGTACCTATCACTGTTAGAGTACTAGATCATGTAACTATCACTGTTAGAGTACTAGATCATGTACCTATCACTGTTAGAGTACTAGATCATGTACCTATCACTGTTAGAGTACTAGACTATGTACCTATCACTGTTAGAGTACTAGATCATGTACCTATCACTGTTAGAGTACTAGATCATGTACCTATCACTGTTAGAGTACTAGATCATATACATGTCACTATTAGAGTAATAGATCTTGTACCTATCACTGTGCGTGAAAGAGGATATTATATTAACAACTAGAAAAGTATATATGGGAATCACATATGTGAACAAATGTGTAGACAAATGGAGATAAAAGTAATAGTATTGTGATAAAGAAGTATTAGGAATAATTACAGAGATAGAATGGGATGAAGTGGCAAAAGAAACTAAGCTTAGCTTTATACTGAGAATATTCAATTCTAACGTTAAATCAATAATGCTAAATTGATCAATAAGACGAAGAACAACGAAAAGTATTACGAATAAACTACAGACATTCATTAATTGTTGTCTGATCAAAATAGAAGATGTAAAATATTGTGACAAAATCACCATTGTAGAGCTCATGGAGAGAACTATACAAATACCAGTGAACCAAGAAGTGAAGGAAAGACACTGGTTCTGGATAGTCAATACGTTGAGAAAACCCGAGAATAGTATAAGGAGAAAAGCCTTAGCCTGGAAACTACAGGGCAAAAGAAATAGAGGAAGATCTATAAACTCACGGAGAAGAGAAATAGAAAGAGAAATGAAGAATATGGAAAGTACAGGGTGTATTTTTTTATGACTTTACAGTGTTTGAGAAAATATTGCCGGTCCAAGCTTTGTATTTACCTATTATGTTGCATGAACTTTACAGAGGGTGAATACAAAACTTGGACCGGCAATATTTTCAAACACTGCACAGTCATTAAAAATACACCATATTCATAGATCAGGCTTGCATAAAGAAAGGGGAGATTGGAGTGAGTTAGTGAAGGGACTAAGCCTAAATAAAAGGTACAGGTATAGACGTATTTACAATAATTACAGTACTAGAGTTAATAAGCCGGCCACGTAAATGATGGACTGAGAGCATCACAAAGTCAATGGGAATCTCGATACATGAAGCTCATGAACGGGCACTCTCCCACTGTTTATGCTTCACCTTGACACCGCAAGGTACAAGAGGAACAAGATGAGATGAGAGTTAAAAGAGGTATGGGAACATGATGGTTAGAGGGCAACAGAAGAAGAAAAGTGGCAACTGTGTGGGGCAGATGGATGTAAAAGTAATAATTGTGTGTGTAAGAAGGGGTTACAGGAACACATGTAATAAACTTGTGGGAAACACACGTGAACAAATGTGTGGGGCAGATGAATTCAACGTGAGTTACTGTAACCGGCTGTGGCAGGAGGAGGTGAGCCTCTAGACGTCTAAAACACCCATGTTTGCCATTCACGACTTCCCGAGCGTACTTCCAACTAAGACATGATGTGTTTAATAAAACATCCATAACACATAATCAATACTGAGGAATAATGGAATCGGCAGCCACGCGTGACCTAATCCGATTGTCTAGGGAGGGCGTTCTCACACAGAAAACACTTATCTTCTGGCGCAAACGTCTATTTGTTACTGCAAACACTATCTGTTACTGTACAATTCTGTCTGTTACTGTAAACTTCTGTCTGTTACTGTAAACTTCTGTCTGTAACTGCAAACGTCTATCTGCTACTGTAAACTGCAATCTCTTATTGCAAACTGCCTATGTGTTACTGCAAACTTCTGTTACTGCAAGCTTCAACCTGTTACTGTAATCTTTTACTGTCGAACTGTTACTATCAACTTCTATATGTTACTGCAAACTTCCATCAGTTACTGCAAACTTCAATCTGTTACTGTAAACGTCTATGTGTTACTGTAAAAGTCTATCGATTACTGTAAACGCCTATCTGTTACTGCAAACTTCAGTCTCTCCTCTCTCTCTCTCTCTCTCTCTCTCTCTCTCACACACACACGCACGCACGCACACACGCACACACACACACACACACACACACATACATGCACGCATGCACACTTGTTATTGCAAACCTCCATTTGTTAATGCAGTCTTCTGTTACCTGAAACTTTAAAAGTTATCGCTAGCTTCTATCTGTTACTTGAAACTTTATCAGTTACTGCCAGCTTCTTTCTAATACTATTACCTCAAACTTCATCACTTACTGCCAGCTTCCATCTGTTACCTCAAACTATCATCTACTACCAGCTTCCATCTGTTACTTGAAACTTTATCAGTTACTGCCAGCTTCTTTCTATTACTATTACCTCAAACTTCATCACTTACTGCCAGCTTCCATCTGTTACCTCAAACTATCATCTACTACCAGCTTCCATCTGTTACCTTAAACTTTATCACTTATTGCCAGCTTCCATCTGTTACCTCAAACTTTATCACTTACTGCCAGCTTCCATCTGTTACCTCAAACTTTATCACTAACTGCCAAGCTTCCATCTATTACCTCAAACTTTATCACTTACTGCCAGCTTCCATCTGTTACCTCAAACTTTATCACTTACTGCCAGCTTCCATCTATTACCTCAAACTTTATCACTTACTGTCAGCTTCCATCTGTTACCTCAAACTTTATCACTTACTGCCAGCTTCCATCTGTTACCTCAAACTTTATCACTAACTGCCAACTTCCATCTATTACCTCAAACTTTATCGCTAACTGCCAACTTCCATCTATTACCTCAAACTTTATCACTTACTGCCAGCTTCCATCTGTTACCTCAAACTTTATCACTAACTGCCAACTTCCATCTATTACCTCAAACTTTATCACTTACTGTCAGCTTCCATCTAGTTACCTCAAACTTTATCACTTACTGCCAGCTTCCATCTAGTTACCTCAAACTTTATCACTAACTTGCCAACTTCCATCTATTACCTCAAACTTTATCACTTACTGCCAGCTTCCATCTATTACCTCAAACTTTATCACTTACTGCCAGCTTCCATCTATTACCTCAAACTTTATCACTAACTGCCAACTTCCATCTATTACCTCAAACTTTATCACTAACTGCCAACTTCCATCTATTACCTCAAACTTTATCACTTACTGCCAGCTTCCATCTGTTACCTCAAACTTTATCACTTACTGCCAGCTTCCATCTGTTACCTCAAACTTTATCACTAACTGCCAACTTCCATCTATTACCTCAAACTTTATCACTTACTGTCAGCTTCCATCTGTTACCTCAAACTTTATCACTTACTGCCAGCTTCCATCTGTTACCTCAAACTTTATCACTAACTGCCAACTTCCATCTATTACCTCAAACTTTATCACTAACTGCCAACTTCCATCTATTACCTCAAACTTTATCACTTACTGCCAGCTTCCATCCGTTACCTCAAACTTTATCACTTACTGCCAGCTTCCATCTGTTACCTCAAACTTTATCACTAACTGCCAACTTCCATCTATTACCTCAAACTTTATCACTTACTGTCAGCTTCCATCTATTACCTCAAACTTGATCAATTACTGCCAGCTTTTGTCTGTTACTACGGAGCCTGTCACTGCATGTACAGAGGTCTAAGGTTTAAATGCATGTCCCCAAGGACTGACTGAGCAAAGTAAATGATAAACATAAAATTAATACCTCGTAATGCTCACCATTGTATTCGAGCGAGCATACCAGATAGCTGCATTAGCGTTGACGGGAGGGGGGGGGGGGGGGGGGAGGGAGGGTGGGGAAAAAAAAGGGGGGGGGGGGAGCTAATGCTGTTGACTGTTACTCGCAATGTTAACCCGTAGTTTGGTTTCCGGCATGCTTTGTTTTCTTGAAGATTTTAATTGAAACGTGAGGTTTTGTACGTGTCTCTTTTGTCCGGCTACCTAGTCACATTTTACCATTTCACGTTCGTGTTTTCTGTTTGTTTGTCTCTGTGTGTGTAGGGGTGGTGGGAGGACTATTTATGCTATTACAGACAAGTGTTGCATCTGTTTACCGACGTGCTTGCTAGAACACGAACTGTTTGACCCATTCGCCTGGGCAAGGAAGGGCTGAATGAAACTCCTCAGCCCTCGAGGACTTATCGGGTTTTGTAGTTAGAAATACTGAGTGGTAGAAATGCTGATGGCTAGAAATGCTGATAGTTAGAAATGCTGATTGCTAGAAATACTGAGTGGTAGAAATGCTGATTGCTGAAAATATTGAGTGCTAAAAATACTCAGTGCTAAAAATACTGAGTGCTAGAAATACTGAGTGCTAGAAATACTCAGTGCTAGAAATACTGAGTGCTAGAAATACTCAGTGCTAGAAATACTCACTGCTGGAAATATCAGTGCTAGAAATACTGAGTGCTAGAAATACTCAGTGCTAGAAATACTCAGTGCTAGAAATACTCAGTGCTAGAAATACTCACTGCTGGAAATACTCAGTGCTAGAAATACTGAGTGCTAGAAATACTCACTGCTGGAAATACTCAGTGCTAGAAATACTGAGTGCTAGAAATACTCAGTGCTAGAAATACTGAGTGCTAGAAATACTCAGTGCTAGAAATACTCAGTGCTAGAAATACTGAGTGCTAGAAATACTCAGTGCTAGAAATACTGAGTGCTAGAAATACTCACTGCTGGAAATACTCAGTGCTAGAAATACTGAGTGCTAGAAATACTGAGTGCTAGAAATACTCACTGCTGGAAATACTCAGTGCTAGAAATACTCAGTGCTAGAAATACTGAGTGCTAGAAATACTCAGTGCTAGAAATACTCACTGCTGGAAATACTCAGTGCTAGAAATACCCAGTGCTAGAAATACTGAGTGCTAGAAATACTCAGTGCTAGAAATACTCAGTGCTGGAAATACTCTGCTAGAAATACTCAGTGCTAGAAATACTCAGTGCTAGAAATACTCAGTGCTAGAAATACTCAGTGCTAGAAATACTCACTGCTGGAAATACTCAGTGCTAGAAATACTCACTGCTGGAAATACTCAGTGCTAGAAATACTCAGTGCTAGAAATACTCAGTGCTAGAAATACCCAGTGCTAGAAATACTGAGTGCTAGAAATACTCAGTGCTAGAAATACTCACTGCTGGAAATACTCAGTGCTAGAAATACTCACTGCTGGAAATACTCAGTGCTAGAAATACTGAGTGCTAGAAATACTCAGTGCTAGAAATACTCAGTGCTAGAAATACTCACTGCTGGAAATACTCAGTGCTAGAAATACTCAGTGCTAGAAATACTCATGCTGAATACTCAGTGCTAGAAATACTCAGTGCTAGAAATACTCACTGCTGGAAATATCGTGCTAGAAATATCAGTGCTAGAAATACCCAGTGCTAGAATACCCAGTGCTAGAAATACCCAGTGCTAAAATTCCAGTGCTAGAAATATCATTGCTAAAATACCCGTGCTATACCAGTGCTGGAAAACCCGTTAGAAATACCCAGTGCTAGAAATACCCAGTGCTAGAAAATACTCAGTGCTAGAAATACCCAGTGCTAGAAATACTCAGTGCTAGAAATACCCAGTGCTAGAAATACCCAGTGCTAGAAATACCCAGTGCTAGAAATACCCAGTGCTAGAAATACTCAGTGCTAGAAATATCCAGTGCTAGAAATATCCAGTGCTAGAAATACCCAGTGCTAGAAATACCCAGTGCTAGAAATACCCAGTGCTAGAAATACTCAGTGCTAGAAATATCCAGTGCTGACAAACACGTATACTAACAGTGTTTGCCGTAGGTCCAAGCAAACCCAATTAATAGCACACAATAACTGGTTGAAAACAAAAACATACAGGATCCTTGTACATGCCTCAGTGCGTACTGGGCATATGGTGAGTAAAGTCAGCAAAAGACTATTGTGCACGCTTTAAAGGGGATAAGGTTTATGGTGCTAGATCCACATTGCATATACCAATCTGCAGGCGGTGGGTGACGTGGTCAGAATTTCGCAGTATTACGTATTGACTGATGAGTAATCAAGTAACACAGAACTGGTGTCGTCAGCTCTACACAATAAAGGAAATACTAAGGTGGGGGGGGGGGGGGATACGAGCACTTAGGGACTGAAAGGTTCGTTGTGCAGCCAGGATGATCAGTCCACTGATTTATTTTTCCAAAACTGTCCCGAGGCAGGAACTTGCTGTGAGTCTGGGGTGTGCTAGTACCATCACATATTTAGGCCAGCGTGCACGGAGGTAAAATGACCAGTCTTTCCCTCTTTTAGCGGTCGACGAAAGCAGTCGTTGAACCTTAATCCGACCGCGCTTAACACATTCTCAGTGACGACTCCAAGAGATTATATTTACACCGGCTGTAATTTATTAATTAACTCGAAATGTAATCCCGACACTGAGCTTGTTAAAGGTGATGTTTGAGTTCGCACACTGAGCGTTAAGTAACATTCTTACATGTGGCAAAAATAGTGCACGGCGCTGAAACACTTGAGAACCGCTCCTTAACCAATAGCCTCCCAGCACACATTAGCCTCAAACTGACACGGGCAACTCGGCGCAACGTTCGGCTAAAAACAGATAAACAAGAAATTCTCTCGTGTTCAGCTGTGGAAAAGAAAATAGTTTGTAGATATAGTTAGAAACAGCTCGTCGAACTACGTCATAGCTTCCTCCGGGACATCAAATACGTTAGATATTCAGTAATTTGATCGTGCGTTGACTGCCTGGTTTAGGTCAAAGACTTCGTGATCTGTTCTGTGTAATAATCCCCAGGCGTTAAACATCCCGAAGCCATCAAAGTAAGAAGAGAAATACATTAAAAGGTATTGATTACCACTTATTGAGGACACTGTGAAAGAAGATGATATCACGAGAGAAGCAGTTATATTATATACTACCATATAAGCAAGAGAAACATTAGAATACCCACTTTAAGATGAGCTAACAAGCGCAGGGTGACATGTTTTTAGGCTCTAGTGCACTTAATTTGACTCAGCCGGGGGATATAATGATAATATGTACTCCATATTCAAATGTAGATTTGCTGACAACTGTAATTCTCAGGAAATAGAATTTTAGCTCACAGTTCTAATGCTACTAGCTTGCAAATTAGAACATTTACTCACATCGCCATTGCCAGTAGCCAACGAAGTAGGATCTTTGCTAACAAAGCTATGGCTAGTAGCTCACGAAGTATAATATTTACTCACAACTCTCATACTTCTTTTTTTTTTCTACTTCTGTGAGTTCCAATCAATTACTTGTTTATGTGTTTATGTGCTGTCTTAGTAAACTCATTGGTTCAGCAACAACAGATAGCCTACCGGCGCGGTTTTCATATGCACTGGCAAACTACTGAACGTAAACTTGCCAAAAATTCACAAACGGCCAAAACAATCCCGGAATTGACTGCGACGTCATGTAAAGGAAAGGCAACACACTTTTGTTTTTCATGAGCTAGAATTTCTACCCAGGCAAATAAACAGAAAATTGACCTGATCTCCTAGGTTGACCCAGCCACACATAGGTACCGGAAATGACCTGCGGTGTTCAGCAACTGATGTGACGTTTGACCATATCACCCGTGAAGCGTTGATTGTAAAGGAGTCCTTTACTTTCATGTACCCAGTGGCGCTGTGGCGAAGGTTGTTGCGAATGCAATTCGTAATCACTCATACCGCGTTCGAAACATAGCTGCGGGCGATTTGGCAGCAGACCGCCTCGCGTTGGGCTTCCATACAAAGGTATGTGTGCAGGTTGTTCAGAAAGCAATGTTTACTGAATGTAAACTTGCCAAGAAGTCACAAACAGCCAAAATGCTGGGGTTGACTGCGACGTGCTGTAAAGGATATGCAGCTAGCTAACCTAGTGGTTTGGGGTTGTATCTGTCCCCGACAGTGGCATGGGAACCGATCGTCCCTGCTGGCTTCGTAAAATGTCCTCAAATGGAGCGGATGTTGGCCACAATACTTGTCTCTGTTGTCCACGTTGGACACTCCTGTAACAAATGTTTAACTGTCATTTTACCAATTCCACAGTTACATTCAACAGTAACTCTTATTTTTGGTTTATTGAACAAGTGGTACTTCAGACTGTTGTGTCTTGTACGGAGTCGGAAGATTGTAACTTGTTCTTTTACGGTTGAGTTGGTCATATGCATCATCTGTCTGAGTGGCATGGATACTCTGATCTCAACTTGGTTCTATAATTGCTTCTTATAAATCTCTTGGCCTCATCACAGGTTATCTCTATATCAGGCTGAGGCAGTCTTCCACCTTCCTTTGCCAATATGTCATCCTCTTCTTTCCAGGCATGTTGCAATGTGACTAAATCCATTATATAACAACCCTTCTGGATTTCTGGCGTAGTTCATGTAATGATGCCCTTAGGCCTGCTAGTTCAACACTGGTTCTGCCTCTTCAGTATTAAAACAACTAACTTTCTCTTTATTTTTCTCTATCCACAACATTATTGGTATTTGAAATGCTTCTTTAGAATTGGAATGGGTCACTCCACTTTATAGTGGCATCACCAGCTTAACACGGCACACTCCACGGGGATGTTTCTGCTACGGAGGCACGTTTCTATACCAGCATCAGCACAGTGTAACTGTGACGAAGTAGGTCACCGTTTGTGCTCACCTGAGCACGCGTTCGCTAAAGGTACACTAAGGTTACTGTTTTCCAGGTTATTTCTGTGAGATTCAAGTTCAAGGTTGTATTCCAAGATGCCAATCACTTTAACTGACATGAGTAGCTCCGCCTATATTTTTGGCTGCTCACTCGCGGGTTTAGAGGGTAGCTGCAGTACAGTGCCAGCACTCTTGCTTGCCGGTCTGGTGATCATGTATTCGAATCCAATTCGAGGCGAGTTTTGTTTTCCATTGACCTAGGCTCCCAGGTCGACCCACTCTAAAATGGGTTCCCGGAAATGTCATGGGAAGAAAAGGTCGCTGATGTGATATTGACCACGTCACAAATCAAGTGCCCATTATTATGGACTAGCAGCATATAGCCAGCAAGTCTTGTAACGCGAAAAAAGCGATCCTCGATTTACCTCTCACTTCCAGTTTTACCTTAGAATAGAAGGAGGCTAGAGGCACCCACGCTTACTATTGGAAGTACCTCTTGTTTCAAAGGCTAAAGGTACCTGCTTCAGCTGTATCACAATCGTCATCATCATCGTCGTCATCATCATAAGTTCCATCATTATCATCAATACCATCATCTTCATAATCGTCACTGTCACAAGGTGTTTATGACAGAGTAACAGATAGAAGTGGCTGTGGTTGTGTCTAGAGCAGTGTTTCCCAACGTGGGGCCCACGCCCCACAGGGGGGCAATTCGACTGTTAAGGGGGGCAATTCGAAAATGGAAGAAATCGGCTGAATATAACAAAACGGGGAGACTTGAGACTGAAGTTAACTAAATTGGAACCTGTCATAAGATCTGTTTGCAGCAAGCATCAAGCGCAAGGATCTCACTAAATCTAAATAATAAATAATTACTAATAATTAAAATAATATAGAAAAATCTTTCATTAAAATTATTTTGTACTTGAATTTCAGTTCTCCATTATATGTTTTGAAAATTTACTTACTGTGTTTGCTCAATAATTACCTAGTGATTTCTTCCTAAAACCTATCATTCAAGTTTCTTTAGTGAACATTTCAATTTTTGAATATTAAAAATAATGTATATGTTGAGGGGGGGGGGGGGGGCGTGGGTCGGGGGAGGGGGGCAATATGAATTTTAGAAAGGCTAAAGTGGGGCATGGCACAAAAAAGGTTGGGAAACACTGGTCTAGAGGATGTCAGTGTGAATATTCCGGCTCCCATACTAACACGTTATAACACAACGCGACACGGTCTGCTGCACAAATCGGTCGCGGCTGCGTTTTGAACTCCGAGTAAGCGGCTCATGAACCGTGCTCGCAAGCCTTTAGCCACGGAGACCGCAGACTGCTCACATATATAATTTTATTGCTCACAAAGAACCACGATGGAAAACATGACACTATTCATGGAAACCATATTAGTACAGGTAAATAAACACTACCGTCTTTCACTCAGTTGACTCGGACTCTTTCCTGTGTCCACACTCTGAATGCCTGGCTGAGATTTCCTCCTCAGCCCAGACACCCAATAACTGGCTAGTTCCCTTTAACGTAGCCCAGACACTGAATAACTGGATAGTTTTCCTTCACGTTCTTTCTAACTCCGACACAACTCAACTGACCTATCTTGGCTGGTGTCCCTCACGCAGCCCAAGACTCACAGACCCTCAAAGACTAGACCTCTCTCTTTATCTCCTCTTCCCGATACCTCCCAAGAAGCACCATTTAACCCTTTTAACCCCATTTATCAGTTCCCATGAAAATTGCATATATACTCGCACGATTTATCTTCCCACCGGTGATTTAAATTTAGACATGTACGTGATATCCTCACCAGTTGTTTCGGGGCTTCCCCCATTAACTTGACAATTTATATTGATGTGTACGTACCTTCACCATCACCTAGTCTGTTATTATCCCAGTTTGTTACCTATTGTGATTAACCCTCCTGGACTCACATCTGCATATTCTTCTCTGCCTCAGTTAACCCTGCTAGTATTAGAAAATTGCTAACTCGTCCGTTCACCCCAGAATTTCGTACACCCATGCACGTTTCAGTCACCATTATCACTTTCATCATCATAATCATCGCCATCATCATCATTATCATCACCATCATCATAATCATAACATCATCATAACAACATAATATCGTCATCATAATCATCAAGTGAATAACGTATTCAAATATTCCAAGCCTCTAGCAATTAAGCGATTCTCCCAATTTTATGCTAAAAAGGAAAGACGTCGTTTTAAATTTGCGAACACCGTGAGGAAAACAGATGCTCCACATTTGAACAATTTCAATGACAAGATGTTTTAAGTATTTCAGTCAAATTATTATTAATGTAGTTCACTTCATGTGAAATATAACTCTGCAGTCTGCACCTGACGAGAGGCAGCGAAACATCTGTCTTCTGCCCTTTATCCACCAGTGGGGCATAATCCCTCAACCAAACTACGGCACGCGTACCATCTTTTGCCATCTCCTGCAGATACCTCCATGCCTCCCATTATTATTGATCTATGTAATTCTCTTCTCCTTGTATCTACTGCTATTTCGTTTGCTTTATGGGTTCCAGCTATTTCCGTTTGCCTTGTGGGTTGCAGACAAGAGCGTGTCTAGTTACAATTGTCTGGGTTTTCTGAACGTGTATCCTATACCAGCGCTAGCGTCTTTTCCCAACCTCTTGGTTCACAAATATGTTTTTTTTTTAAACTGTCTCCTTGAGCTGTACATTGGTGATTCTGTCATACCAGTTTATTTCCCACTATTCTGCGCAGGCATCAATTAATGATTGTCTGTAGTTTATTAGTAATTATTTTTAGTTGTTCTCTATGTTTCAGATTCCATGCAGTAGTACAGACTTAACATTGAATTCACAAGTTCTAAGTTTGATGCTAAATGTGACGTACTTTTACTTCCACATATTGCCTTGTGCTACGAGAGCTGCTCTTATATTCTTGCTTTAACAGATTTTGCGCCAATTAAAAATGGACCAAACACAAATCGATTATGTGGTTGTTTCGGGATTTGAAATTTAAATATTGAGCACAACCCACTACTGGCAACGCCGATCGCATTCTGGTATGAACCTAAGGCCTATCCACGTCAATATGGAAGCACTATACTCGAGTTTCGCCCTCGTTTGAGCTCGTCAGTAGTGCATATCCCTGACCGGATCCGGAAACATCACGTAATCAATTGATTATTGCTCACTGGATTTAGGAGGCCTGGTGTTCCTTGCCAGTGAGAAGTCCTGATCGTTCGGGTCCCATCGATTGACGGACGTCGGTCGCGGCGATTGGGCAATCTTGAGCATAGCCTACGATGGGTAGCGTTGTGATATTCTGTTGTGATAATTTGGTGTGTCCAGTGTGTGCCGCGTGGACATATATAGGCAAGTCGCTTAAGACGATTAATCATCTCATGACACTTAATGAGTTAATCTGTATATAAGTTCCCACATGGTTTTATACATTCTTCTTCTTCAGCGTTCCGAGCCATTGAGGTTCTTTGCTGCAGATACAATCCGTCTCCATTCGTCTCTCTGGTTGATCTTCTCTTGCCAGTCGTTGATTCCAAGTGCTTGTAGGTCTGTATATATATATTACCTCTCCACCGTCTTCTTGGTCTACCTCGGGGTCTACGGTCATTTATTTCCTGAGTGTAAGCGAGTTTTGTTTCCTTATTATCTTCCATTCTTTCTATATGCCCCAGCCATTGTAGTCTATTAGCCTTCATGATATACATTGCTTCCAAAAAAGTGTAGGAATCCGCCATTTGAAGTGCTGTTTCACCACGGGAGATCAGGTTATTTCCTTGGTGTAATCTCATTATCTGTGTCTGTCCTGCGTGAATTTTTGGACCTGATTGTTGTGCCTCTCTTGAAGCGTGATTAGTTGCTCCTGCATTTTATTTCGCGAGTTACAGGAGTGCAGTGTCGTGGGGGGAGTCCAAATCGTCAAGTTTCTGTGTTGGAGTCCATTTAAGTTCATTTCTAGCGATAGTTATTGTTGTCTTCATAACCCAGTCTATACACAGCAAAAATAATAGTGGTAGCGAAATATGCCAGACAGTAAATCGTACAATCTCTTTTTTGTGGCTTCTGTGCTTAAATTATCATACTTCTAGGACAAGCAGACGTCTTGCTCCCAAAACGATGGGAAGACGCCCGAAGTGAAGTGGAAATAACATCAAGGAACAGATTATTTCGATTCCGCTGAGGATTCCTGAAGCGAGAAATAATAAATCACGGAGCATTTTCTTATTTTTCTGGGTTCCTTCCAGGTCGTGAGAAGGATATATTTGATCAGGTGGAAGAAACAGTTATGTGGCTATTTTGAGAATATGGAACCGGCAGCGTGTTGTATCACTGTGTGCTGTGTTGTTACCAGGTTGCCTGGTACAGCCGTTGACTCCTGTTTATTATTTCTGTGTGATAAGGCTGACTTCATCGAACTACAGGCAGACACTTTGGTGTTTAGTCTCCCATCACTACTAAGAATACCATGGACAGACAGAAAAACCAATGACCAATTCCTATAAGAAACAAATTGATAACGATAAACTGATTAGAGAAACTAGATGTAGACAGTCGCATATTTTGGTCACGTTATGAGAAGAAATAAATTGGAGAACTTGGTGACAACTGACAAGATCAAGGGGAAGAGAACAAGGGGGAGGGCAGAGTAGTAAATATCTTGGATCGCCTGGCCACGTGGTATTGTACGAGACAAAAACACAAAGATGATCCTACGACTATGGTGATCGAGTGAGATGGTGAAAAATGGCCGCCCATGCTTATCGGCATGACACATGATGATTGAAGTGCAGATATATACATCGCAAGGTTATCAATTATCATGTATTAATAGAAGCTGCCACCAGAATTACCGAAGCAAATCAGGAAAGCAAAGAGTTGCAACACTTTAAGCTATCATGCATATCGTTTTCAGTTAAAAGCGCTTCAGTTAGGAGTAGAACGGAGCTACACCTGTGTGACTAAAGTAAACTAAACTATGCATATCGTAAGGAGCGACCAAGGAGGGTTGACGTGAGTTAGCTACCTCATCCCATAAAAAGACTAGCTGCAGAATGCAACCAACCATGAACCTTTCTGTAAATGGTTCGGTGTCAGGTGGTTGTGTACTTCTGCTGCATATGGAAAGAAAAGGCGCAAGAGGAAGACAGAAGATGGACGCTCCTATACGACATAAGAATGTAAGCATGCACGAGTCATCATCATGCGCCGTGCTGATACATGAGGGCGATCGTAGATCTCCTCACATAGTAACAAATCTCGGAACAGGTCACTACTTTCCCGATTCATCAGCCAAGTAATCCAGGTGTTTATATCTTTGTCTTCGTCACGCCCCTTCTCCATCAATTTTACAAGTTGGCACAGAGTTTTCAAGCGTATTTCTCTCGATTACAAGCGCATAGATATTGTAACTGTTTACGTCTAAGTTGCGTAATCAATGTAGAATTTGCGGCTGCTTCTTGAAGAACTCCCATCTGTTCATGGGAGTGAGTCTTGAAATATGGACGACCGAATCAAGAAGACCCTGCAAGCGATAGAGATGTAGTTTCTGGGACCAATGTTGCCAATACCTTATACTGCCGGAGGACAATCAATAAGTGTCTGGAAGGGCTGAATTAAAGTAGAATATTATATGTATTTTAAGAAAGAGACATACATTGTTCTTTGGTCATCAGAAGAGCGGCATTAGAAGACATCGTAACCACTGGGAAGGTCAGCGAGAAATGGGTTACCTGGCGAGAGAAGTCTGCATACTATGTTCACTCCGTAGACGGTAGTCATGGTCAGGGACCAAACACCCTGAAATCCAGCACATCAGACTTAAGAGTTGAAACTCAGTCTTTCAGTGGATTTACAATCAACCAACCAACTAACCACTCAATCACTCACTCAACCAACCAACCAACTAACCACTCAATCAATCAACCAACCAACCAACCAACTATCCACTCAATCACCCAACCAACCAACCATCTAACCACTTAATCACCTAACGTATTTATCTGTTATATATTCCAACTCTCTAGACATCAAACTTTTGCTGCTAACGTATAGATCTGTTATATATTCCAACTCTCTAGACATCAAACTTTTGCTGCTAAAGTATAGATCTGTTATATATTCCAACTCTCCAGACATCAGCCTGATGCTGCTAACGTATAGATCTGTTATATATTCCAACTCTCCATACATCCGCCTGTTGCTGCTAACGTATAGATCGGTTAAATATGCGAACTCCACATACATCAACCTTTCCCTGCTAGTGGATTTCCTATTCACCTGCACATTTTAAATATCACAACCTTCCCGAGCTTGTGTGTTTCCCCGTTATGAACTGGATGACCCAATCCTTGTCTTGAGAACTGTTGCTCGTTAATGTATGGATTGTAAACAGTATACCTATACACTCCGAATCATCAATATTTACTGGCAGTTTCCGAGTGTGTTATGTACACACACACAATTTAGATCATTATTTCTTTTTGTTTATTTGGTACAACTGAGAATTCCGGACAGTGAACATACCTTTGCTAATGTTGTACTTCCGGTCCCCAACATGGTGGTTAGGCATTGAACCGTTAAGTCCTCTGGCGTGCTTTTGCTTGTGGGTACGATTTGCATTCGCATTTTCCTCATGTTGGATTGGTAGTACATGGTTCCGTCGCCCTGCTACTGAGTGAGTGCGTGGCGCAACACTGTGAGCTGTGAGATTCGTCTAGAATACTTTTATATCTGCCCGCTGTCTTTTGCACAGTGAACTGCGTGTTCGGAACAATGGCCGGTTGTTGTTGAATTGACTGGTTTGCCTTTTCGGTTCACGGGTGCATTTTTCAGAAGACTCATGAGGGTCGTCGCTGGAGCTACGGAGTTCGAGCTTTTGTGCGTCACTTTCGGTGGGTCGCCCTGCCGAAAGAGACCGAGTGTTGTGGGATAAAACCCGGGTCAATGAAGTCTCTCTGGTGACTGCCGATTCCATCGGCGATAAACTATTTTTCGTGGAGGACTTTTGTGTTGGCATTCTGGCGGCGGCATTATGCACAGTGTACCTGTGCGGGCTGTTGACGTGCCGAGACTCCTGTCTATTCCACTTTTCACATTGGGCAGTGTGGAGCATTGCGGGTGATATTCAGTGGCATAGGAACGGAGCATAATGGGGACGACCCGTTGCCGTGAAGCTGGAACCACGACTAACTAACTAACTAGTAGTACAACATAGAAATCCTGACAGTGAACGTATCTTTGATAATGTTGTACAACAGAGAATTCCTGACAGTGAACTTATTCTTTGGTAATGTTGTACAACAAAGAATTTCTGACAGTGTACGTATCTTTAATAATGGTGTACAACGGAGCACACTTAACCGTCCAACGTTTGTTTGCTATTGTACACATCTATACACCCGTGCACTCTATACTTTCAAGCTTTCCTGTTGTTCATCCACACGTGAAGCATTTGCGCGCCTTGCACCTTGACATCTGCTAAAGCTGATCTTGTACAAGTGTTTGCCTCCCTTCATGTTCACCGTATCAAGCTCCCGCTGTTTGACATTTACTTTCTAAAGAGTTATTTATAATTCTGCCTTATTCAGTTATTTGTTCTTTTAAATATCTGCTTTTTTTTTTTTCATCGTTGCGTTCGGATGATTAGCCATGCTATACCCGCAGGGAGTTGGTTGTTACAGTGGCTAGCATTCTTGTCTACCGGCCCGGTTGTCTTGTGTTCTAACACACAATCCGATCCTATCTGATTTTTAAAAAAAAATTTCCATCTCTTTCAACCGGCTTTTTCAGCCTTGCTTATATCTGAGGTGGTTCTAAAAATATGATTCTAGCATAACGCCAGGAATGGTATTCATTCGAATACCCATCGAAACAGGTTGTTTACATTTGCCTGCACGTATTCACCGGTGAATATAAGTGGTACAGAAGAGTACTGAAAACCCATTGGGAGAAAAAACAAACAGATCCGTTCAACGATAGCTCAGTTTTGAAGAAGCCTGGTTATTAGGACAAATACAATTGAGGAAATTTAAATATGTTGGGTATGTAGAAAGACACGAATGACTGGAAAAGAAAATTATAACCATTAATGCGCCGTTGATAACAAAGCCAGCTAATTCCACAGAGCTTATTAGCATCCATTTATTAAAGTATCACTTTATTAGTACATTAAAACGACAATGACATTCATATTGATTGCCTGGCACACGGAGTAGTCCATAGTCCCTCTGAACCAGTGGTTCTCAACCGGTGGGGACTCTCCCCCCCCCCCTTTTTTTTTTCTCCATTTTTACGTATACTGTGTAAAAAAAAAAAAAAGGTGGGGGAATTTATAGGGAGGAAATACGAAAGTGGGGGAATGACATTCTGAACATATGGTGAAGGGGTGCATGGGCCAAAAAATGTTGAGAACCACTGCTCTAAACGTTTGGTTGTTTTAATATTTCCTGCTACGCTCCCGCGCGGTACCTATGAGGCACAGCACACAATGGGGAACCAGTGTAGTAGTGTTAGATGTACGGCGCCCCACATGTTTACCTGATTAATTGAGAGATGAAAGCAGTTTTCTGATTTATTTCTAGCTGTAAACATCGCCACGTAGACGCCTCTGTTGTAATGTCTGTTGCCCCCCTCTCTGTTGCCCCCCTCTCTGCTGCTCCCCTCTCTGCTGCTCCCCTCTCTGTTGCTCCCCTCTCTGCTACTCCCCTCTCTGTTGCTCCCGTCCCTGTTGCAGAATCTGGTTAAGCCAACGTAGTATAAATACGTACCCGACCGTTCTGTTATGTGGGGTAGGGGTAATGGTGAAATCGAATCGAATCTGTTATGTTTTTTGATGCGTGATGGCGTTATTAGTTCTCTGAAAAACCAAACAGTAAAAGTAGTTAGTATGTGAACTCATATGGCTCAGGTTGTATTTCTTCGAATTAGGGAAGGCTTGTACCCTCCCAATTGCGGTCCTCCGCCCAAAGTCGTTGGAACAATGTGAAGTGTCGGGTTTGGTGAACGCCGCCCAACAGAAAGCACGTTGAGTCAAGAAATAACATCACTACACTCGGGGTATTCCCAAAAGCGCCCAATCCTCATCTTCAACAGCCAGCGCAGAGCTCCAATACTAATGGTGCCAGTTGCAATCTGATTATATGTCCGTCTTGCTTTACCTCTGAGTGACGACTGTCGACCAGATCCTTTCAGAACCCCTTGCTGCCGCATTCTCTCTAGACCATGGTAATCTATCTGTCTTCCCGCATTAATCACATCCTTCCAGAGGGCCTTCACAACATCTGCCTTATTATGCATCAGATCACCCATTAATAATGCGGCATCAGCCAATCTATCTGCCTGTTCATTTTCAACCACGCCAGAGTGTCCTGGGGAAAAGATCAAGCGAATGCTCACAACCCGTGACCTCTGAATCGACGGAAGCCATTCTGCACGAAGCATGCCAGTCTTCACCTTTGTCAGCATGCTTTGTGAATCAGTTACAATCACAACATGCGTATACAGTTTGTTCTTCAACCAGCGGAAAGATGCAGACTTGAGGTTGTGGTGTCACACGGCAAGCTCTCATTTACTAAACATCGGCCATTTTCTTTTGCTATGAATTTCCGTACATTTTATTTTGCCCCTTAACGCAGAGTCGTCGTTTTGGATAATCACATCGTGTACTGTCAATCGGTAGCCCGGTCATATCTGAGTAAAACCTGACTGCACTAAGGCTGCCATTAATAGCAGGGCAAACCGGGCTATAAGTCGTAATCAGCAACTGGTCTGGAATCTAAGCTCCGTCATGCGGACAGTTAGGGGATTGCTTTGCTGATCCGACAGCTTCTGTAGCTTGCATTGTTCCAGATGTATTGATGTTACCTTTTCTCTGGAGTAAACTAGGCATGCCGAGAGAAGGATCATGCTGCATGGGTAACACATGGTCTCTGCAATTCACCCTAGGCTTTGCGCTATGGAGAAGTTATCGTGCCTATTTTTGAAGCCCGATAACCACCATCGTATGTCATACGGCAAGGTTCCAGTAATGTGAACTCATATAGCTTTATATACGTGAAGCCGAGAGGAAGCTATTGTGATCTGAAGTACAGAATGTAAGGCACAACAAAAAAAACCCAGGAAAACCGAACACTTAAATAATGGCTTCACCGTTGCAGGAGATCACAACCACCACTCAACATACACACTGACCTGGATCGTACACGATCCGACTACAGGCATAGGCACCTATCTGACGTTGTGCAGATGAAAAGAAGACCAATTATTCCATTCGATTCGATTTCACCATTACCCCTACCCTGTTCAACCTCAAGGAGAAGTTATAGTAGGGTCTATCACCGGCTCAGAATGATAGTCCTGTGACTAGCCAGCCATCAAAGCAGCTGCCCATGGTTTTACCCTCACAGTCCTATTAATCCTAAGGTGATTGTTGTCCATATGTTCACGCGCTAGTGATCCGGGGCTTGTTTCAGGATCCGGTCAAGGATATGCACTACTGTTCTTGGTAGTGGACTTGGTTCGACTTGAGATAGGATAGAGCGACTAGTGTCATCTACAGGCTTACTTTCATCTCGTGAATACGCAAATTCACCGTTAAGCAGCAAGTACCGTATCTGGCCATTCATTAAGATATGATCATCAAAGTTTTATGGAATAAACTAGTATGTATGTAGTTGAAGTTCAAAAAGAAAGTGGGGTTTGAATGAAAAGAAGAAGGGAGAATAATAGTTTTCTTAAGCCAATCTACGGCGGTAGTAATCGTCACGTGACCAACCGTTTGCGAATAATGTCCGTACATTAATAGCAAATGTTTGCTTATAGAGTCTCCCTATTTGTAAACAATTGGCACTCAAAGGGTGGTGTGGTCAATAGAGAAACACTTCGTCTTTACTTTCCAGAACATTTCATGGTGCTCAGTTTTGGCTGAGTCAACCCGGGAGCAATAGTGTGGATCCAATTACATGATGTACGGGCTAACCATTCGCTATCGCGCTCTCGACAGCCTGTGCACTTGGTAAGCGAAATTTAAGGGGAAACAAATACCTCTTTTTCACAGGAACATAATATTCATTTTATTGTTCACAAGGGACATAACTCTCCAACGTTTTTCTAAAGAAGCAATTAGTTACATTAATTGTTAAATGTTTACAATAATGACACCACCTACCCACTGTTAACACAATAATTTGACATCCTAAAGTTTGAAATACTTTGACTGCTAAACGTGAATAAAATATACTTGTTAATGCAATATATCCAATGTTTCAAAACTGCAAGCTCCGTGCACGATGTTAACGACTGTCCCCCAGTGGACTCCCTAACATTGTTACCCTGGTTTCTCTTCACAACGTGAATAAACATCGATCCTTTCGCTTTTTTTTAAATCCCGATGCTTTCTTCTTGCCGCAAATTTAACAGCATCATTGACGAATGGAGACGGATTGTATCTGCAGCTAAGAACCTCAATGGCTCGGAACGCTGAAGAAGAAGAAAATTGTTTCTCACGTTGACTGGAGAGTACGCTTTCAAAGGACGGTTGTTGACTATCACGGCTCTTGTAATCATTGAAAGCATAGGGTGTATTTTTAACGACTGTGGGGTTTTTGAAAATATTGCCGTTCCAAGTTTTGTATTTACCTTTTATGTAGCATAAGTTCATAAAATACAAAACTTGGAACGGCAATATTTTCAAAAACTTTACAGTCATAAAAATACACCCTGTAGTTGACTATCTACAATACTTCTGAGAAAGTATTGTACCTGGTCTGTGTTCATGTCCAGATTTTGATATCTGGCCCGAGCCATCCAGGCATGTATCTCTTAGCCGCCTTCCCTTTCCTCTTATCTCACCAAGTTTGTCAGTTTTCACTAAATTGCCAAGTTTATTTCTGTTCATAACATACCCAACACAATCTAAACAATATAAAATGACACAAAGTAGTGCAGCTTTACATAACAGAGTTAAGACACATACATAACTTTGCGGCGATTAGCCTTCATCAGCAAACAAACACATTCACAAACACAATATACAGTCAAGGAGAACTCCTGTGACTACATTAGAAGGTGATGACAGGACGAGAGGAACAAATTCATGGAAAAATAGAAGCAATGAAGAGAAACTGAGAATTGAAAAAAATGTTAATTGAGAAGAATGTTAGTTGAAGAAAATGTTTAATTGAAAAAATGTTAATAGAGAAAAAAATCTGCATACTCACCTCACGTACGGATCTGTAAGTAACTAAGAAAATCTCGGGTGTAGTTATATCCGGTGCTGGGTGTTACGGTTCAATGAGCACATAGAAAGAAGGGGGCGGGGTAGGAGGCGTGTAAAATTGAAGGTGGTATTAACCAAGACCCCATTGTGTTATTATAGGGGCGAGTCTTAAGGTCTGGGTGGACTGGTGTGCGTGAACACGCGAACATACATGGACACGCTTCAACAGACAAAATGCTAGTGTATGTGGACATATGCAAAGTATAGTGTAACGCTGTACGTGTAGACCGACGCGCTCCGCATGCCCCATGTGGTATGTCGCAGGCACTGTTCCTCTCTCTGTCTCTCTCTCTGTCTCTCTCTCGCTCTCTCTCTCTCTCTCTCTCTCTCTCTCTCTCTCTCTCTCTCTCTCTCTCTCTTCTTGCATATACTTTGCATATGTCCACATACACTAGCATTTTGTCTGTTGAAGTGTGTCCATGTATGTACGCGTGTTCACGCACACCAGTCCACCCAGACCTTAAGACTCGCCCCTATAATAACACAATGGGGTCTTGGTTAATACCACCTTCAATTTTACACGCCTTCTACCCCGCCCCCTTCTTTCTATGTGCTCACTGAACCGTAACACCCAGCACCGGATATAACTACACCCGAGATTTTCTTAGTTACTTACAGATCCGTACGTGAGGTGAGTATGCATGTTTTTTCTCTATTAACATTTTTTCTATTAAACATTTTCTTCAACTAACATTCTTTTCAATTAACATTTTTTTCAATTCTCATTTTCTCTTCATTGCTTCTATTTTTCCATGCATTTGTTCCTCTCGTCCTGTCATCACCTTCTAATGTAGTCACAGGAGTTCTTCTTGACTGTATGTTGTGTTTGTGAATGTGTTTGTTTGCTGATGAAGGCTAACCGCCGCAACGTTCTGTATGTGTCTTAACTCTGTTATGTAAAGCTGCACTACTTTGTGTCATTTTATATTGTTTACACTTTCACAGCTTTACCGCAGTTCCACCTAATTTTATCCAACACAATCTAGACTGTCTGATTTCTCTAATTAATGTTACGGTTTTCATGTGTGTCTTTCAGTACTTTTTCATTGGTTTTTCTGTCAGTCCTTGGTATTCTATGAATGCACATCATAAACCACATGTCCATAACGATTAGGTGTTTCTCAACTTGTTGTCATATTGTCAATGTTTCACACGCTTACAATAGCATAGGTTGTACATAGCACTTCGACTCTCGTTAATCTACTGCAGTTGATAGCATTTTGTTTGCTTGTGTTCCATCGCACCAGTGCCTGTAATATCATGGACAGTTTTCTGCTGCCAATGTTCATGCGGCTGGGTCGATCCTGGGACTATGTTGACGTTTGAAAACCTTACCCCTAGGGGTATTTGAACCCATGATGACTGGACCGGTAGGTGAATGCGATAGCCACTGCGCTACCGCGGAACCAACTTTGTATGGGTCACTGGGACTATAAAAAAAATACATGATTGATGACTGTAATGTGCTTGTGTTGATGGTTCTTCATCATCATCAAGTGCCCTGCCAGCTGGCGTAGGTGTTCATGACTATCCACAGATCTCGGTCTTTGGTGTTCTTGATCAACTCTGCTGAAGGTATTCCTCCATGCCACCGTCTCAATCCATCCAGCATCATTTCTCTTGGTCTGTCCTTGCCTCTCTTCCCCTCGATCTTTTCAGTTGTCACAATGTTCTCTAATGCCTCTCTTCTCATCACATGACCGAAGAAAGCTGTTTGTCTCTTTCTTACTGTCGTATATAATGTTCTAGTTTCATTAGCCTGTTGATGGTAACCATGATCTCCAATTTAACGATGGTGGGCAGAGAGGTCTCTTTCTTTAGAGACAAAGTCTACGGTCATCGACCCGTATTGTCACATCTTAGAAGGAAAGCAATGGTAAACTACCTTTTTCACAGATGCCTAGAAAATAATGTTTCATTAGTTCATAGAGAATAAGAGAAACGGTGTAAATGGGTGCTCTATAGGAGCATCCTCGCACGGCAGGGGATCCACGACTCTAGTGATCGTGTGAGATGGCGAATTATGACCGACCAGCTTATGCACATGGCACGTGCTGATGATGAATGTGCTATGCCCTTACCGTTTAATTAAACTTCGTAAGGTGTCTATGTAAATTGAACATCCACACACTAATTGACGTCATGAATATTCAAGCACTGATGTGTTACCTAAAGAGCGGGACGCGCCAGCGGCAGAAGTAGCAGCAGAAAAAAAGAGTAACTATCATAGCAAAGTGTATGAAGGTAAGTTGGCTCTAAGTACGGGTAATTGCTAGATTCGATAAATTACACAAAAGAATTAGTACTGCGTACGGATATGCTAGCAGAAGTAGCACCAGAAGATAACAAAGTAGCTACCATAGCAAAGTGAATGCCTCCGGGTTGGCTCTAAGTGACCTATGATGGTCATCATTATTCTTGATGGATAAACAACACAACACACAAGCGATCTATACTGATGGGTCAGTGGTGAGAAACAGGCGGAGTGGTTGGGATATCATTGCGATGGCTAATGGACGATTCTTGAAAAAGGAGAGTCTGGCATATGAGGCTACGACCTCCAGCATGAGAATGAAGGTGGAAGCAGTCACGGCGGCTTTCTGTTGGTTAGAGGAGACCACTGCAACACGCATTGTCCTCATCATGTACTCAAGGAGTATGCTTAGTAACGCGAAGAAAGGAATGTTTCGTGTGGAATGGCTCACTTCGCTTCAGAGGTCACAGATTGTGAGAATTGTATGGGTAGTTTGCCCTGGCCATACGGGAGTGCGGGGGAATGAACAGGCTGATAGGCTGACAGGGAATGCACCTCTTGGCGATAGATTACTTATGGACAAGGATTAGGTGGTCATGCGCCTGTGGACCAGATGGAAAAGTTTGGGGAACATATTGAGAACCCATATTTGGAAAGGAAGAAATTGCGGGGGATTGGCAGGGATTCTGGTAGAATCTCAAAACTGAGAAGGAAGACCAGTAGAACTTTCAATCAGATAGCGGTTGGAACTATTAGTAGTGTGACTCTTCACTGGCTGTTGAACGACGGGACGGAGCGCGTATGGGAATGTCTTGAACGCAGTGATGTCGGTTCTTAGCTCAACTCAACTGGTTCTAAGTGCAGTTAGTTTGGTTCAGGTAACAACAAACACTTGCTAGATTCGATAAACTACACAAAAGAATTAGTACTGCGTATAGATTGGCTAGCAGAAGCAGCAGCAGTGGCTTCAACAGCAGCTAAAGCTGGAGAGAAAGTGAAGGTAACACACTGATCAGCCAATTAGCACAACACATCGACTCAGTCAACAGTCAACCAGTGCTAAACTAACAGGCGTTTTTATCCTGTAGAGTTGTATTGCGTAACGTTCAAAGCCAACATCACTGGCAAACACACAACAACGGTTAGATAATTTGCATAACTTAGTCATTGTCAGCCATGTATAATCACAGGCAGTCCGTGCTTCTAGGCAAGTTAATGATTTTTGTGTGTGCATCTCCGGCAAAGCAGGGTTCACGAGAGATAAAGTAACATCATCATCATCATCATCATCATCATCATCATTGTTTGCAATCTGACACGATTAACATCTCTTATTAGGTCTATTTCTTGTCCCTATTGTGCCATATCGCCTGGCCATCCGTGTATGTGCCTCTTTGCCTTCTCCTTTCTCTTCCCTCAATTACATTTTTCGTATCACTTTGAATGGCCCTTGCCATGGGGTCAATAATAAATTATGTTTGTCTGGAAGTAACAGAAGTATGTCTTGATCTGGTTCAAGATTACTGGTTCTAGCACCTTTGTTGGGACTGTGATGTTTGAGGATATCTGCACTGTTCACTGGAGTTAGTCCATTTTCCTCCTCCCAGGCGGATATTTCTTCATCTGTGCAGTGCCTTAGCTGGGGTAGACACCCAAGAATTAAATCTGTACAAGGGTTGTCTAGTAATGCACAAGTAAAGGTACCAGAAAGGAACGGGGTGTTTATACGGGCTCTTGCCAGAGGATAGGTTTCTATATTACCAGAAAAAGTACGGCATTTTACAGAGTCACCAGTATAATCCTTTGGATTAACAAGTTCCTTTTTAACACCAATAATAGAGCTCCCACTGTCAAGCAAACATCGGCATGGCTTCTCATTGACCATTGCAGAGTGAAACAATAGATTGCCTCTGGAGGCTACAGCTGCGTTTGCATTCTCCAAGGAGGATGTTACAATATGCCCACATGTAAGTTTGCCGTCTGCATGAAATTGGTGACATCGCTCACAATTGTCAAAGCTTAATACATCGCTTACACAACAGACATCTTCAGATTGATTAAAAGGTAATTCATTTTCAACTTCACACTCAGTCTCACTACCACTATCAGAAGATGTATCAATCAAAATAACATTGTTGGCCTTCATTCTTTGGCGGCCCAGGCACTTATGTGAATAGTGCCCGTAGCTAGAACAGAAGAAGCATTTGACTGCACGCCTGTATGCAGTTCTTTTGTTTTGGTGTTTCTTAATGACCATCTCAAGATGTGATGGATAGTTTGGTGATTTATCACACATAGAATAAGTATCATGAAGAAGTTGACAATAGACACATTTCGACACTTTCTTATCTTTCTTGTCGACTCTATGAAATGGTTTTTTATTGCTCTGATAGCTTTTAGGTTGGTCTTTCACAAAAGAAACTATTTCCGAGTCGCTATTTGATGTCTTGAAAATATCTCTATTTGAGGAAAAATATGCAGAGCCTTTCTTTTCAAATTGTTCTATGGTCTCAATGTCTGACTGCTGCAGGAATTTAGCGAAAGGAGATGGTATAGTGGATATGCCTTTATCCATGGCTATTAAATTTTTAAGTTTGTCAAAATCCTTTCCTATTTTTGATGCACTAAGCCATCTATTTAGTACGCTTTGTACATTTGAGACATAATCGATAACGGTCCCGTTTGGTTTAGGTTTTAAATTGGAAAACTGTACTTGATACCCAGGGGCATCAAGTAAGAAATGTTGCATTATCCTATCGTGGATGTACTGATAGTTAGATCTAAGGTCAGTTGGTAATGATTCTATCACTTTAAGGGGCTCACCACTTAAGTTCTTCATGTAGATCATGGCCCACATATCGATTGGTACTTGGTGGTATTTCAGTTGATACTCGACATTTTCTGTCCAGGCTGATATGGAATCATCTTTACAAAATGGTTTGATAATGTTTTTGTACTTATTAAATTTATTTTCTTCTTGCTGACTTTTTAGTTTTGTAGCGGAGATCTCTAAGTGTGAATCTACATCCATACCTTTCATCTTTAACTGTGTCTCTGATTCAACTTGTATTTGTTTTTCTTTCACCCTTGCCATTTCATCTATCTCTTTTTGTTTTAATTCTAATTCTTTTTGTTTAATTTCCTTTTCCTGATCTAATTGATTTTGCTTCATCTCTCTATCTTGTTCTATTTGTTTTTGCTTAATCTCTTTATCTTGTTCTATTTGCTTTTGTTTTGTTATCTCCGCTAGTTCTACAATCTCCTTCTGATGTTGTCTTTCTCGTGCACGTTCATCTCTCTCAGCTTCTTTTGCTTCTTTAAATTTCTGATCAGCATATTGCTCTAATTCCTTTCCTGTGTATTCTAATTCCTTGCCTGCTTTTATGAAATCAGCTAAAGTTGCCATGTTGTTGGGAGATTAGCTAGATTTGATAGGCACTTAAATATTTAATTACTTATTTATATTTGATATGTCAGGTTATTAACTCCTTGAGTACGAAAAATATACTCTTAGATTATAACCTGAAAAACAGATCACAAAAAATATGCTAATACATCACACGCTGAAAAAGAGATGCATTATTAATCATATTGCATGCAAAATCATTTGGGTATACTCATCTTAACTTTCCAGATCACTCATGTACACTCGTTTGGCACCTCAAGTCCAATCGTCTGGCAATACCCCACACAGCTGGAGTTATGCTTATGATCAGCTGTTGTTGTGCCTGGTTATCAAGAGCATCAACAATTAATCACTCGTAACCGATATATAAGTCTAGACAATTTATTACAATTACATGCCCCAGGAAAATATAATGTGGTTTAATTAATATTAAATGTCACTGTCCTGTCTTCGTTCTAACGTCTTTTGCCTTCACTAACTCTAACTGTTTAATCTATGGAAGTGTTGTGCAGACTGCGTCTCATTTGCATAGCAAAAGTAGTGCCATCGCGACGGCAAGAAAGAGAAAAAATATATAAATAAATAAATAAATGCTTTGAAATAAATATAAAGGTAATAATAATGTTGAAATAAATGAATATATTCAATAAATAACTAATATAAACAAATAATATTTGATATAAGTCAACAATTCAGGCGAGCAGCCGCTTTGCGATTGTAAACATTCAGTCGCTGACTGCAAATGGCGCAACACAGCTGTTTGTCAGTCGCGATACGTCAGAGGCGCAGCTCTATTTTTAGATTGGAAAAATCGATTTTGTTCTCGGCTCAGTTTTGTGTATCGCTCCGCCATGAATCATATTTGACAACTACTAGTAAATAAATAAGTAATTACATAAATAAATGATACAAAAGTATAACAATAATACTTACAATTTAGAAGAAAACATGTTCATAAGCACAAAATAATTCAGTAAGCATAAATAAACATAACTTGGTCACGATGGGCACAGCTCGCACTTTGTTCTGTCTGCACACGCCATTGTCACTAACGTAAATTAAACCCTGTGATTATCTAGCCGTAATACTAATTTAGAGCCGTGGGTGAGTGTTTTAGCTTGAACGATTGTCCAAGCCACACTTCTGACACCACTTTATCCTAGCCTGTCAGCAACCGATGTCACAGGCATTCTATGATACTTCTCTCGCACCACACAAAAGACTTGCTAGTCGTACGAGAGGAATTGGTTACACATTTTATTGCCACTGGCTCTTTGCATCACATCAATGTACAACAAACAGTCGCTAACAAATCACACAAGAATAAATGCACAGAACTTCCTATCACTAGTCGTTTCCTAACCCTTATCTACTCGGCTAACGAAACAAGCATCGCTAAGCGATGTTATCACTATGAAGTCTGTGTCCCGTCTGATTCTACTCCGCGTGCTGTTTACACAGTACGCGGAAGGACTTGGGGCGCACTACGGCTTTTTGCGTGCGGCCTCATTCAGCACGCTCGAGTAGTGGCCTCTCTTGAGTTACACTCTAGTTTCACGTTGCCGTGATCATGCCGTGACCAGAGTGCTAACTCTCTGGTTGACACCTCCGTGTCTCATGAGAGAACTAATTACTAGTTCCCCTTCCTATCACCTACCCTGCCCTCATGTAGGGGCACTGGGTTACCTCTAATCTACTTGAGGTAGACCACTCATTCAGGGTGGTCTTCCTCCTCTATACTTGAGTCTTTGACAGTCTCTATATTTCAAGTTGATTCATCCTCATAACATGCCCAGACAATCTGTACCGTCTGCGTTGAGTTTCACTAATCAGTTTACGATTTCCATCTGTTTCTTGATGGTATGTTTCATTTGTTTTTCTGTCTGTCCATGGTACTCTTTGCATTGTCCACAGAAACCACATTTCCGTTGCCAGTATATATGTGTCACAGCCTCACATTATACGGTAAACCAACATAAGTTAATATACACTGGCGAAGGGCTACAACTCCCGCCCAAGGGAAAGAAGTAAGACACTCGAAGGCCAGAGTAATCCAGAGCCATCTCGAAGGACTGGTCAGTGATTCCACTGTCCCGTGGACACTGATGTGGCCCGCCTATTGCGAGGTCCACGAGGAACCCGGACAGAGTTACCACCCGTGTCGGATTGCGACACGTGTGAACCGGCAGAGACAGACGGGACATCGTAGAGGCAACAGGGCCTGCCTTAGAGGGACTTAATAGTTCAGACCCATGTGTATTTAGGGTCATAGACATATGCTAGATAGTTTGCTTAGAACGTTTGTTATAATCATGTGTGATGTTAAACCGCTGTGATATGCAACTCATCAGTGCGGGCTTGTTAAACCCACTGCGCCAACGCACTGTATACCTAAGTTCAATAAATGTTGCTATATTATATTTAACGGAGTTATTGTTGCCTGTTTGAGCCCGAGTTCAGATCCCCTAGAGATCCAACACGTTGACAGGCTTTTTGGGGGCCAAGCTCCGGTTTTGGCACAAGCTTTACGTTCAGACGGCTATTGAGTGCCAAGTAAAAAATTAAGTAAATGATATCAAATTGATTACTGAACATATTTAAATAAATTTGCAGCTATCTAGAAATGAACTAGTAGTAGTCCCTCTGCAGATAATCTACCAATGATGTTAATACTATCAAACCTTCCAAGGTTGAAATAGGCTATAAACAAATAGACTTCCTTGGTCATAGAATTTCTGAAGGCAAACTGTTGACAGATGATAAAATTGTTTCGAAAATTCTCAATCTAGATGTTCCAACTGCAAAGAAACAAGTTAGAAGTTTATTAGGTCTTATAAACTATTATGCTAAGTTTATACCAAACTGGGCAGAACTTACATCAGTTTTTTCTAATATGTTGACAAAAGATCATCCAGAAAAATTTGGTAAAAGTACCCGCTTAGAGGATGCAATATGCAGATTGAAATGCATTTTTTCTAATCCACCAGTATTACGATTACCAAACATAGATTTACCCTTTATTTTGACCACAGATTCGAGTGCTATCGCAATTGGCGGATGTTTAATGCAAGAAGTGCAAGGAGTGAGACACCCAATTCTCTACGTAAGCCGTAAGCTGAAGAAGGCAGAGATCCATTACTCTACTGTGGAATTGGAGGCATTAAGTCTATTATTTTGTATGCTCAGATTATCTAAGTTCCTCTTAGGTTCCCATTTTGTTGTGCTCACCGATAACTCGCCATTGTTGGTGCTTAAGCAAGGTGTTCCGAAAAACCATCGTTTACAAAGATGGTGTCATCTTCTCCAAGATTTCGACTTCGAAATCCGCCATATCAGAGGCACCAATAACATTATAGCTGATATTTTATCGCGGCAAACGAATGCGCTATCAGAATAACATTAGGCACATTAACCATTCGCCATACCAGAAACTGTGATATTTTATTCGGTGGCATAGAACAGTGTAACTCTACACCTGCTAGAGAACTTTCATTTAAAAGTAATAACACCCCAGTGAATAGGTTACGTATAACACCCAAACATGAAACTTTGAGAACTATACCACCAAGTACCAAAGCTCTAGGAACAATCCGAGCGAGAGACATTATGTGTGAAATGAATTCAACCAGTGAACTGACATTGATCATGAAAGCATTAAGAACACTTCATACTCGACATTGAGAACGTTCCATACTTGCCGTTGCTAAGAGACTTTGCAAACAGCCAAAAGAAAACTACGTCGATTACAACACTCAAGAGACAGCCATACTAACTGTTAACATTCATGGCACGACACGCTGACAACAGGAGGACAACGCGCACATCATCGTTGGATTTAGTTACTTAGTTAATTAATTAATTTAGTATTGAATATGTATTATATTTGTATTGAATTATGTATATAAAATATGTTAACCTGTAATTTGTACATTTTCTACCATAATATTACATGTATTTCCACTCATAGGCGAAATATTCTTCCTATGCAATTTTCTCTATGTAAATTATAAACCATTTTTGAGTCATCGTACAAAAAGTACGTATTATCTTAAAAGGAACATATCGCCTATTCCATTTTTTCTAAGGGCAATAACACTTACCTCAACTTTACTTATATATTTTAACCAAATACTATTTTGAATGAAAGATGTGTGAATGACAGGGTGAATGAATTAAATGAGAGAGCGATATACTGAGCGGACAAATTGTACGCAAAACGTATTTATTTTAATTTGTCTGCGTCTTTCATGTAAATTGTATTACTTGTCTAAATTGTTAATGCACGTTTAGTATTTAGGATACTACATCTAAGCACCACTGCTTGGAATGCCTGATCATGCATTACACTCATTGGGGTAATTCATGATTAAGGATATCCCAACTCGTGACGCTTGGAGATAAGCCACACATGCATCACACACTTTACACAAAACTCAAAACTGAACACTATCAATTAAAATACAGTCACTTTATTAGAAGCAGCAACTTATTAGTCAACACACTAACAAGCCAACAGGGACACATGTAGTCAGATGGGATAAAATAACAGCGTAACTACATATTCAGCATTATACAACATACGAGAGTAAAAGTGTATTGAAATGCACACACAGAACAAGATTTGCAAGTGTACTTAATTAGCCAAGACTTTTGTCTTGTTAATCCTCTCTAACACAGAGGTTAATTATCTTGGTATCAGTGGGATACTTTGAGAAGGACGGGTTGTAGAAACAACTAGGAAACGTCACGTAACTTCGGTCAGATAAGCATTTTTAAGGACACAGGAGAGAGAGACCTCTTCAGCAAATCAGAGAAGTGGTGTATGGGAGAATACATGAGTGTTGATGTCAATATGTGGGTTACCAAGTTACTGTCCACCAAACTACAAACACCGACTTTATGTGATTCTGTGACAGAATTAGTACAGAACTAATTACCTTATAACAACCCATCAAATCAGTGGGGAGAGGGGGAATCCTGTCACAGCCTCACATTATACGGTAAACCAACATAAGTTAATATACACTGGCGAAGGGCTACAACTCCCGCCCAAGGGAAAGAAGTAAGACACTCGAAGGCCAGAGTAATCCAGAGCCTTCTTGAAGGACTGGTCAGTGAGTCCACTGTCCCGTGGACACTGATGTGGCCCGCCTATTGCGAGGTCCACGAGGAACCCGGACAGAGTTACCACCCGTGTCGGATTGCGACACGTGTGAACCGGCAGAGACAGACGGGACATCGTAGAGGCAACAGGGCCTGCCTTAGAGAGACCTAATAGTTCAGACCCATGTGTATTTAGGGTCATAGACATATGCTAGATAGTTTGCTTAGAACGTTTGTTATAATCATGTGTGATGTTAAACCGCTGTGATATGCAACTCATCAGTGCGGGCTTGTTAAACCCACTGCGCCAACGCACTGTATACCTAAGTTCAATAAATGTTGCTATATTATATTTAACGGAGTTATTGTTGCCTGTTTGAGCCCGAGTTCAGATCCCCTAGAGATCCAACACGTTGACAATATGTATTATTTGTTTGCTTATTGTACACGTTTCACACACATTCAGCAGTCATCATCTCATCTCATCTTGTTCTTCTTGTACCTTTGCGGTGTCGAGGTGAAGCATAAACAGCGGGAGAGTGTCCGCTTATGGGCTTCATATATCGAGATTCCCATGGACTCTCTGTCAATTGTTTACATGATCGGCATCGTCTTCTGGTTATAATTGGTCTGTACATCATTGCTTGTTGTGGTAGTTGGTAGTCTAGTTATGTGGCCGAACCATTTACCTGCTGTTCTCTAATGAAATCTAGCGCTGTTATCACCCACACTTTAGTCCTGATTTCATCATTTCTGATTTTCACTCTTCTTGATACGCTGAGTACTCTTCTCAGGATTCTCATTTATGTTGTTGTAATTTTTCTTTTTCTATTTTTTTCTGTCATCGCATCCATCAGTATAGGCTCTCTATGGTAAGCCGACATTCACTTACTGTAGTTGACAGCTGTTTACTGTTGAGCAAGCTTTCCATACCGCAAAAGGTTATTTTGCCATGTCCTTTCTTGTTCTAATCTTCGAGACATCTTCCGTCAGACTGTTTCACGATAGTTGTGCCGATTCACTTGATGTAATCCACGTAGTACGGATTCGACTGCCGAGTACTGACGAGACTTCGAAGCTTGCCCGTCCACATGAACTGGGGGTGAAGCCTGGTCAAGCACACCAATGCCGCCTTCCGGGTTAAGAAAGGAGAAAACAATACCAACTCTTCGTGGGAACATTCAGCAGAAATACTTTAGGGTGGCTGCTGTATCGCGAGACTAAGCACGCGCGGGAATCCCCAAAGTGCAGAGACATCGTTCGACCTGACATAACCCTTTAATCTTTTAAAGAATGTCTCCATTTATTTGGATGTTACATAGTACATTTCGTTCTTCTTGCAGATGGGCCATAATTTCCATCTTCTTACAATTTAATTATGTTCCTATTTGCTCACTGTGTACAATAACACCAATCCTGCAAATCCCATATATCATCTGCAATCGATACTGACTTATCTGCTTATCTTACTATGTTCATGCTATGTCCCCCGATTACGATTCCTCCCATATCTTCTAAATTCCTCATACTATTTTCACTACATAGTGCAAACAGCTCTGGAGATATCACACATCCCTGTGGCACACCCCTGGCGACTGGCGGATAATGACCTACTTCGTTATCAGTTTTTAAAGCCGCGTGGTAAATAGCATGAAGCAAAGTAGGCTACAAGGAAAGGAAATAGTTTTAATTATGGATGCACGTTTATTTTCCGTTGTTATTTCGAGAATTATATTTTTTTTCTAATATCATCTGCTTTCTCCTTCTTAGAACGATAATCAATATCGACATGTCTTTTACTTATTTGCTGGGCATTCATCATCGTCATCATTTTACTTCTAAAGTAGACAGCGAATGTGGACATCTTTTACTCCTAAGATAGACAGCGAACATGGATATCTTTCATGGACATCTTTCATGGACATCTTTCATGGACATCACGGATATCATTTTACTTCTGAGATAGGCAGTCAATATGGACATTTGTTTATAACGTCTAAGACAGACAGTCATCATAAACATAATTAAATAACATTTTCAGGATCAGGGAAAGTTTCCACACATAGATATATATGTAAAGTTACTGGTATTAATTTTGGGGCAGGTACGGACATTACTTGGAGCCGCTAACCACTGTGGCTAGCACTCTTTGCCCGCCGGTTCGATGGTCATGTGTTCGAATCTCCGTCGAGGAAAATACCGGGAGGGGTTAAAATATGCGTCTGGGCCCTCAGGTGAACTCAGCGTACATGAGTGCCGGGACATGTTTGGGGAAGTCGCGACCACGACTATGGCATCACCCATCCAGTGCTCATTGCTGAACACATTATGGAGACAGCACCATATACCCAATACTTCTAAAAGCGTGGATATAAACCAGTACATACGGACATGTAAGTATCTTAGTACACGGATAACAACAGCTAGGGACAATATCACAGAAATACACATAACTGAATAGGAAAAGCGAAAACTATATATATGTTAAAATGAAGAATATCATATGGAATATGTTCCTCTCAAGGAAAGTTATAGAACAATTGAAGAAAAAAAAAAAAACATACACAGTATAACTAGAAAAACTTAAGTCTGGACTCCACAGGGCAAAATAAATAGAGGAAGATTTTAAAAACTCACGGAGAAACAGAATTGGACAATGCGGGAAGGATATTGACAATGCTGGATGGGATAGCTAAAGATGGAAGGGCTTGGGGTGAGTTGGTTGAGGATATGGACGGAGCTGTGTGGGATAGCTAAAGATGGAAGGGATTGGAACGAGTTGGTTGAGGATATAGACAGAACTGCGCTGGATAGCTAAAGATTGAAGGGCTTGGGGTGAGTTGGTTGAGGATATGGACGGAGCTGTGTGGGATAGCTAAAGATGGAAGGGATTGGAACGAGTTGGTTGAGGATATAGACAGAACTGCGCTGGATAGCTAAAGATTGAAGGGCTTGGGGTGCGTTGTTGAGGATATGGACGGAGCTGTGTGGGATAGCTAAAGATGGAAGGGATTGGAACGAGTTGGTTGAGGATATAGACAGAACTGCGCTGGATAGCTAACGTTTGAAGGGCTTGGGGTGAGTTGGTTGAGGACATAGACAGAGCTGAATGGGATAGCTAAAGATGGAAGGGCTTGGAACGAGTTGGTTGAGGACATGGGCAGAGCTGAATGGGATAGCTAAAGATGGAAGGGCTTGGAACGAGTTGGTTGAGGACATGGGCGGAGCTGAATGGGACAGCTAAAGATGGAAGGGATTCGAACGAGTTGGTTGAGGACATGGGCAGAGCTGAATGGGACAGCTAAAGGTGGAAGGGCTTGGGGTGAGTTGGTTGAGGATATGGACAGAGCTGCGCTAGATAGCTAAAGATGGAAGGGCTTGGATTTAGTTCGTTGAACGGCTTGTCCCATTGGGGTATAGAGGGCAAACAAAGAAGAAGAATGGGCGGTTAGAGAAAGATTTCTTACGTTACATGAAACCAATTTTATCATGCGGCAGTGAATCATGGACAATTAGTAAGCAAACCAAAACATTTAATGAAGCCACGTGTGGCTTTGCAGAAGAATGCTGAAAATACCTCGGACAGTCAAATTAGCAATCTAAATGTTTTTTGACATTGGCTAAACCACAAAGACAGCTTGTCAACGTATCAGACAGAGGCAATCTTGTCACATTATAAAAAGATAAAAGTGAAAGATGTGACAACTGGAAAGATTTATTGAATGAGTGGTATGGGTAAACAGCGGTAGCAAATTCTTGGCAGCCTTTACCATGGCATATGAACAATATAAACACCCATATTGATAAATTCGTTCGAAGTCGCATCAAATGCTTACGCATGAACTCCCCCCACCAGTCGGCAGCACTTGCTGCTGCTAATGGTTTATTACTTATTTGTGTATTTACATTGTTATCTTCTTCTTATAGTATGTGCCGTGTGGCGTTGGTAATCATGCCAGTTTAACGACTCCTGTATCGTGTACTGCCAATTTTCTTATAGTCCATGCCGTGTGGCGTTGGTGATCACGTCTGTGATCAGAGCGAAACTCTAGTATAGTGCTTCCATATTGACGTGGATAGGCCTTAGGTTCATACCAGAATACGGTCAGCGTTGCCAGTAGTGGGTTGTGCTCAATATTTAAATTTCAAATCCCGAAACAACCATATAGTCAGTTCTTCGTAATTCCTCACTAATAAGTTTATTAAGTTTCCATGATTTCCTTCCGTTGATAAGCATTGGCCACACACCTCCCTTTTTTACCACAATTAATGGTGGTATATTGCCTAGTTATTCATCTTATAAAAATGTTGATTTTGCTGAGACTATTATACATTTAACTTCTTTTCATATTACATGATCTCTGTTTCTGTCCTCTTCGTGTTCATTAGCTTCTAGTAAACGTTTTATGCTCACTTGTCGAAGGTATCAAATGAACATTCGTGTTCTGCTTGCATTTCCTGCTATTGCTAGATCAGCAACACACCTGTACTTCGTATTAAGTTTTTCTCATCACGCAGCAGTCATTTTTCCTAAACGTAAATCTCTCGTTTTATTTTCTTTGAGAGCATCAAAACGTTGTATATGTTTACCTGTGTTTAGAATAGAGATACCTGCATCACAAACGCACTGAACTTGTCATACGCCTCGGATTTAGCGCAGAATGTTCCACGAGAAAATCAGACATTGGAAAACTATCTGTACGTGTTCGGCGTCTGTTGCTAATACTCTGCCTAACAGCGAGTACCGAAATAGCGGGAAGTTTTCACACTGCAATGTTTGCAAGAAGACATAGAGAAGTCTGAGCGAATACAGGCAGCCAAGCGTTGCAGAAATGTGGTCGAGCGGATAACCAGGTATTCTAAATTTAGCTGAGCGAAGCTTAGTGTTGACATAGGTGTGTCCCGGTGGGAAAGGAATCTGTCTATCTATCTATCTATCTATCTATCTATCTATCTATCTATCTATCTATCTATCTATCTATCTATCTATCTATCTATCTATCTGTCTATCTGTCTGTCTGTCTGTCTGTCTGTCATCAAGTGCCACGCCAGCTGGCGTAGGCGTTCATGACTCTCCACAGATCTCGGTCTTTGGTTTTCTGGGTCAACTCTACTGATGATATTCCGTCTCAATCCATCCAACATCATTTCTCTTAGTCTGCCTCTGCCTCTCTTCCCCTTATCTTTCCAGTTGTCACGATGTTCTCCAATGCCTCTCTTCTTATCACATGAGCAAAGAAAGCTGTTTGTCTCTTTCTTATTGTTGTGTATAATGTTCTGGTTTCATTAACATCTTTCAGGCAATCGTCGTTAGTTACTTTAGCAGTCCATGGAATTCGCAACATTCGTTTCAAGAACCACATATCTGTTGCTTCCATGTTCTTTCTGATTTGTTCATTTACATTCCAAGATTCGCTGCCATACAACAAAACTGGTTCTATATAGCATTTCAGCACTCTCTTTCTTACATTCAATGATAGTGACTTATTGCATAAGAAACTTCATTTTCTTAAATGTAGCTTTTGCTTACCCTATTCTGCTCTTAATCTCTGCTGTGCATCTCCCGTTTGATATTATAAATGCCCCTAGCTATTTACAATTATCCAATTGGTTAAGAATTTTCACTTCTATTTCCATTTTACATTGTGGTGTCACCTTTTTCATTGATATCACCACTGTTACTGTTTTCTTGATATTCAAGGAGAGTCTTTTTTTTTTTTACACTCTCTGTTACTAAAATGTTCAACAATTGTTGCAGATCTTTTGCATTATCCGCCACCAATACTGTGTCACCTGCAATGCGTATATTGTTTATATTATAAACTCCGATTATCCTGGCTTCTCTTTGACCTCTTTCATTATTACGTGTCGAAATCTATATATATATATATAGGTGGGTCCTAGAGGATGTCATACTTAAGTGTATCCCAGTGAATGTCAACACAGGTGTATCCCAGTAGATACCATATGTAGGTGTGACCAAAAGGATTTTCAAAATAGATGTCTCACAGAAGATGTTAGCACAGGTGTATCTCTGAAGATGTCACACGTATGTGTATCTCAGAAGATGTCACACTAGATGTAGCCCAGATGTCACACATAGGCGTATCCCAGAAGATGTCACACATACGTGCGTCCCTGAAGATGCCACTCATAGGTGTATCCCAGAAGATGTCACACTAGATGTATCCCAGAAGATGCCACACTAGATATATCCCATATGTCACACATAGGCGTCTCCCAGAATATGTCACACATACGTGCATCCCTGAAGATGTCAAACTTACGTGTATTCCAGAAGATGTGACACATAGGTGTATCCCAGAAGATGTCACACATAGGTGTATCCCAGAAGATGTCACACATAGGTGTATCCCATATGTCATACATAGGTGTATCCCAGAAGATGTCACACATAGGTGTATCCCAAATGTCACACATAGGTGTATCCCAGAAGATGTCACACATAGGTGTATCCCAGAAGATGTCACACATAGGTGTATCCCAAATGTCACACATAAGTGTATCCCAGAAGATGTCACACATAGGTGTATCCCAGATGTCATACATAGGTGTATCCCAGAAGATGTTACACATTTGTGTATCCCAGAAGATGTCACACATACGTATAGTCCAGAAGATGTTACACATATGTGTATCCCAGAAGATGTCACACATACGTATAGTCCAGAAGATGTTACACTAGATTATGCCAGATGTCACATATACGTGCATCACATAAGCTGTCAAACGTACGTGTATCTCAGAAGATGTCACACATAGGTGTATCTCAGATATCACACATAGGTGTATCTCCGATGTCACACATAGGGGTATCCCAAATGTCGTACATAGTGGTGTTATAGATGTCATACATAGGGGTATCCCAGATGTCACATTTAGGTGTATCCCAGATGTCACACATATCACAGATATCACACGTATGTAGGTGTATCTCAGATTATTTCTTCTTCTTCTTCTTCTTCTTCTTCTTCTTCTTCTTCTTCTTCTTCTTCTTCTTCTTCTTCTTCTTCTTCTTCTTCTTCAGCGTTCCGAGCCATTGAGGTTCCTTGCTGCAGATACAAGCCGTCTCCATTCGTCTCTCTGGTTGACCTTCTCTAGCCAGTCGCTGATTCCAAGTGCTTGTAGGTCTGTATGCATATTATCTCTCCACCATCTTCTTGGTCTACCTCGGGGTCTACGGTCATTTATTTCTTGAATGTAAGCGAGTTTTGTTTCCCTACTGTCTTCCATTCTTTCTATATGCCCCAGCCATTGTAGTCTGTTAGCCTTTATGATACCAGTGATTAGCGGTCGTTCAGAAAGCAATTGCAAACTACTGAACGTAACACTTGCCTAGTACATCAACAGCAGCTGAAAATGCTGGTGTTGACTGCAACGTCCCGTAAGGGATTCGCAACAAAATTTAAAATTTTTAAACAGATCATAAATGTCTTTGTTGCTTCTTCTTTTCCACTCTCCACTTTGTGTATCCCTAATGGGCCCAAAGATGCGTCTTAAGACTTTGTTCTCAAAGGTTTTTAACAAGGCTTCGTCTCCTTTAGTTGTACTCCAGGTTTCAGAGCCATATAGCACAACTGGTCTGATCAGTGTTTTGTATATTGTGATCTTGGTGTTACGAGATAGCGCATTTGATTTTAGCAGATGTTGTAGTCTGCACGTATTCACTGTTGAATATGAGTGGTACAGAAGAGTACTGAAAACCCATTGGGAGAAAGAGAGAACAAACAGATCCGTTCAACGATAGCTCAGTTTTCAAGAAGCCTGGTTATTAGGACAAGTACAATTGAGGAAATGTAAATATGTTGGGTATGTAGAAAGACATGAATGACTGGAAAAGAAAATTATAACCAGTAATGCACCATTGATAACAAGGCCAACTAATTCCACAGAGCTTATTAGCATCCATTTATTAAAGTTAAAGTTAATTATTAAAGTATAACCTTATTAGTACATTAAAAACGATAATGACATTCATATTGATTGCCTAGCACACGGAGTAGTCCATAGTCCCTCTAAAACAGTGGTTCTCAACCGGTGGGGAATTCCCCCCCCCCTCCTGGTGGAATTTTAGGGTTTCAAGGGGGGGGGGGAGGGGGAGAATTAAGATAATTTCAAGGTCGCGTTAATACAAGAACCGATTACTTGATATTGTTTTTCCCTCTATACTTAACGGTTCTGTACTTCTCGCCCTTTTGAAATTTGTTTTTTAACTTAAGTAGACCCACAAGTCACGTTTTATGTAGACGTCTAGACTTATTCTAGTATGTGTTATTAAATTTAGCTTCCATTTTTAAGTATACTGTGTTAAAAAAAAAAGACGAGTGGGGGGAGGGGGGGGGGGGGGTGAATTTATAGGGAGGAAATACGAAAGTGGGACAATGACATTCTGAACATATGGTGAAGGTGTGCATGGGCCAAAAAAGGTTGAGAACCACTGCTCTTAACGTTTGGTTGTTTTAATATTTCCCTGCTACGCGCCCTCGCGGTACCTATGAGGCACAGCGCACAATGGGGAACCAGTGTAGTAGTGTTAGATGTACGGCGCTCCACATGTTTACCTGATTAATTGAGAGATGAAAGCAGTTTTCTGATTTATTTCTAGCTGTAAACATCGCCACGTAGACGCCTCTGTTGTAATGTCTGTTGCCCCCCTCTCTGTTGCCCCCCTCTCTGCTGCTCCCCTCTCTGCTGCTCCCCTCTCTGTTGCTCCCCTCCCTGCTGCTCCCCTCTCTGTTGCTCCCGTCCCTGTTGCTCCCGTCCCTGTTGCTCCCCTCCCTGTTGCTCCCCTCCGTGTTGCTCCCCTCTCTGTTGCTCCCGTCCCTGTTGCTCCTCTCCCTGTTGCTCCCCTCCCTGTTGCTCCCCTCTCTGTTGCTCCCGTCCCTGTTGCTCCCCTCTCTGTTGCGCCCGTCCCTGTTGCTCCCCTCTCTGTTGCTCCCCTCTCTGTTGCTCCCCTCTCTGTTGCTCCCCTCTCTGTTGCTCCCCTCTCTATTGCTCCCCTCTCTGTTGCTCACGTCTCTGTTGCTCCCGTCTCTGTTGCTCCCCTCTCTGTTGCTCCCCTCTCTGTTGCTCCCCTCTCTGTTGCTCCCCTCTCTGTTGCTCCCCTCCCTGTTGCTCCCCTCTCTGTTGCTCCCCTCTCTGTTGCTCCCCTCCCTGTTGCTCCCCTCCCTGTTGCTCCCGTCCCTGTTGCCCCCTCCCTGCTGCTCCCTTCTCTGTTGCTCCCCTCCCTGTTGCTCCCCTCCCTGTTGCCCCCCTCCCTGTTGCTCCCCTCCCTGTTGCTCCCCTCCCTGTTGCTCCCCTCCCTGTTGCTCCCCTCCATGTTGCTCCCCTCCCTGTTGCTCCCCTCCCTGTTGCTCCCCTCCCTGCTGCTCCCCTCCCTGTTGCTCCCCTCCCTGCTGCTCCCCTCCCTGTTGCTCCCCTCCCTGTTGCTCCCCTCCCTGTTGCTCCCCTCCCTGTTGCTCCCCTCCCTGTTGCTCCCCTCCCTGTTGCTCCCCTCCCTGCTGCTCCCCTCCCTGCTGCTCCCCTCCCTGTTGCTCCCCTCCCTGTTGCCCCCCCTCCCTGTTGCTCCCCTCCCTGTTACCCCCCCCCCTCCCTGCTGCTCCCCTCCCTGCTGCTCCCCTCCCTGTTGCTCCCGTCCCTGTCGCTCCCCTCTCTGCTGCTCCCCTCTCTGCTGCTCCCCTCTCTGCTGCTCCCCTCCCTGTTGCTCCCCTCCCTGTTGCTCCCCTCCCTGTTGCAGAATCTGGTTGAGCCAACGTAGTATAAATATGTACCCGACCGTTCTGTTATGTGGGGTAGGGGTAATGGTGAAATTGAGTCGAATCTGTTGTGTTTGTTGATGCGTGATGACGTTATTAGTTCTCTGAAAAACCAAACAGTGTTGTTAGTATGTGAACTCATATGGCTCAGGTTGTATTTCTTCGAATTAGGGTAGGCTTGTACTCTCCTAGTTGCGTTCCTCCGTCCGAAGTCGTTGGCACAATGTGAGGTGTCGGGTTTGGTGAACGCCGCCCAACAGAAAGCACGTTGAGTCAAGAAATAACATCACTACACTCGGGGCATTCCCAAAAGCGCCCAGTCCTCATCTTCAACAGCCAGCGAAGAGCTCCAATACTAATGGTGCCCGTTGCAATCTGATTTTATGTCCGTCTTGCTTTACCTTTGAGTGACGACTGCCGACCAGATCCTTTCAGAACCCCTTGCTGCTGCATTCTCTCTAGACCCTGATAGTCTATCTGTCTTCCCGCATTAATCACATCCTTCCAGAGGGCCTTCACAACATCTGCCTTATTATGCATCAGATCACCCATTAATAATGCGGCAGCAGCCAATCTATCTGCCTGTTCATTTTCAACCACGCCAGAGTGTCCTGGGGAAAAGATCCAGCGAATGCTCACAACCCGTGACCTCTGAATCGACGGAAGCCATTCTACACGAAGCATGCCAGTCTTCACCTTTGTCAGCATGCTATGTGAATCAGTTACAATCACAACATGCGTATACAGTTTGTTCTTAAACCAGCGGAAAGCTGCAGTAACCGCCTCTACCTCCATTCTCAGACTTGAGGTTGTGGTGTCACACGGCAAGTTCTCATTTACTAAACATCGGCCATTTTCTTTTGCTATGAATTTCCAGACATTTTATTTTGCCCCTTAACGCAGAGTCGTCGTTTTGGATAATCACACCGTGTACTGTCAATCGGTAGCCCGGTCATATCTGATAAAACCTGACTGCACTAAGGCTGCCATTAATAGCAGGGCAAACCGGGCTATAAGTCTTAATCAGCAACTGGTCTGGAATCTAAGCTCCGACATGCGGACAGTTAGGGGATTGCTTTGCTGATCCGGCAGTTTCTGCAGCTTGTCTTGTTCCAGATGTATTGATGTTACCTTTTCTCTGGAGTAAACTAGGCATGCCGAGAGAAGGATCATGCTGCATGGGTAACACATGGTCTCTGGAGTAAACTAGGCATGCCGAGAGAAGGATCATGCTGCATGGGTAACACATGGTCTCTGGAGTAAACTAGGCATGCCGAGAGAAGGATCATGCTGCATGGGTAACACATGGTCTCTGCAATTCAGCCTAGGCTTTGCGCTATGGAGAAGTTATCGTGCCTATTTTTGAAGCCCGATAACCACCATCGTATGTCAGTACGGCAAGGATCCAGTAATGTGAACTCATATAGCTTTATATACGTGAAGCCGAGAGGAAGCTATTGTGATCTGAAGTACAGAATGTTGCTGGCACCTTGCAGTCTTGACAGACCAAAGTATGTGAGTTGGAATGTGGCCAAAATTCCATCACAATGCCTGGGCAGAGCTTCAGAGAAACATGTGATGCCCAAACGACATGATCCCTCTCTCGACCTAAGTCTTGTGTATTCCAGAGGAATGGGTAACTGTCGCTTGTCGTCCCTGGAGGAACGTGGAATCAACAAGCACACCTTTAAGATCCTTATACTTGGGAATTATTGACAGATTTATGTCTACACTCCTCTGTTCTGTCTTCTACTCTCTCTCTCTCTCTCTCTCTCTCTCTCTCTCTCTCTCTCTCCTCTCTCTCTCTCTCTCTCTCTCTCTCTCTCTCTCTCTCTCTCTCTCTCTCTCTCTCTCTCTCTCTCGTATTCCTTCATAACATACCCAGACAACAGTTTCCTCCAACAATTAATAAAATATTTATTGCTGAAAACTATGTCAGTTGTATGTATTGAATGTTTATATGTAATTTGTAGTGTCTTCTATTGTGAGTGCGAGATAGGACTCTGAATGTCTATGCTCCGTATCACATCTATCATCTGCATACGGCCATGCAACAAGACATCACACATATATGGACAGCTCTCACCCTGGATGCTCCGCTCCACTTGAGTCTGGATGTAATCCAATATTGAAAAATAATGTTCACCGTTTGATCACTATAAAATCATGCGATTATGATAAGTTTGAATTCAGCAGATTTCCCTTTCTTGGAAGATAGTAAAATCCATCACTGAAACACATCACCACTGTCTCTTAATTACTTAACAGTTTTTGTATACATGTAAACTGTTCTTGAGTTCTTCAATGTTTCTTTTAGGTGAGTACCCAATTCAAATATATTTAGCCTATGTCGCTCTGCCTTTATAGAATGAAAGTCCTTTCCATGGTTTTCAAAAACCTGTTATTTGCAATTCGTTATGTCGGCCCACGATTAGTGAATGGCTATGTTTAAGTTGTTCTAGTGAAGTATTTTCTCTGCACAAGTGAAGTTAATTTCTTTAATCTTCTCTGAGTATGTCAGGAGTTTTCGTGAAACCTGTGGGTGATATATAACCAATGTGATATTAGTCTGCTTCAGACTAATTCTTATGTGAGAACATGTCTCCCGGCCGTACTTAGACGCTTCCGAAAGATACTCTGACATAAGACAGATGAGTTCACTAAAGTCTAAACGATTAGCTAAAAGAAGGAAATATTAGATTAGCTAAACGAAGGAAATATTAACAGCAAAGCACAGACACCTAGTTCCCGATGCTATATTCCTAAGCTAAAGCTAGATTACCTTATATAATCTATGTTAGTCCATGAATCGAAATACACAAGCACATAAGCACCAATGTCCCATCGCCTTTAAACAATAAGGGACCAATATTTCTTTCCTAAATAAGGACGCATAGATCCATTCTCCGTCCAGTTTGGTAACACACTAACCACAAAAACAAGTTTCCAACTATATATACCTGGGTCCAATTCTCCGTTCTCTTTTGATGTCACTATATCAACAATCTAATTTGCCGTTTCCTTCACATCAAAAGTCTGTGAAATCACGTATTCGTTCCTGGCCGCTCCGTCTCGTCTTCTCCGCTACTCCCCGCTTTCCCAAACTCTCGTACATCAATCAGTTTTAACGCTTTGATCCACGTCTTCGTGTTTTTCCTCCACCTCCCGTCTCCGTGTTGTTTGTCCGATAAGATCGGCAGTCAATGACCCCTGCTAACAACGGTATCTGTCGTCTATACCATTCGGTCAATAACCTTCACTTTGTCCTCACCTCAGACTAAAGTACTCGATTGTTATTCCATCCTCATACATTGCAAGTAATTTTATATTTAGTATATCGGGGAATCACTAAACTCGCAGTATCCCGTGACAGTAACCAATACGCCTGGCACAAGATAGGTTGCAGACGCTGGCGGCACAGCGTCAAATCCTCCAGGACCTCGCCACCACGAGCAGGTGGCGAGATGGCCAGACCCTGACACCCAAGGGACCCGGCTTAGAGGCGTTTAGCCAAGTCCCACAGGTGAGGGCCTCGTACGTGCCCGGACCGTAAGGGCGCGCACATCTGTCAAACACAAGTGTCCGGACCTGTGTAAAGCGTGCACTATCATCAGACTCTCCACCTGACTTAGCGGACCCCGCGACCAGCGGGAATAGGCCCACCAGAACTACCGCAGGAGACATTACTTATCTATTGCGAGCAATGTCTCCCATCCTTCCACTTTGCGGCTCTCACGACCAGCGAGAATAGGCCCGCCGGAGATTATGCTCGTCTGCTGCGAACAAATCTCTACCGAGAGACTGAATAAGTAAAGAAACGATAAAAGTAGAGAATGTAAGGCACAACAAAAGACCCAGGAAAACCGAACACTTTAATAATGGCTTCACCGTTGCAGGAGATCACAACCACCACTCAACATACACACTGACCTGGATCGTACACGATCCGACTACAGGCATAGGCACCTATCTGACGTTGTGCAGATGAAAAGAAGACCAATTATTCCATTCGATTTCACCATTACCCCTACCCCGTTCAACCTCAAGGATAAGTTATAGTAGGGTCCATCACCGGCTCAGAATGATAGTCCTGTGACTAGCCAGCCATCAAAGAGCTGCCTATGGTTTTACCCTCACTGTCCTATTAATTCGAAGGTGATTGTTGTCCATATGTTCACGCGCCAGTGATCCGGGGCTTGTTTCAGGATCCGGTCAAGGATATGCACTACTGACGAGCTCAAATATAGTGCTTCCATATTGACGTGGATGGGCCTTAGGTTCATATCAGAATACGATCAACGTTGCCAGTAGTGGGTTTTGCTCAATATTTAAATGATGTCTTCGTCTGCCTTTTTATATCATGGCTGGGATCGTCCCTCCTTGCTTACCACAAGCCCTAGCGCTGCGCCACCTGGCGCGGTTTTGCTATCAATATGGCCCGTGTACATATGGAAGATCACGTTCCGGTTTCTTTCTTCATTATGTTTTCTGTTCTGAGGAATCTCTGCTATCACAGAGCCTGGTCGATTTCAGTGCCGTGTGCGGGTTCTGCCGTGCTTGAAAGTAAGTAAAACTTGTCCTGTAAAGGATATGCGGAAAAAAAAAGTAACACACGGACGAGCCAGACAGCAAGAGTAACCAACAATTAGGATTAACTATGGTCACGTGATATGTAAATTTAACCATGTGTGAACTTTATCATGTTTGAACCCTCGCTTCGGAGTTCATAAAAACAAATGTTGACTAGAACTTCAGTTGCAAAGTGGAGGTATATCGACTTGGTTCACTTGAGGTAGGATAGGGCGACTAGTGTCATCTACAGGCTTACTTTCATCTCGTGAGTACGCAAATTCACCGTTAAGCAGCAAGTACCGTATCTGGGCTATCATTAAGATATGATCATCAAAGTTTTATGGAATAAACTAGTATGTATGTAGTTGAAGTTCAAAAAGAAAGTGGGGTTTGAATGAAAAGAAGACGGGAGAATAATAGTTTTCTTAATCCAATCTACTGCGGTAGAAAACGTCACGTGACCAACCGTTTGCGAATAATGTCCGTACATTAATAGCAAATGTTTGCTTATAAAGTCTCCCTTTTTGTAAACAATTGACACTCAAAGGGTGATGTGGTCAATATAGCACACTTCGTCTTTACTTTCCAGAAAATTTCATGGTGCTTAGTTGTGGCTGAGTCAACCCGGGAGCAATAGTGGGGATCCAATTACATGATGTACGGGCTAACCATTCGCTATCGTATTTAAGGGGAAACAAATACCTCTTTTTCACGGGAACATAATATTCATTTTATTGTTCGCAAGGGACATAACTCGCCAACGTTTTTCTAAAGAAGAAATTAGTTACATTAATTGTTAAATGTTTAAAATAATGACACCACCTACTCACTGTTAACACAATAATTTGACATCCTAAAGTTTGAAATACTTTGACTGCTAAAAGTGAATAAAATATACTTGTTAATGCAATATATCCAATGTTTCAAAACTGCAAGCTCCGTGCACGATGTTAACGATTGTCCCCCAATGGACTCCCTAACATTGTTACCCTGGTTTCTCTTCACAACGTATAAATCTTTCGCTTTTTTTTTTGTCCGGTCCGGATCATATGATAATGGGACAAGTCATATGTTAAAATCACAAAATATCACAGATATCCCCAGAGTAAACACAAGTATACTTCTTTATGATTGTAAAATTTAGTACACATGAGTGCGAGTAAGAAACAAGAAAATGTGAGTGAATAATGAATAAATGAATACAAAACCACATATGTTTACCAAACCAATGAGATTGTAAAAAAAAATTTATGCAAATTCAGATACTTGTTTACATTTTACACAAAAAAGGGGGGGGGGGGGGGGAATTAATGAACCCTTACAAATAAGGAAAAACAAAAAAAATAAGCAAAGAGAAAAAGATAACCAACTCCTTTTACTTCTCCATGTTTAACATTTTTATGAGACTGCTCATGACAAGTGTCAGTGTATGTGTGTGAGTAAAGTGTGGGAGTTTGTTCATACTAGTTTCAATACTAACGTGAGACATTTTGTATGTGTCTAGATGTGAGGAAGTGTGAGTGTATGTGGAGGATGTGTGTGAGGGTGGGGATATGTGTGGGTGGGGGTTGTGTGGGTGTGGGTATGCGTTTGGATGGGTTGGGGTGTGTGGGTTTTGGTGGGTAGTGGTATTTGTGGGTGTTGGTGGGATGTGTGGGGGTGAAAGTAGGGGTGTTGGAATGGGTGTGGGGGATGTGTGTATGGGTGGAGGATATGTGTATGGGACGGATGCGGGGGATGTGTGTTTATGTGGGTGGAGATGTGTGGATGGTTTGAGGAAGTATGTGTGGGAGGCGGGGTTGTGTGGGTAGGGGATTGTGTTGGGTGGATTGGGGATGCAAGGGCGGGTGGGGAGAAGTGTATGGTGTGTGGGTTTGAGATATGCGTGCGGTGTGTTGGTGGGGGATGTGTGAATGATGTGTGGGTGGAGCGTATGTTTGTGGTGGTATGGTTGGAGGATAGTGTGTGGTTTGGGGGATGTGTGTGATGGGTGCGGGGAATGTGCGTATGGGTGGGGTATATGTGTGGGTGAGTAGGGGATTGTGGTGGTTGGGGGAAGTATGTGGGGTGTGTGGGTGGGAGATATGTGTGTGTGGATGGGGAATGTGTGGGTGGGGGTGTGTGAGTGGCTTAGGGATGTGTAGGTGGGTGAGGGAGTTGTATGTGTTGGAGTGGGATGTGTGAGTGGGTGGAGGGTGTGTGTGGGTAGGGGTATTGTGATCGAGAGATGTTTGGTTGGGGGTGGGTGTGTGTGTGTGCGTAGTGGAGGATGTTTGCGTGAGTGAGTGTCTGTTGGTGGACGGGTAGGGAATGCGTGTGTGGGTGGGGAGAGGTGTGTGGTGTGTTGGTTGGGGATATTGTGTGGGTGAGGTATGTGTGTGTGGGTGGGGGATTTTTGTGGTGTGTGAGTGGGGGTATGTGGGGTGGATGGGTAAGGGTATCTGTGTGGGTGTGGGTGGGAATATTGTGTGGTATCTGGGTGGGGGATATGTGTGTGGTGTGTAAGTGGGGATGTGTTGGTGAGGGATGTGTGTGTGTGTGTGGTGCGTGGGTTGGGAATAGTGCGTGTAGGGGGTGTATGTGATGTGCGGGTGGGGGATTGTGTGATGGGGGATTAGGTTATGGCATGTGTGGGTGGGTGGAAGTTGTATGTGTGGGTGGTGGGGTGTGTGTGAGTGGATTGGGGATGTATGGTGGTTAGGGAGATGTGTGTGTGTGGGGGGGACATGTTAGTTGGTGGGGATGTGTGTGTATGGTTTGGGATGTGTGAGTGGATGTGCGATGTGTGGGTTGGTGGGGGATTGTGTGCATGGGTGGGGAATATGTTGTCGATAGAGATGTGGCTGGGGGATGGGTGGTTTGAGGTGTGGGTGGGGAGAGGATGTGTGGGTTAGGATGTGTATGTGGATGGGCGTGGGATGTGTGGGTTGGTGGGGGAATGTTTCTTCATTTCTGATCTTATCTCTTCTTGATACGTTGAGTATTCTTCTCAGGAACCTCATTTCTGTTGTTGTGATTTTTCTTTTCTCTTTTTCTGTCATTGTCCAGGTTTGGCATTGGTAGCACAGAGTTGGTAGGAAGATTGTGTTGTAAAGTGCTTTCTTAGTAGTTATTGATACATGTTTGTTCTTTAGTATTGGTGCCATTTGTCCAATAAGTTGATTTGCCTTATTGCACCTATTTTCGATCTCGTCTTCTGATCTGCCATTTGATGATATTATACTTCCTAGGTACTTGAAGCTCTTTACTTGTTTCAATGGATGTTCGTTTAGGTGAATTGTTGCTGTTTGTTCGTCTTTAGTTATAGTCATTACCTCTGTTTTGCTTGTGCTAATTTTCATGTTATGTTCCCTACACATTTCGTTTAGACTATTCATGTGGTCTTGTAATTCAGCTTCTGATTTTGCTATTAGTGCTTGGTCGTCCGCAAACAGGAGTTCTCTAATGGTTAGATTTGCAGATGGTTCTTCTTCTGTGTTCTCGTCATGCGGTATTCTTGCTGTCTCTGCTTGGCTGGTTTCTTTACATATGTTGTCTATATATGTTATGAACAAGAGAGGGGACAGGACACAACCTTGTCGTACTCCAGATCTTATGGTGAAGGGTTCTGAGTGTCCTCCAGTTGCTCTCACTATGCATTCACTGTTGTTGTATAAACTTCTACATAGGTTTGTTAGATGTGTACTCACTCCATATTGTTTAAGGATTTCCCACAGCTTGTTTCTATCTACCCTATCAAATGCCTTTTCTTGGTCAACAAAGGCTAAGTAGAGTGTTTCATTGAATTCAATTGATTTTTCTATAAGTTGTCTAAGAGCAAAAATGGCGTCTGTGCATCCTTTGTTTTTCCTAAATCCAAGCTGCGTTTCGCTTAGCTGGGGTTCTAAAGTAGTTCGTAATCTTTTTTCAAGAATTTTGCAAAATATTTTCCCAGTATGACTCAACAGTGAAATGCCTCTGTATTGTGTGTAATCTCTTTTGCTGCCTTTGTTTTTCCAAATTGGGATAATTATGGCGTTTCCCCAGTCTCGTGGTGTCTGTTGTTCTACCCAAACATGGTTGAATAGTCTATGTAGCCAAGCTGTTCCTACTTCCCTTGCTGCTTTAATTAGTTCATTTGGTATTTCATCCTGTCCTGGTGATTTGTTCAATGGGGCTAATCTGATGGCTTCTATAATTTCTTCTTTTAGTATGTCTGGTTCTAGTTCCTCGGTGACATCTGTGTAGGTCTCACGGATATCATTTTACTTCTGAGATAGGCAGTCAATATGGACATTTGTTTTTAACGTCTAAGACAGACAGTCATCATAAACATAATTAAATAACATTTTCAGGATCAGGGAAAGTTTCCACACATAGATATATATGTAAAGTTACTGGTATTAATTTTGGGGCAGGTACGGACATTACTTGGAGCCGCTAACCACTGTGGCTAGCACTCTTTGCCCGCCGGTTCGATGGTCATATGTTAGAATCTCCGTCGAGGAAAATACCGGGAGGGGTTAAAATATGCGTCTGGGCCCTCAGGTGAACTCAGCGTACATGGGTACCTGGACATGTTTGGGGAAGTCGCGACCACGACAATGGCATCACCCATCCAGTGCTCATTGCTGAATACATTATGGAGACAGCACCATATACCCAATACTTCTAAAAGCGTGGATATAAACCAGTACATACGGACATGTAAGTATCTAGGTACACGGATAACAACAGCTAGGGACAATATCACAGAAATACACATAACAGAATAGGAAAAGCGAAAACTATATATGTTAAAGTGAAGAACATCATATGGAATATGTTCCTCTCAAGGAAAGTTATAGAACAATTGAAGAAAAAAAAAACACATTATAGTATAACTTCAAAAACTTAAGTCTGGAATCCATAGGGCAAAATAATAGAGGAAGATTTTAAAAACTCACGGAGAAACAGAATTGGACAATGCGGGAAGGATATGGACAATGCTGAATGGGATAGCTAAAGATGGAAGGGCTTGGGGTGAGTTGGTTGAGGGCATGGACAATGCCGAATGGGATAGCTAAAGATGGAAGGGATTGGAACGAGTTGGTTGAGGATATAGACAGAACTGCGCTGGATAGCTAAAGATGGAAGGGCTTGGGGTGAGTTGGTTGAGGAAATGGACAATGCTGAATGGGACAGCTAAAGGTGGAAGGGATTGGAACGAGTTGGTTGAGGACATGGACAATGCCGAATGGGACAGCTAAAGATGGAAGGGATTAGAAGGAGTTGGTTGAGGACATGGGCAGAGCTGAATGGGACAGCTAAAGGTGGAAGGGATTGGAAAGAGTTGGTTGAGGTCATGGACAGAGCTGAATGGGACACCTAAAGGTGGAAGGGATTGGAAAGAGTTGGTTGAGGACATGGGCAGAGCTGAATGGGACAGCTAAAGGTGGAAGGGATTGGAAAGAGTTGGTTGAGGACATGGGCAGAGCTGAATGGGACAGCTAAAGGTGGAAGGGATTGGAAAGAGTTGGTTGAGGACATGGGCAAAGCTGAATGGGACAGCTAAAGATGGAAGGGCTTGGGGTGAGTTGGTTGAGGGCATGGACAATGCCGAATGGGATAGCTAAAGATGGAAGGGCTTGGGGTGAGTTGGTTGAGGACATGGACAATGCCGAATGGGATAGCTAAAGATGGAAGGGATTGGAACGAGTTGGTTGAGGATATAGACAGAACTGCGCTGGATAGCTAAAGATGGAAGGGCTTGGGGTGAGTTGGTTGAGGAAATGGACAATGCTGAATGGGACAGCTAAAGGTGGAAGGGATTGGAACGAGTTGGTTGAGGACATGGGCAGAGCTGAATGGGACAGCTAAAGGTGGAAGGGATTGGAAAGAGTTGGTTGAGGACATGGACAATGCCGAATGGGACAGCTAAAGATGGAAGGGATTGGAACGAGTTGGTTGAGGACATGGGCAGAGCTGAATGGGACAGCTAAAGGTGGAAGGGATTGGAAAGAGTTGGTTGAGGACATGGACAGAGCTGAATGGGACACCTAAAGGTGGAAGGGATTGGAAAGAGTTGGTTGAGGACATGGGCAGAGCTGAATGGGACAGCTAAAGGTGGAAGGGATTGGAAAGAGTTGGTTGAGGACATGGGCAGAGCTGAATGGGACAGCTAAAGGTGGAAGGGATTGGAAAGAGTTGGTTGAGGACATGGGCAGAGCTGAATGGGACAGCTAAAGATGGAAGGGCTTGGATTTAGTTCGTTGAACGGCTTGTCCCATTGGGGTATAGAGGGCAAACAAAGAAGATGAATTGACGGTTAGATAAAGATTTCTTACATGTTACATGAAACCAGTTTTATCACGCGGCAGTGAATCATGGACAATTAGTAAGCAAACCCAAAACATTTCATGAAGCCACATGTGGCTATGCAGAAGAATACTGAAAATACCTCGGACAGCCAAATTAGCAATCTAAATTTTTTTGACATAGGCTAAACCACAAAGACATCTTGTCAACATATCAGACAGAGGCAATCTTGCCACATTATAAAAAGATAAAAGTGAAAGATGTGACAACTGGAAAGATTTATTGAATGAGTGGTATGGGTAAACAGCGGTAGAAAATTCTTGGCAGCTTTATTATGGCATATGAACAATATAAACACCCATATTGATAAATTCGTTCGAGGTCGCGTCATATGCTGAAGCATGAACTCCCCCACCAGTCGGCAGCACTTGCTGCTGCTAATGGTTTATTACTTATTTATGTATTTACATTGTTATCTTCTTCTTATAGTACGTGCTGTTTGGCGTTGGTAATCATGCCAGTTTAACGACTCCTGTATCGTGTACTGCCAATTTTCTTATAGTCCGTGCCGCGTGGCGTTGGTGATCACGTCTGTTTTATGACTCATGTCTTGTGTACTGTCAGTCATTTCTAATATACATGCCATGATGACAAACTGCCCAGCAAAGTGTTTTCTTGGTCTCCACTACCTCTCCTTGCCTCCAGCTTTCCCGTTGCCACGTCACACTTCAGCCTTTACCTTGTCACGATGTTCCCAAAGAATTGTCCACTTCTGATGCGAGTAGCCATTTCTCTCTGTATATTAACTTCTTTGTAGACATCTGCATTACTCCTTTTACCTTACCATGGTGCCCTCAACATTCTTAACTTCTTTTAAAATAACTGCATTTCGCATTTTATCTATCAATGGTGCACCCACAATTCTTCTATAGAATCACATCTCTGCAACTTCTACATAATTCCTCACTAATAAGTTGATTAAGTATCCATGATTTCCTTCCGTTCATAAGCATTGGCCACATACCTATCTTTTTGACCACAATTAACAGCGGTATATTGCCTAGTTATTCATCTTATAAAAATGTTGATTTAGCCTAGACTATTATACATTTAACTCCTTTTCATATTACATGATCTCTGTTTCTGTCCTCTTCGTGTTCATTAGCTTCTAGTAAACGTTTTATGCTCACTTGTCGAAGGTATAAAATGAACATTCGTGTTCTGCTTGCATTTCCTGCTATTGCTAGATCAGTAACACACCTGTACTTCTTATTGAGTTTTTATCATCACGCAGCAGTCATTTTTCCTAAACGTAAATCTCTCGTTTTATTTTCTTTGAGAGCATCAAAACGTTGTATATGTTTACCTGTGTTTAGAATAGAGATACCTGCATCACAAACGCACTGAACTTGTCATGCGCCTCGGATTTAGCGCAGAATGTTCCACGAGGAAATCAGACATTGGAAAACTATCTGTTCGTGTTCGGCGTCTGTTGCTACTACTCTTCCTAACAGCGAGTACCGAAATAGCGGGAAGTTTTCACACTGCAATTTTTGCAAGAAGACATAGAGAAGTCTGAGCGAATACAGGCAGTCAAGCGTTGCAGAAATGTGGTCGAGCGGATAACCAGGTATTCTAAATTTAGCTGAGCGAAGCTGGGTGTTGACATAGGTGTGTCCCGGTGGGAAAGGAATCTATCTATCTATCTATCTATCTATCTATCTATCTATCTATCTATCTATCTATCTATCTATCTATCTATCTATCTGTCTGTCTGTCTGTCTGTCTGTCTATCTATCTATCTATCTATCTATCTATCTATCTATCTATCTATCTATCTATCTATCTATCTATCTATCTATCTATCTATCTATCTATCTGTCTGTCTGTCTGTCTGTCTGCCTGCCTGCCTGCCTGCCTGCCTGCCTGTCTGTCTGTCTGTATATCTATCATCAAGTGCCATGCCAGCTGGCGTAGGCGTTTATGACTCTCCACAGATCTCGGTCATTGGTTTTCTGGGTCAACTCTACTGATGATATTCCGTCTCAATCCATCCAACATCATTTCTCTTAGTCTGCCTCTGCCTCTCTTCCCCTTATCTTTCCAGTTGTCACGATGTTCTCCAATGCCTCTCTTCTTATCACATGAGCAAAGAAAGCTGTCTGTCTCTTTCTTATTGTTGTGTATAATGTTCTGGTTTCATTAACTTCTTTCAGGTAATCGTCGTTAGTTACTTCAGCAGTCCAAGGAATTCGCAACATTCGTTTCAAGAACCACATATCTGTTGCTTCCATGTTCTTTCTGATTTGTTCATTTACATTCCAGGATTCACTGCCATACATCAAAACTGGTTCTATATAGCATTTCAGCACTCTCTTTCTTACATTCAATGATAGTGACTTATTGCATAAGATACTCTTCATTTTCTGAAATGTAGCTTTTGCTTGCCCTATTCTGTTCTTAATCTCTGCTGTGTATCTCCCGTTTGATATTATAAATACCCCTAGCTATTTACAATTATCCAATTGGTTAAGAATTTTTACTTCTATTTCCATTTTATATTGTGGTGTCACCTTTTTCATTGATATCACCATTGTTACTGTTTTCTTGATATTCAAGGAGAGACATTTTTTTTTGCACCCTCTGTTACTACAATGTTCAACAATTGTTGCAGATCTTTTGCATTATCCGCCACCAATACTGTGTCACCTGCATAGCGTATATTGTTTATATTATAAACTCCGATTATCCTGGCTTCTTTTTGACCTCTCTCATTATTACGTTTCGAAAGCTATATATATATATATATATATATATATATAGGTGGATCCTAGAGGATGTCATACTTAAGTGTATCCCAGTGAATGTCAACACAGGTGTATCCCAGTAGATACCATACGTAGGTGTGGCCAATAGGATGTTCAAAATAGATGTCTCACAGAAGATGTTAGCACAGGTGTATCTCTGAAGATGTCACACGGATGTGTATCTCAGAAGATGTCACACTAGATGTAGCCCAGATGTCACACATAGGCATATCCCAGAAGATGTCACACATACGTGCGTCCCTGAAGATGCCACTCATAGATGTATCCCAGAAGATGTCACACTAGATGTATCCCAGAAGATGTCATTAACACTAGATGTATTCCAGATGTCACACATAGGCGTCTCCCAGAATATGTCACACATACGTGCATCCCTGAAGATGTCAAACTTACGTGTATTCCAGAAGATGTGACACTAGATGTATCCCATATGTCATACATACTTGCATCCCTGAAGATGTCAAACGTACGTGTATTCCAGAAGATGTCACACATAGGTGTATCCCAGAAGATGTCACACATAGGTTTATCCCAGAAGATGTCACACATAGGTGTATCCCAAACGTTACACATAGGTGTATCCCAGAAGATGTCACAAATATGTGTATCCCTGAGGATGTTACACATTTGTGTATCCCAGAAGATGTCACACATACGTATAGTCCAGAAGATGTTACACTAGATTATCCCAGATGTCACACATAGGTGTATCCCAGAAGATGTCACACATAGGTGTATCCCAGATGTCATACATAGGTGTATCCCAGAAGATGTTACACATTTGTGTATCCCAGAAGATGTTACACATACGTATAGTCCAGAAGATGTCACACATAGGTGTATCCCAGATGTCATACATAGGTGTATCCCAGAAGATGTTACACATTTGTGTATCCCTGAGGATGTTACACATTTGTGTATCCCAGAAGATGTCACACATACGTATAGTCCAGAAGATGTTACACATTTGTGTATCCCAGAAGATGTCACACATACGTATAGTCCAGAAGATGTTACACATAGGTGTATCCCAGATGTCATACATAGGTGTATCCCAGAAGATGTTACACATTTGTGTATCCCAGAAGATGTCACACATACGTATAGTCCAGAAGATGTTACACATTTGTGTATCCCAGAAGATGTCACACATATGTATAGTCCAGAAGATGTTACACATTTGTGTATCCCAGAAGATGTCACACATACGTATAGTCCAGAAGATGTTACACTAGATTATGCCAGATGTCACACATACGTATAGTCCAGAAGATGTTACACATTTGTGTATCCCAGAAGATGTCACACATACGTATAGTCCAGAAGATGTTACACATTTGTGTATCCCAGAAGATGTCACACATACGTATAGTCCAGAAGATGTTACACATAGGTGTATCCCAGATGTCATACATAGGTGTATCCCAGAAGATGTTACACATTTGTGTATCCCAGAAGATGTCACACATACGTATAGTCCAGAAGATGTTACACATTTGTGTATCCCAGAAGATGTCACACATACGTATAGTCCAGAAGATGTTACACATTTGTGTATCCCAGAAGATGTCACACATACGTATAGTCCAGAAGATGTTACACTAGATTATGCCAGATGTCACACATACGTATAGTCCAGAAGATGTTACACTAGATTATGCCAGATGTCACACATACGTATAGTCCAGAAGATGTTACACTAGATTATGCCAGATGTCACACATAGCCGTATCAAAGAAGACGTCACATATACGTGCATCACATAAGCTGTCAAACGTACGTGTATCTCAGAAGATGTCACACATTGGTGTATCCCAGAAGATGTCACACATTGGTGTATCTCAGAAGATGTCACACATTGGTGTATCCCAGAAGATGTCACACATACGTATAGTCCAGAAGATGTTACACTAGATTATGCCAGATGTCACACATACGTATAGTCCAGAAGATGTTACACTAGATTATGCGAGATGTCACACATACGTATAGTCCAGAAGATGTTACACTAGATTATGCCAGATGTCACACATAGCCGTATCAAAGAAGACGTCACATATACGTGCATCACATAAGCTGTCAAACGTACGTGTATCTCAGAAGATGTCACACATTGGTGTATCCCAGAAGATGTCACACATTGGTGTATCCCAGATATCACACATAGGTGTATCTCCGATGTCACACATAGGGGTATCCCAAATGTCGTACATAGTGGTGTTATAGATGTCATACATAGGGGTATCCCAGATGTCACATTTAGGTGTATCCCAGATGTCACACATATCACAGATATCACACGTATGTAGGTGTATCTCAGATTATTTCTTCTTCTTCTTCTTCTTCTTCTTCTTCTTCTTCTTCTTCTTCTTCTTCTTCTTCTTCTTCTTCTTCTTCTTCTTCTTCTTCTTCTTCTTCTTTGTCTTACTCTTACTATTCGTCTTCTTCTTCTTTATGATTGGTAGAATACTGCAGCTAAAGTTCTCTATGGGATGATTCGTCAAATTTCCTTATTCACCGCCTACGACATGCATGGTAGGTTAGAGTGTTGCTGTTGTCTGATTCCCTTATGGACCCTGATAACACACCCATGAAGTGTCGTCCTTAACTGCATAGGAATCCAACCCTGTTTTAAGAAAGAACAGCAAGATTAACCTCTAAGGCAACCCCATCCTCTATAGGTTAACTTTCCGGAGACTGATGACAAACAGAAGCGGCGGTTATCTAGTGGCTAGGCCCTCGTCTGCCGGTCCAGTGGCCATGTCCATCGAGACAAATTTTTAAAATTGATCTGGGTCCCATCTCGCATACCCTTAAATGGGTACCAGGAAATGTCATGGGGGGTAGTGGCAGCCGACGTGAGCCTGACCATATCACCCACCGACCGTTTCTGAAATGAGTAAAGTCGCTTAGTGATTGAAATGGAACCGCCATCCCAAATTATGGAGCAATGTGTATATGTCCGTATCTGAGAAATACATAATATTTTCCGTGTGTCCTCATGAAGGAAATTTTTAAATGTTAGCAAGTTGGTAGTAAAAGCACATGGAGCAGAGATTAAGAACTAGGATTAATAATATGGGGAGGGCATGCAAGGAGCAGTAGGAGAAATGAAAGTATAGGCATGTCTCGCATGTGTTCGTTAAGACCCTCTGCTCCATTGGGAAATAAGACAGATCAGAATTTATATTTCCATCTGTCCAGACATCTTTAGTGTTCGTGGGTTCTTCTTTTTTCCCGCCTGCATCTGAGAGGGCCGTGTATAAGATGAACTACGCAAGAAAAGGGTGCTGTATATTATAAGTAAGATTAAAGCCATACGTGAGTAGATATTTGTATGTGTAGGTGTATGATGGTGTGTGTGTGTGTGTGTGTGTGCGTGCGTGCGCGCTCGCGCGCGCGTGCGTGCGTGCAGACAGCTAGATTAAAGTTTGTGGTCCATTACAACAACTAGGCAATTAGCACGGTATTACGCTCTTTTCTTTAGAGCCATCGGCACCTCTATTCAGCCGCACAGACTCGTGAACACGGATAACGCATACTAACAGTTTTTCCAACACAGATTACCGGAAAAAGGAACATTCATTTGTCCTTTCGATCTTAGCCCCACTACGGTAGCCCTCTTCGATCTTAGCTCCACTACAGTAGCCCTCTTCTAACGATACTATTTTCTCCACATGCTTGTAACTTTCAAATACCTCGCTGAAAGCTTGCCTGAATGCACTTCTTTGTGTTCCAACTCATTCATTCATGCATGCATTCATTACAAACCTTTCATCTTCTACCCATTAGTTTAGAGGTTCACACCTGACTTTGACATAAAGCACACGCTGGAATTAGTGACGTCATGAAAACTAGAAGCGTCACCACATATACACAACTTCGCTTACTGACGGGTGGTGACTGGCACCTGGCCGTCTTGACAGACCAAAGTTTGTAAAATGGAGTTAACCTCTCCATAGCAGATAACCTGGGCTGAATTTAGAGACCATGTTTTGCTCACGCAGCAAGATCCCTCTCTCGACCTGCTTAGATTACTCCAGAGGAAAGGGAACACCAATCCACCTGGAATAAAAGGAGCTGTAGAATTAGCAAAGCAATGATCTTAACATTCCGCCTGTCAGAGCTTTGATACCACATCAATTTCCGACCAAGGTCTGCCCTTATACACCAGTTGTTATTCTGTACAGTTATACATGAGTTGTTACTCTATACAGTTATACATGAGTTGTTATTCTATAAGTTATACATGAGTTGTTATTCTATACAGTTATACATGAGTTGTTATTCTTTACAGTTATACATTGCCATAAGGCAGGTACCCGCTATTGACGTCACTAAAAATATGTAGAGAATCCTGAAACCCAAAAGCTTACGGAATCTAGGAAACGTCACTCTAGTATCACTAGACAACAAACAGTCTTTTGTTTGTTGGAGTTTGCAAGGGCAGGTTGTGTTTAAATATTCGAACTTGTGAAAATAAAGCAGCGACTATTTCTGATGCTCAGCCAGAGTCTACCTTATCATTCATTCCTCGTTCCGGCTCCAGTTCATTTATAGTTTGCTGTTGATCCCTTGAGCCGTAAAATTAAACATTGACTTACCGTTGATTCCTTCATGTTAACTAGCAGAATAGCGATAAGGCATACATAAGTTGTTATTCTATACAGTATACCTGAGTTGTTACTCTATACAGTTATACATGAGTTGTTATTCTATACAGTTATACATGAGTTGTTATTTTATACAGTTATACATGAGTTGTTACTCTATACAATTATACACAGGCTTGGCCATGGGAATCCCATGGGACAAAAATGGGATTCTCTGAATAGTGTAGGGATGGGATGGGACGGGATGGGACATGCATAAATTACCATTGGATGGGACAGAAAAACATGTCCCATGGACAAGCCTGGAATGTTATTCCCATGGCAATCCCATGGGGAAGTCCCACGGGACGGGATGGGATGGAACATGCATAAATTACCACGCAATGGACAACCCTGGTTATACATGAGGCAAAAGTCCAAGGTGATTTGGTCAGTATCATACCTATCGCCTTTACTTCCCAGGACTTTTAATGATACCCATTTTAGGCTCGGTCAACCTTAAAACCCAGGTGAATTTAAAAGAAAATCCGCCTCCGCTGGGATTCGAACACCTGACCATTAGGCCGACATGCAAGCATAATAACGGGTATACCGTAGGGGTTGTAAATGTTATGGCAAAAGACGTCACTGCACAGTCGGCATTCCCGTGGCCGCTCAGTCCTCCGATGCAGCCGCCATCCCACTGTACTTCTGCTGGTAATAACACGACAAGTATCTGGGATAGAAGCGAACGCGTTAGAGAAGTTGATAGGGAATGCGCTGATAATAACAAGAGCACGGTTGCACGAAAGTTCGACGCATGGTCTCGTCACCTGCTAAATAAGGGAGAGACTGTCTCTGTGCATTCATGCCAACAGAATGTGAAGGCTCTGTCACATCACATCATTATTTGTATCATATCGCAAACCCGTAGCAGGAAAATAATTCAGGACAGTTTTCAAAATTGTATCTGCGACAGAGTTGCAGATCTTTAAACGATTCCTTTATTCTACTTTAGTTACAGTTTGCAGAAGCCCTAATAATTCATCTACATAGGCTAATTTTGTGCAAACAGAAAGACATAGTAGTCAATTTAAAATAACCATGGTAAAAAATTGATATTAGTTTGCGAACATGTGTATATTTCAGCTTGAACGATGCATCTAGTTATTTTACTCTACGATGTGGGACTTCTGCAGTATGTACCTGACGAGATTCAACGAAATATACCAGGCAATAAATCGTACATTCCATGGTTTGTGTCTTCGTTATTCAAATTCACTACGGGAAAAAATGGTTTTGATTCCTTTATGATAACTTTTCCTAAAGTGACGAAATGCAGTGACTAATTATTTTTCTCACCCCTTAGCGATCCACACACTCACTGCCAACTACCTATATTTACAAGCGCTGCCGAGAAATTCCTCGTGACCTAATTTATGTTTCACTATTCGCGTTCTGCAACCACAAAATACAACTTCCAACGCACGTCCCACGATCTGTTTCCTCTATACTCAACATTTTAGTTACATCAGTACACCCTACTTATCCCTTTTCAGATATTTTCGTTCTTAGATAAGAGTATTTTTAGACATTGGCCCTAGTCCAAATATCAGTATGTATACATATATAGATGTGTATTTCGACAGGAATAACTTGTCATAATTTTGTCGTTACTCGAGCATATACCTGGTTTTGAAATTACCCGCAGGGCTAGTATAAAGTGGGGTTCTGTTTAACTGGTAGATTCCGAATAATCGTTACATCGAAGCATGTGGGTTTAAACAGTTTTATTAGAATGTACATTCTGAGTGGATGTGGTTTCCTTCAATGTTTTTAGAATATCGTGGACCAAGAAGAAATAAGATACTGATCTTCTACAATATATGTACATCGAAGAAGAAAGCGGACATCGTCTTCTTCTTCTTCTTCTTCTTCTTCTTTTTCTTCTTCTTCTTCTTCTTCTTCTTCTTCTTCTTCTTCTTCTTCTTCTTCTTCTTCTTCTTCTTCTTCTTCTTCTTCTTCTTCTCCTCCTCCTCCTCTCCCCCCTCTTCCTCGCGTTCGTTCGTTCTCTCAGACGAGTTCTCATAATTTAGTCATTTTGTTTAGCTTCTCTTTTGTTTCTGAGCTTCATCTTTTTCGGAAACCAGAATACATTGACCATATCAAACGCAACAGTGGCTTGGAGAAAACAATGATGAAAGGCATGGGTCCCGGAAGAAGGGGGCAGGGGTCAACCAGCGCTAACATAGACACATGAACATGACATTGCAGACACCGTGGACACGCACATTTGGTAGTGGATAGGACGCCTACCATTGTTTGATAGGGGTGACAGGATATGCAGTGTGCACATTGGGCACGTGAAACATCTACAGTTGAACATTGCAGCGTACACCAAGTATGGCACTTGTTAAGTCACAAACAGTTTAGAATTCTAAATCACATCAGAGTATTGATAGTATACATGGAAAGACACCTGTGCTTTCTCGGGGTTCCACAAAACACTAATAGTAACACTGTAACTATTAGAAGCTATTAGGAGGGTTCCCGTGAGAGTATTAATGACTCTACCGTTGTCATTTATTTCTCGAATAACGGTCTATTAATTTCCCCGTCTGTCAATAGTAATCTTTGCTATTTCTTCACATTTAACTGTAGAAACCATTAAGGAGGGTTGCCGTGAGAGTATTAATGAATCTACTGTTGTCATTTATTCCTTGTATAACAGTCTGATCATTTCCTGTCTGCCAGTAGCACTCTTTGCGATGTTTTCGGATATAACTGTTTCACGGCCATTGCATATGTCGCAGCTTGTGCCGTTATGCATGCAGGAATTTACGACAATAATCGCCAAATAGTTATGTGCGTGTTCATTAAAGACATCAGAGTTTTATGTTGCCCACTGTGTTGTTTTCATTGTCTGTTTCAAATATATTAACTTGTTCATCGCTGCTGTTCAGCCTATTAAAGCCATTTCTACCTGAATGTCCCACCTATCGCGTCTCATCTCCCTCTGCCCTAGTCTAAGTTCAGTGACGATTTTCTGGCAGTTTTTGTTTCTTTCATTTCAATGTGGGTGTTATGAGTGTCTTTGCCCCGTGCGTGCAAACAATGGCCGATACTTCCGTTCCGTTACTTGTGAGTGTGTTCTTGTAAAGCTGACCAACCTCACTTTCCGTTGTTATTGATTTACATGCTGTGTACATATAGTGTGTTGTGTGTTTACGTATCCGCGGTATTAGCTGATGACACAGCACAAGTACATGTCTCCTCTTGTAAGATATTCAAAATGCACCTGGAGGTTCGTTCTTACTTTTAAACACATCGACATCTGTCAATATAGAATGATTCAGCGGAATGTTAACTGTCACTGGTACAACTATCATTGTTAAGGCTGTTGTTGTTACTGCCCCTCCACCTACTACTACAACTACCACTATTATTTCTACGACAACACATACGCGTTCAACGGGGGTTTTCCTCCTCATCCTCCTCCTCCTCCTCATCCTCCTCTTCCTACTACTACTACTGCTAAAACTACTACTACTGCTGCTACTACTTTTACTGCTCCTGCTCCGCTCCTGCTACTGCTACTACTACTACTACTACTACTACTACTACTACTACTACTACTACTACTACTACTACTACTACTGCTGCTGCTACTACTACTACTACTACTACTACTACTACTACTACTACGACTACCACTACTACATCACACAGGCCTAGAAGAACAAATGCGCTCTCATTCTCCTCCTCTTACTACTACTACTACTACTACTACTACTACTACTACTACTACTACTACTACTACTACTACTACTACTACTACTGCTACTCAATCTCCTCCTCTTACTACTACTACTACTACTACTACTACTACTACTACTACTACTACTACTACTACTACTACTACTACTACTACTGCTACTACTACTACTACTACTATTACTACTGCTACTACCACGTTTGGTTCTGCTACTATTATTACTGCTACTACTATTACTACTTTTACTACTACTATTACTGCTGCTACAATCATCGCTACAACTGTTTCTAGCACTGCTGTGATTGCTACTACGAGACTACTACTACTGTTGCTGCCGATACAACGACAACAATTAGTACCACCTACTACTACAACTACCACTATTATTTCTACGACAACACATACGCGTTCAACGGGGGTTTTCCTCCTCATCCTCCTCCTCCTCCTCATCCTCCTCTTCCTACTACTACTACTGCTAAAACTACTACTACTGCTGCTACTACTTTTACTGCTCCTGCTCCGCTCCTGCTACTGCTGCTACTACTACTACTACTACTACTACTACTACTACTACTACTACTACTACTACTACTACTACTACTACTACTACTACTACTGCTGCTGCTACTACTACTACTACTACTACTACTACTACTACTACTACGACTACCACTACTACATCACACAGGCCTAGAAGAACAAATGCGCTCTCATTCTCCTCCTCTTACTACTACTACTACTACTACTACTACTACTACTACTACTACTACTACTGCTACTCAATCTCCTCCTCTTACTACTACTACTACTACTACTACTACTACTACTACTACTACTACTACTACTACTACTACTACTACTACTGCTACTACTACTACTACTACTATTACTACTGCTACTACCACGTTTGGTTCTGCTACTATTATTACTGCTACTACTATTACTACTTTTACTACTACTATTACTGCTGCTACAATCATCGCTACAACTGTTTCTAGCACTGCTGTGATTGCTACTACGAGACTACTACTACTGTTGCTGCCGATACAACGACAACAATTAGTACCACCATGCGTGACTGCAGTCGCTTCTCACCATACAGAGTTGTTATCGATCTCATCCTGACGATGTCATGTTTCGATAACTTGCATCATTTCATGGGAAAGAAAGTCCTCCAGGGAGTACATGCCTATCCCACTTAATTATGCCCCCGACCTGGTAAATACGAAAGTCTAACACTTTACATAAACGGTATATTACTACTGAGAAATCATCATCATCATATGCCATGCCGATAAGCGTAGGCGGTCATGTTTCACCATCTCACATGATCACCAGAGTCGTGGATCAGTTACACGTTCTTGTCTCGACCATACCACGTGGCCATGCCATCCAGGTTTTAATTCTCTGCCTTCCCTGTGTTATTTTCCCCTCAATCCTACCAGTTGTTACCATGTTCTCAATTTTAGTTCTTCTCATAACGTGTCCAAAACATTATGACTGCCTACGTATAATTTCTCTAATCAATTTACGGTTTTCGTGTGTTTCTTGTAGGACTTGGTCGTTGGTTTTTCTGTCTGTTAATGGCTCTACTACTACTACTACAACAACAACAACCACCACCACCACCACCACCACCACCGCCGCCGCAGCCACCGTCACCGCCGCCGCCACCACCGCCGCCTCCGCCACCACCACCGCCGCCGCCGCCGCCACCACCACGACTTCGACTACTACTGCAGCAACAACAATAACAACAGCTACTAATACCAACACTGCTGCTGCTGTTTCTGCTGCTACTACTACTACTACTTCTACCACCAATGCTAAATTCCTACTATCGCCATTCAAATTATTACAGACACTGTCAGAGCTACCTTTGTCAATTATACAGACATCGCCACCTTCACGGTACACTGCATTGATCACGCATGTAACACACCACCTCTCACACTATTAAACATTCATACATCCACTGGTTAAATGATGGCACGCCGCGCATTTTAAACTACATTATAAGCTGCCGCATTCATTATGCATACCCACACAACCTGGTATACTCCAGGTATTCCCGGTGCCCTAGATGTGCAGGCTACGTATACTAAGGAGATTTGCCTGGTAGAGAATTACCGCAGAAAATCAATGTTGGCTTTGTCATTTCTTGTACTCTCCTTACTGTATTCTTCATTATGCTTTTATGAACCAGCAAGTTGTTATTTTTGAATATCCTCACGTCTGAAACATGCAGGATACAACATTATATACTCACCTGTGTAAATACATCTTTAAGATGTAAGGAGAAGACGCTGGCGCCGGGTAGGGAACATCTGTTATTAGTATAACTGTAAGGGAAAAAAATCTTAAAAGTCGAGAGGGTCGACTTCATTGCCCCGGGTTTTATCCCATATGGCTCGATCTCTTTCAGCTGAACCGAAAGACCTAGCCCGGAATCGAACCCACAACCTTCGGAGCTCGAAGCAGACGGCCCTCGTACTTAAACACCCGGTGTGTTGATGCAGAGGTACGGGTTCAACCCCACACCGGTCAGTTGAACCAAAATGTTGACTTCTCGTCGTTGACTTTGGAACGTAAATTATAAGTACCTCAGAAGTCGGAGTGGGTTCGCCTGATGGCGAGGGACACTGGTAATAGGGAAAGCTAATCAACACGCAAAATTCATTTCAGTGCTACAGGAATTATAGTGTTTAGACTACGCTTGAGTTCAAAGCGAGCGCAAAAAATGTATAACTAGTAAGTGCTTTCTCTGGAATCCTCTGTGTAAATAAGATAGGTGTGTGTGTGTGTGTGTGTGTGTGTGTGTGTGTGTGTGTGTGTGTGCGTGTGCGTGTACGCTTGCGCGCGACGTTGCAATCGGCATTTAGTGGCACTTTGTGATTCTCCAGACAGTATTTTGTTTAGTGGTTTGCCCTTGCGGTGAGGGCGGGGGTAATGTGCAACTTTTCCGGAGACTCCTCTGGGTCATCGCTGGAGCTGCGAAGTTGGTGCTTTGTGCGATGCTCCCAGAGAGCGGCTTGTCGTTCCGTGAAATCAATGAACGAAGGAACTTAATATTCACAGGGTCACAAATAGAACACGCTGGCCCGTCTGACACTCAGCCCTTCCAACCACTCGTCTTTCCTACATCACTTCATATAGGGTAAAACACGGTGCAGTGACGTCAGCCCTCTTGATGTTAGTATTTTGTTACTTTAACCCTCTCTGTCCGATATTTTTACTGTTATAACTATAATATTATAACATTATAAAACCCGACACCCCACATTGTGTCAGCGGCTTCGAGCGGAAGAGTGCAATTGGGAGGGTACAAGCCTTACCCTAGTGCAGTGGTTCTCAACCTTTTTTGGCCCGCGTGCCCCCCTTCACCATACTTTCAGAACGTCATCCCCCCCTTCCTTTCAAAAATTTGGCCCGTGCCCCCCCCCCCTTTCACCGTATTTTCAGAACGTCATCCCCCCCCCCCCCCTTCATATTTCCTATCTAAAAATCCCCCCACCCCTACACAGTATACGTAAAAATGTAAGGTAAATTTTATAGCACATACTAAAACAAGGCTAGACATCCACATAAAACATGATTTGTGGATCTACTTACTTTATAAAATTAATTTTAGAAGGATGAGAGGTACTTAACTGTAAAGTATGAAGGGAAAAACAATATCAAGTAATCGGTTCTTGTATTAACGCGATCTTGAAATGGTCTTCATTTCCCCCCTGGAAACCCTAAAATTCCCCCCTGGGGGGGGGGGGGGGGAGAGAATTCCCCACCGGTTGAGAACCACTGCCCTAGTGCGAGAAAATGCAACCTAAAGACTAAATGTCTTGGCAGGGCAGACCAGGCCCTAAGCCTTGGTTGGCAACTGGTCTAGGATCGAAGGTCCAACAGGTGGACAGCTAGAGCATTGCATTGCTGATCCGGCAGCTTCTGTAGCTTGTCTTGTTCCGGACGTATTGCTGTTACCTTTCCTCTGGAGTAAACTAGGCAGGCCGAGAGAGGGATCATGCTTCATGGGCAACACATGGTCTCTAAATTCAGCCCAGGCTTTGTGTTATGGAAAGATATGACTCCATTTTACAAACTATCGTCTGTCGAGACGGCAAAGTGCCATTCAATCATAACATTATAAGTGTAGTTTCCTTTCAACTACGCTAACTTGCTCATTGGACAGCATAGAAGTACTAAAACAATTGGGCTGGAAGAAAAGTTTACAGAACGATATAATGGTTAGACAATGAAAGTACTTCGGCAACGTAATGAGTCACAGTTTCGTCTTAAAAGATTTTTAGGAGGTAAAAGTTTAATGGAAGCGTCCAGGCGGAAGACAACGTTACATGCAGGTGGCCAACATCAAGACAAGGACCGGAAAGCGCCGGTATAAGTGCACTGTGAAGATGCACAGGGTTTTACATAGTCGTTACCCCCGATCTTCATTGCGGAGATGGTATTAATTATGATGATAATAATCAAGCAGACGTTTTTACATGTTGTCTTCATGAAAGGAAAGCGTGACATCAGCAGGTAACATGGTGAATTGATTAAAGAGGCATAATCATAAAGGAAACCCAGCACAGCCACCGGGGGGAGGGGTAGTCAGCATTCTTTGGCACGTCAAGAGATGAGGACAGGATGGATTGATTAGCAACAACTGGGAATTTAGTGGGCAAGTATATAGAGGACGACATAGAGGAAAAGAGAGAGAGAGAGAGAGAGAGAGAGAGAGAGAGAGAGAGAGAGAGAGAGAGAGAGAGAGAGAGAGAGAGAGAGAGAGAGAGAGTGACTTCACGACCTGGGGGATAGCATCACGTGAAATCCATACATAGTACTAAAGAACCTATCCGGCGCCGTGGCGAAGGTTTTACGAAAGTAATTCGCAAATCCGCATATCGCGTGCGAAACACAGATGCGGGCGATTTGGAAGCAGATCACTCTGCGTTGGTTGTCATACAATGGTATGAATGCCGGTCGTTCAGAAAGCAGTGCCAAACTACTGAACATAAACTTGCCAAGAAATCACAAGCAGCCAAACAATCTAACTAAAGAGTGGCGGTGACGGAGTGGCTAGAACGTTTGCCTGTCAGCCCGGTTGTCATGGGTTTGAATCCGCATTGGATATGATTTTGAACATTTACCTGGGCCTACAGGTTGATCTAGCTTAAATTAGGTACCAGAAAATATCTTGGGAAGTAAAGGTGACCGTTGTATGTTAACTACCACATCACTCACCGAGTGCCTGTTGGTCAAGAGAAATATGAGTTTAACACCAATGCAGCTTAAAGCATGTAAACGTGCATTCTACTGCTTATTCAAAAGCCCAGTAGGCGCGGTAGCGTCTGAGAAACCAGCCAGCAGAAGCCACGCCAAAGACAACCGAGAAACCTCAAGCTGAAGCAAGCAATTCATTCTCATTGACCAACAAATTCAAACGGCAGCCAGTTTTCTCCCAGAAAGAAAAACCTTACGAAATCCAAGAAATAACCACCGATAAACCTCAAGCTGAAGCCAGCAATCCGTTCGCACGGGCCGAGAATTTAGAAAAACTCATCTAGAAAGAGCAAGTTGGAGAAATCCAAAAGCTGACTGGGCTGCTGTAAAATGCGATGTTACAAAATGCGATTCGAAACAGTCAGGCACAGAGAAAAGGCACAACAAGAAACAAATCAACTAACCCAAAGGATGGGTCCTTCTAACGACTACATCCACTCAAAACAGACCAGCAAGGAGCCTTCACTGTCATTTACTGCCAATATAGTACCTTGCGGTGTATGGCAGAGGGGTCTTTCAGCCTGAGGAATAAAGGTAATAATATTTTGTGTGCTGTTTCCTTTGCCATGCGCTATGTAAGCTAGTCTTCATTTCTCTAAGGTTTTCTTGATGCAGTCGCTCTATCTGTTACGTAGTTTTCCATTTGCTCTGTATCTGTTATATTTCTTTTATGTGGCTCTTAGTGATCGGTGGCACCAGGGCATTCTTGTGAGGTCTTAAATAAATTATATGATTGATTTCAGATCTAATGTTCTCCTAATTTCCTCATTCCCAATTACGTCTCTTATAGTTACTCCTGCAGTTATCTTAAAGTATCTCATCTCTGTTATAATGCTGCCCACGTTAGATGCAGAGTTAGCTTTCATGTTTAAAACATTGGTGGCATAGTGTTGGCACATCTTTCTTTGCGTCAGAAGTGGCCCAGTACTTCATTTGCTGTTGCACAACGTATGGTGATTTCTGTATGCATTCTTCCATCTGAAAGTAATTATCAGTAACCTTAGCAAAACTGAATGCGTGATAGTTTTCCAGACAGCACGCATTCCAATCTGATGCTTTATATCTTTATATATATTTATATATATATATATATGTGTGTGTGTGTGTGTGTGTGTGTGTGTGTGTGTGTACGCGCGCGAGTGTACGCGCGCGCTCGCGCGCGTGTATGTTAATTACTTTTCCTTTACATAATATCACTCTGGTGATCGAGTGAAATGGCGAGTCATGACCGCCCACGCTTTCCGGCATGGCACATGATTGATTGATTGATTAATTGATTACATAATATCATTATCTATCCCTGCATTTTGTGGCTGTTTGTGACTGTTTAGACAATTTTACGTACAGTACTTTGTCATTGTAATAGAACCTCGAAGTATAGTACAGTGTTACAAAATACAATTGCAGAAAACAAATGCAGTTTCGGCGACAAGCCATCATCAGCAAGCAAGCACAAGAAAACAAAACAACATATAACCCATGGAGATGACACTGCAGTGATTACATTAAGGCATAATAATAGAATGAACAGAATAAAAAAAGGGAGGGGGAGGGAGGAGATGTGTTATACGTATCAAAGAGTCCCATAATGTGAAACAACCAGAATCCCATAATGTGAAACAACCAGAATCCCATAATATGAAACAACCAGAGACCCATAATGTGAAACAACCACAATCCCATAATGTGAAACAACCAGAGACCCATAATATGAAACAACCAGAATCCCATAATGTGAAACAACCAGAATCCCATAATATGAAACAACCAGAGACCCATAATATGAAAGAACCAGAATCCCATAATATGAAACAACCAGAATCCCATAATGTGAAACAAGCAGAATCCCATAATGTGAAACAACCAGAGACCCATAATGTGAAACAACCAGAATCCCATAATATGAAACAACCAGAGACCCATAATGTGAAACAAACAACCAGAGACCCATAATGTGAAACAACCAGAGACCCATAATGTGAAACAACCAGAATCCCATAATATGAAACAACCAGAGACCCATAATGTCAAACAAACAACCAGAATCCCATAATGTGAAACAACCAGAGACCCATAATGTCAAACAAATAACCAGAGACCCATAATGTCAAACAAACAACCAGAATCCCATAATGTGAAACAACCAGAGACCCATAATGTTAAACAACCAGAATCCCATAATATGAAACAACCAGAGACCCATAATATGAAACAACCAGAATCCCATAATATGAAACAATCAGAATCCCATAATATGACACAACCAGAGACCCATAATGTGAAACAACCAGAATCCCACAATGTGAAACAACCAGAGACCCACAATGTGAAACAACCAGAATCCCATAATATGAAACAACCAGAGACCCATAATGTGAAACAACCAGAATCCCATAATATGAAACAACCAGAATCCCATAATATGAAACAACCAGAGACCCATAATGTGAAACAACCAGAATCCCACAATGTGAAACAACCAGAATCCCATAATGTTAAACAACCAGAATCCCATAATATGAAACAACCAGAATCCCATAATATGAAACAACCAGAGACCCATAATATGAAACAACCAGAATCCCATAATGTGAAACAACCAGAATCCCATAATGTGAAACAACCAGAATCCCATAATGTGAAACAACCAGAGACCCATAATGTGAAACAACCAGAATCCCATAATGTGAAACAACCAGAGACCCATAATGTGAAACAACCAGAATCCCATAATGTCAAACAACCAGAGACCCATAATGTCAAACAACCAGAATCCCATAATATCAAACAACCAGAATCCCATAATATCAAACAACCAGAATCCCATAATGTGAAACAACCAGAGACCCATAATGTCAAACAACCAGAATCCCATAATATCAAACAACCAAAATCCCATAATGTCAAACAACCAGAGTCCTGTAATGTCTCTCCCCACACACACACACACACACACACACACACACACACACACACACACACACACACACCACACACACACACACACACACACACACACACACACACACACCACACACACACACACACACACACACACACACACACACACACACACACACACACACACACACACACACACACACACACACACACACACACACACACACACACACACACACACACACACACACACACACACACACACACACACACACCACACACACACACACACACACACACACACACACACACACACACACACACACACACACACACACACACACACACACACACACACACACACACACACACACACACACACACACACACACACACACACACACACACACACACACACACACACACACACACACACACACACACACACACACACACACACACACACACACACACACACACACACACACACACACACACACACACACACACACACACACACACACGCACGCACACACACACACACACACACACACACACACACACACACACACACCAGAATCCCACAATGTGAAAACACTTTTGCCTAATATTATAGGACTTAGAAATAAGTAACACACTTTTCTTTTCATTTTCTTTTCATGTGTTTCCCATTCTTTTCATTCTGTTTACTATACCCTAATGCAATCACTGTAGTGTCATCTCCGCGATTCGTCTGTTGTTGTGTTGTCTTTTGTGTGCTTGCGAATGAAGACTTGTCGTTGCGACATTCTCTGTTTTCCGTAATTTGTATTCTGTCAAGTTGCCATAGACTACGTGTTTTATATTATCCCCTCTAAATATATATCAGCAGTAACAGTATCACGTATACTAGTGGTCGTTATAAATAGCCGTGTTCAGTGTAAATATCACTGTCGGCTACAGATATCACTTATGTTTATAAACGTCAGTGTTTGTCTAGAAATGCCTATACTTGTGCGCAGTACTCACACGCACAGAGTTCTGTCAGATAAACGGAACATATCAAAGGTTAATCATCCAGCGATGTGATATCGGAGACGCTTTCAAACCGTTGCGTCTCAAGACTCTGCGTTCTTTACACATTATGTATCCCTTTACCTTCTTTACACATTATGTATCCCTTTACGTTCTTTGCATATTATGCATCTTTTTACCTTCTTTACATATTATGTATCTCTTCACGTTCTTTGCACATTATGTATCTCTTTACGTTCTTTGCATATTATGTATCGAGCAATTCACCGAGCGTTTATTGGCTATCTTATCCATTATATAATTTCATGCTTGCTTTGAGTCGACACAGTTTTGACATTAACCCACTCAGTGGGATCTGTCAATTTGTGACATCAACTCACTCTGTCGTATATGTTAATTTGTGACATCAACTCACTCTGTCGTATATGTTAATTTGTGACATCAACTCACTCTGTCGGACCTTTTAATTTGTGACATCAACTCACTCTGTCGTATATGTTAATTTGTGACATCAACCCACTCTGTCGGACCTTTTAATTTGTGACATCAACCCACTCTATCGGAGCTTTTAATTTGTGACATCAACCCACTCTGACCTGTTAACTTGTGACATCAACCCACTCTGTCGGACCTGTTAATTTGTGAGATCTGCCCACTCTTCGGAGTTGTTAATTTGTGACATCAACCCACTCTGTCCTGTTAACTTGTGACATCAACCCACTCTGACCTGTTAACTTGTGACATCAACCCACTCTGTCGGACCCGTTAATTTGTGAGATTTGCCGACTCTGTCGGAGTTGTTAATTTGTGACATCAACCCACTCTGTCCTGTTAACTTGTGACATCAACCCACTCTGACCTGTTAACTTATGACATCAACCCACTCTGTCGGACCCGTTAATTTGTGAGATCTGCCCACTCTCTCGGAGCTTTTAATTTGTGACATCAATCCACTCTGTCGGAGCTGTTAATTTGTGACATCAACTCACTCTGTCGTATATGTTAATTTGTGACATCAACCCACTCTGTCGGAGCTTTTAATGTGTGACATCAATCCACTCTGTCGGAGCTGTTAATTTGTGACATCAACTCACTCTGTCGTATATGTTAATTTGTGACATCAACCCACTCTGTCGGAGCTGTTAATTTGTGACATCAAACAACTCTATCGGAGCTGTTAATTTGTGACACCAATCCACTCTGACCTGTTAACTTGTGACATCAACCCACTCTGTCGGACCCGTTAATTTGTGAGATCTGCCCACTCTATCGGAGCTGTTAATTTGTGACATCAACCCACTTTGTCGGAACTCTTAATTTGTGACTTCAACCCACTCTGTCGGACCTGTTAGTTCAACTCATTCTGGCCCTTTGTGTTATTACTTAAAGTCGTTTAAGCTCAAACGTTTTGTTTAATTAACCTACAACTCATTATCGAGTCGCGGTTGTTCAGTAGCTGGCACGCTTGGCTCTTGGCCCTGCGCTCTTTGAGGCAGTGGTGTTTGTTTCCTGTCACCTGAACTCTCACGTTGATCCAGCCTGAAATTGGTACCATGAGAATTATGTGGCTGTAAAGGCGGCCGGGATTATTTGACAATATCACTAATCGAGTGTGGTGACATGCTGCTTGGTCGATCCCAAAGCTGTAACGGTTGGAAATAATAAACCTGCTACTTCAAGGAATTGACTCCGGACCATTGTCTTTGTAAGCTACGCCCTAACTAACATACCACCTCAGCTGCTGATCATCATATTCATCATCTTCATCACCCACTTTTGCCGTCAGCGTCGTGGGGAGGAAACAGTCGACGCTCCAGCATCCGATGGACGGCACTGGATAGTGTCATTCCGTGTGATTATAGAATGTCTTTGATGTCGTCAATACATTATTTTCTCGGGTGCCTTGCTCTCGAATCAGATCTTTTTTTTTTTTTTGTGATGTAGGGCCAGTGATGGTAGTTGATGGTGTTTCATTCTAACGAAACGACCGAACCTGTGTAATCTGGTGTTTTTCAGTATATGTGGCATAATGTGTTGATTCCAATTGTCTGAGCTGCTAATATGTATATAATTAAATGAATAAAGGCATTCAATACTTAGACACAGTTAACGAAATAAGACTCGAGTCAAACACTCTATAGTTTAATTTATGTGTGTATATGAATGCTTCTGCAAATTTTACAAACGACTATTTTGTGTATTAAACAACACGCGATTCATCTACATAGGCCAATTTTGTGCAAACAGAAAAACATGGTAGTCAATTTATAATTACCATGGTAAACAATTGATATTATTGTGCGAACATGAGTATATTTCATCTTGAACGATTTATCTAGTTATTTTACTCTACGTTGTGTGACTTCTGCAGTATGTACCTGACGAGATGCAGCGAAATATGCCAGGCAGTAAATCGGAAAATCTATGGTTTGTGTCTTCGTTATTCTAATTTGATAGTTTAAAAAAAAAGACAAACAGAAATATATGATCAGCAGGAAACACCGATACACAAAACATTTCAGCTTCTGGTCGTCTAACAAGACGTCAGGAGTCGGGCAATAATATCAGCTGTGGTAATAACAACCATGAAAACAAACTAAACAACTAAATATGTTGATAGTTGTGGTCATAACAAACATGAAAACAAACATCAGGAACCAATCATCAAAATAAGCTGTGGTAATAACAACATTAAAATAAACTACACAAATAGCTATGTTGAAATTCGCGGTAACCATTAATTTCATCCATTTAATATTAATAGCCGCTGACAGCTCCCTACGTCACACGGCTTGCAGAAAAATAAAAATAACAACAAACCTGTAAATTATTTAAAAGAGTATTAATAATTCATTGGATGTAAAATAGACCAAGAGAATGTGTCCAACAAGAACACAGTATGTTCGTTATTCATCTGATCTCATCTGATCTCATCTCATCTTGTACCTTGCGGTGTCGAGATAAGGTATAAACAGTGGGAGAATGCCCGTTTATGGGCTTCATGTATCGAGATTCCCATGGTCTCTGCTAATCCCTCTGTCCATCGTTTACGAAGTCGACCTCTTCTTCTGCTTCCATTTGGTCTGTACATCATTGGCATACTATTAGTTGGTAACCTAGTTACATGGCCAAACCATTTGACTTGATGCCTTCTAATAAAATCTAGCACTACTTTAACCCCCATTATAGTCATTCTAATACAATCTAGCACTACTATAATCCCCACTTTAGTCCAAATTTCTTCATTTCTAATTTTCTCTCTTCTTGATACATTGAGTATTCTTCTCGGGAATCTCATTTCTGCTGTGATTATTCTGTTATCTTTTTATGTCATTGTCTGGTTCGTTATTAAGACAAATAAACTTGAGGAAAATGAAATATTTTGGACATGTTAAACGACATGAATCTCTGGAAAAGATAACAATATGGCGTCGTCCACCGAGGAAGCGGAGAAGAGGAAGACCACAACGTCGATGGCTTCAAGATGTGAGAGATAATTGACACATGACAGCAGCACAGGCAAGACATCTGTCTTATGACAGAGATATGTTTCCTAGGATGTGTGCACAGTACGGGCGACTGGGTGATGGGTGATGGATTGATCCATGTGTTTCCAACAACACAAGCAAGACATGTGTTTATAGTAAGACACGTCAGGTGAGATTACTGGTGTCTCGCGGGCTGACACGTCAGCATGAATCACTTCTGCCACACTGTATTTTAATGTGTCAGTTGAGTTTAATTTTTTTTTCTAAATAGTTGAGTTATGTGACATCACGTTGATTAGGATTTTAGCAATCGAAGCTTTAACCACACTTGATATTTTATAATAAGGTATCTTCGTAAAACAACTAAGATGGGAGAAAAAGAAGATGAGAGAAGGAGAGGGAAGAAGAAGAAGAGAGGGAGGAAGAGGAAGAAGAATTAAAACGAAGAAGAAGAAGAAGAAGAAGAAGAAGAAGAAGAAGAAGAAGAAGAAGAAGAAGAAGAAGAGGAGGAGGCGGAGGAGGAGGAGGAGAAGAAGAAGAAGAAGAAGAAGAAGAAGAAGAAGAAGAAGAAAAAGAAGGAGGGAGAGAGAGAGAGAGAGAGAGAGAGAGAGAGAGAGAGAGAGAGAGAGAGAGAGAGAGAGAGAGAGAGAGAGGAGCCGTGAAGATATCTCCCCTGTACACACAATCGGATGGTTTTGCCAAGACCATATTTGCATCTTTATCAAAATACTTTAAGCGTGAACAATATAGGTTTACGCTCCATTTTATGAAAACAAATACAATTGATTTTCAAGAGCAATAAAGTAGACTCCCCGAGTGAGGATGTTGAGGCACCGTGGGAGGGTTGATAGGTAAGATGAACCATACGACAGGTAATGAAACTTGCAGTGAGAAAATGGTGTTGGGTTTTTCATCCAGGCGCCACGGCTGATCCACGAGAAATCTGTACGTGTGACGCACGAGCGATATAAATATCTTGTTATGTGGTTTGTAGTTTTCTTGTTTGCCTTCTCGTGTACCTGTGTTAGATTTCAGACTGAAGGGTGCTACTGCGTGTACCCATTTCTCGGAGTTCCAGACATACAGATCTATTAAAAGGCCAACAGCCATGCTTTAGTTTACTTATGGGGGATACCGACCTCTGAGCCATGATCCCGTGGTAACGTACTGAGTATGCATAAGGGTACAAACACAACGGTTTGGGTTTAGATCCCGTTACATATCTACATTAGCCCTGGAATTTGGGTTGGAGCCTGTTGACAATTAAACGGCCCAAATCGTGGAAGAATCATCACTAACCTAACCCTAATCCCAGCCAGATCTATCGCTGAACCATGGACTGGTTACATCCTAATCCCAGCCAGATCTCGCGCGGAACCATGGACAGTTTACAACCGGATCCCAGCCAGATCTCGAACGATTAACAGGTTACATCTTAATCCCAGCCAGATCTCGAGCTGAACCATGGACAGGTTACATCCTAATCCCAGCCAGATCTCGAGCTGAACCATGGACAGGTTACATCTTAATCCCAGCCAGATCTCGAGCTGAACCATGGACAGGTTACATCTTAATCCCAGCCAGATCTCGAGCTGAACCATGGACAGGTTACATCTTAATCCCAGCCAGATCTCGAGCTGAACCATGGACAGGTTACATCCTAATCCCAGCCAGATCTCGAGCTGAACCATGGACAGGTTACATCCTAATCCCAGCCAGATCTCGAGCTGAACCATGGACAGTTTACAACCGGATCCCAGCCAGATCTCGAGCTGAACCATAGACAGGTTACATCCTAATCCCAGCCAGATCTATCGCTGAACCATGGACAGGTTACATCCTAATCCCAGCCAGATCTCAAGCTGAACCATAGACAGGTTACATCCTAATCCCAGCCAGATCTATCGCTGAACCATGGACAGGTTACATCCTAATCCCAGCCAGATCTCGAGCTGAACCATAGACAGGTTACATCATAATCCCAGCCAGATCTATCGCTGAACCATAGACTGGTTACATCCTAATCCCAGCCAGATCTATAGCTGAACCATGGACAGGTTACATCCTAATCCCAGCCAGATCTCGAGCTGAACCATGGACAGGTTACATCCTAATCCCAGCCAGATCTCGAGCTGAACCATAGACAGGTTACATCCTAATCCCAGCCAGATCTATCGCTGAACCATGGACAGGTTACATCCTAATCCCAGCCAGATCTCGAGCTGAACCATAGACAGGTTACATCCTAATCCCAGCCAGATCTATCGCTGAACCATAGACAGGTTACATCCTAATCCCAGCCAGATCTATCGCTGAACCATAGACAGGTTACATCCTAATCCCAGCCAGATCTCGCGCGGAACATAGACAGGTTATATCCGGATCCCAGCCAGATCTCGCGCTGAACAATAGACAGGTTACATCCGGATCCCAGCCAGATCTCGTGCTGAACCATGGGCTGGTTACATCCTTATAACCCTCTCCGCAGTTGTAAGGTTCCAGCGCCAATCTTGCACATTTCGCTGGTGTATCGGCTTGGAGAGGGGGAAGGGATCTATGCAATACATGTACCGCGGAGATGGCGTTATGGAAATGTTTATATCAACATCAGTATGATATAAACAGGTGTCAACTGATACATCAGAAGCAAAGGAATATGCGGTTATCTCCCCTTTGCTGGCACTAATCGCAGACGATTAATTAATGTCAACATCTGGATGTCTACAAATCCATTATCTTATATATAAATTGCGATCTCCGTCTGTCTGTCTGTCTGTCTGTCTGTCTGTCTGTCTGTATGTCCATATGTCCTTTATGCGCTCGCGAACGGCCCATCCGATTGAGATGAAATTTTCTACACGTCTTCCTTTCATTCCAGTGCAGCCCACTGTCATATTTTTTTAGTGTGAAATCGGCTGCTTACCCAATATTATTTAATTTTTCATTATAATTTCATATATCTCAGGGGACTTAACTCTGTAAAAGTTATTTCAAGGGGCATAACTTTTCTGTATAACTTATAGTCATATTGTGGCATCGTTTTCAAAGATTTATAAACTCTTTGTCCATAGTTATGTACCGGCATATGAGTTATAATAAATAATGATACAATCTGTAAGGCATTTTCAAAGTTTTCATAAAAATAATGCATAATGCATAACATTGTAACTCATCTTTTTTTGCTTAAAGAATGAATAAATAATAGTTACCTTATCTCTATCAAGTTTGAAGATTTTATATTTCTTTACACTGTCGCCAACTCTAAGAAGACATGGAACAACTTCAGCCATTATTACATCTACAGGCATATGCGTTATATTCCTCCTCCTCCTCCTCCTCCCCTCCTCCACCTCCTACCCTCTTCCTCTTCTCCTCCCCCTCCTCCCTCTCCCTCCTCCATCCTCCTCTTCTCTCTTTCTCCTCCTCCTCCCTCCACCTCCCTCTTGCCTCCTCCCAGCTCCTACTCCTCCTTTTTCTTCTTCTTCTGCTGCTGCTGCCGCTGCTCCATTTACCCAAGTTAATTGTTGGGGAAGATGTAAAGATCTTTCAAGTGCTCTTTCTAATGCTTTTTGTAAGTTGGTCTTCGTTTATCTAAGGTTGTTCTAACTGCAACCAATAAATGATTAGACAGACAGACAGGACAGACAGACAGACAGACAGACAGACAGTCGGGAACGGGAACTTATATGACTACTCATATGAATTAAATGAGATGCTCCCCATCAGCGGCTGGGCGAAGCCGGGCCGGATCAGACAGATAGACAGACAGACAGACAGACAGATAGATAGTCGGGAACGGGGAACGTGAGCTTATATGACTACTTATATGAATTAAATGAGACGCTACACACCAGGAGCTGGGCGATGCCGGGCCGGGTCAGACAGACAGACAGACAGACAGACAGACAGACAGACAGACAGACAGATAGTCGGTAACGGGAACGGGAATTTATATGACTACTTATATGAATTAAATGAGATGCTCCCCACCAAGGACTGGGCGAAGCCGGGCCGGGTCAGACAGACAGACAGACAGACAGACAGACAGACAGACAGACAGACAGACAGTCGGTAACGGGAACGGGAACTTATATGACTACTTATATGAATTAAATGAGATGCTCCCCACCAAGGCCTGGGCGAAGCCGGGCCGGGTCAGCTAGTTGTTGATAAAATATACAGTAACGTCAAGTTTAATTGCTGATAACTGATAGATTAACACACAATGAAATATAAAACGGTCGTGGCACGCTTGGTAAAGTCATAATTCCGTCCATCGCTTTTCTGGGCATGAGAGTAATGTTATAAATCCCAGTGATACAGCTGCCCCATCCCATCTTCTCTTGTCTTAGCTGTCTCCGGCGGACTGAAGGTAGCTAGTTATCTTCTGGCCCTGTTTTCAGTTTTCTCTGTCTGCCAGGTGTATAGTGGTGACCCTTGAGATCCCTTGATTTTATAGGATACTAGCTGACACGGCCCGGCTTCGCCCAGTCCCTGTTGGGGAGCATCTCATTTAATTCATATAAGTAGTCATATAAGTTCTCATTCCCGTTACCGACTGTCTGTCTGTCTGTCTGTCTGTCTGTCTGTCTGTCTGTCTGTCTGTCTGTCTGTCTGTCTGTCTGACCCGGCATCGCCCAGCTCCTGGTGTGGAGCATCTCATTTAATTCATATAAGTAGTCATATAAGCTCCCGTTCCCGTTCCCGACTATCTATCTGTCTGTCTGTCTGTCTGTCTATCTGTCTGTCGGGTCTGATCCGGCCCGGCTTCGTCCAGCCCCTGATGGGGAGCATCTCATTTAATTCATATAAGTAGTCATATAAGTTCCCGTCTGTCTGTCTGTCTATCTGTCTGTCTGTCTGTCTGTCTGTCTGTCTGTCTGTCTGTCCTTCTGTCTGTCTGTCTTTCTGTCTGTCTGTCTGTCTGTCTGTCTGTCTAATCATTTATTGGTTGCAGTTAGAACAACCTTAAATAAACGAAGACCAACTTACAAAAAGCATTAGAAAGAGCGTCCACCAGAGAGACGAATGGAGACGGATTGTATTTGCAGCAAAGAACCTCAATGGCTCGGAACGCTGAAGAAGAAGAAGAAGATTAGAAAGAGCACTTGAAAAATCTTTACATCTTCCCCAACAATTAACTTGGGTAAATGGAGCGGCGGCAGCAGCAACAGAAGAAGAAGAAAAAGGAGGAGTAGGAGCTGGGAGGAGGAAGAGGGAGGTGGAGGAGGGAGGAAGGAGGAAGAGATAGGCGGAGAGAAGAGGAGGAGGGAAGAGGAGGGAGGAGGAAGGAGGAGGAGTAGGGAGGAATAGGAGGGAGGAGGAGGGATTAGGAGGAGGAGGAGGGAGGAGGAGGAGGAGGAGGGGGAGGAGGAGTAGAGAGGAGGAAGAGGGAGGAGGAAGGAGGAGGAGGAGAAGGAGGGAGGAGAAGAACGCGGGAGGAGGAGGGGAGGAGAGGGAGAAGGATGGAGATGGAGGAAGAGGAGGAGGAGGAGGAGAGAGGAGGAGGAGGGAGGAGGGGAGGGAGAGAGAGGAGGTAGAGGAGGAAGAGGAAGAGGGAGAGTAGGAGAAGGAGAGGGGGAGGTGGGAGAGGAAGAGATGGAGGAGGAGTGATTTTTGGAGGGAGGAGGAGGTAGAGAGAGGAGGAGATGAGGAGAGAGGATGAGGAGGGAGGGGAGGAGGGGTAGGAGGAAAGAAGAGGAGGGAGGCGGAGGGAATGAGGTAGGAGGACGTAGGAGGGAGGAGGAGGGAGTAGGAAGAGAAGGGGAGGAGGTAAGGAATGAGAGGATTCGCGAGGAGGAGTTGTGCGAGGAGTAGGGAGGAGTAGGAAGAGGAGGAGGAAGGAAGTGGGGAAGGGGAGGAGAGGAGGAGAGACGGGGAGGAGGGGAAGAGGAAGAGGGGGAGGAGGAGGAGGAGGGGAGAGGAGGAGGAGGATTATAACGCATATGCCTGTAGATAACTGCAGCAAAAAGGTGGGTCTGTCTATCTATCTGACCCGGCGTGGCTTCGCCCAGCTCCTGGCGGGGAGCGCCTCATTAAATTCATACAACAAAAAAAAAGTAACTTAAAAGAATGTCCTTCCACACACCATCCATTATTTTTAATGAAAACTGTTTCTAATCACCTACATGACTGTAGATAACTTCTTAAGCATAAAAAGATGAGTTACAATGTTATGCATTATGCATTATTTTTATGAAAACTTTGAAAATGCCTTAAAGATTGTATCATTATTTATTATAACTCATATGCCTGTAAATAACTATAGACAAAGAGTTTATAAATCTTTGAAAACGATGCAACAATATGACTATAAGGTATACAGAAAAGTTATTAAAAGTTTCCAGAGTTAAGTCCCCTTGCTATATAGAAATTATAATGAAAAATGAAAAATTAAATAATATTAAGTAAGCAGCCGATTTTACACTAAAAAAATATCACAGTTGGCAGCGCGAGAATGAGAGTAAGACGTGTAGAAAATTTCATCTCAATCGGATAGACCGTTCGCGAACGCATAAAGGACATACATACATTCATACAGACGGAGATTGCCTTTTATATATAAGATTCATAATGTTAATTCTTCAGCTTATAGGTTAGCGATAGACCAAGGACAAGTGGCAATAATAGTAAATCTGTAGTATTGGTAGCAGCAGCAGCAGTAGTAGTAGTAGTAGTAGTAGTAGTAGTAGTAGTAGTAGTAGTAGTAGTAGTAGTAGTAGTAGTATGTAGTAGTAAACGTAGTAGTAGTTGTAGTAGTAGTAGTAGTAGTAGTAGTAGTAGTAGTAGTAGTAGTAGTAGTAGTAGTAGTAGTAGTAGTAACTGTTGTTGTTGCAGCAGCAGTAGCAGCAGCAACAGTAGTAGTTGTAGTAATTATAGAAGTAAGAGTAGTAGTAGTAGTAGTAGTAGCAGCAGCAGCAACAATATTAGTAGCAGCAGCAGCAGCAACATAAGTAGTAGTAGTAGTAGGAGCAGAAGTGAAAGTAGTGTGTGTGTGCGTATATATATATATATATATATATATATATATATATATATATATAATATATATATATATATATATATTATATGTGTGTGTGTGTGTGAGAGAGAGAGAGAAGAGAGAGAGAGAGAGAGAGAGAGAGGAGAGAGAGGAGAGAGAGAGAGAGAGAAACAAATTGATGTGCCTATCTTACAATACAGTTCCGTTGTGAAATCTTGCACACAAGTCGATCGTCAAGTTTTCTATTTTCTACAGGATGTATGCGCCAACGATTAGTTCCATCGCCGGATGTATTACCGGAGTCCACACGGGAAGCAAGGAATGAAGGCAGAACATTACACACAGCTACAAGAACGAGACAGACAACAATTGTTGGTCACATAATGAGACGAAAGACTTTAGAAAACATCGTAACGCCTGAAGAAAAAAAAAGCATTGGGAGAAGAGGCAGACAGAGGGAAACGATACTGAGTAGTCCGAGGCGGTGGCATGGAGGAATATCATCAGCAGAACACCAAAAACCAAGATATGTGGAGAGACATGAACGCCTACGCCAGCTGGCAGGCCACATGATGATGACGGCTGTCATTATTCTAAACAACTTTCTGTAACAATTAATTTCAAAAGGTCTAATACATTCACGAAATACTATGCCTGAATGGCATTTCAATGGGATTACATTATTCTTACTGATGCAACCTTAGGAATCCCCTAGCATTCTTCCTTTTCTTATACAATTTGTGTATTCCCACGCGCGAGGGAATTTACAACCTGGCAGCATCTAGTGTTCCGTGAGCGCGAGGCCACTCGTAAGCTTCAGTTAATCGTCGGCTGCCGGCTCGGCAACGGACATTTATGCACGGCGCTGCCAAATAAGCAGTGTGCATTGTGCACGAGAGCGGATCAGTGCGAGCATCACGTGCTGGCAGTTTTGCATATACCTGGAAGAAGTTCGACCAAACAAACCTGGCTGTAAAAGCCAGGTGCGCATTGTAAGTCCTGACGGCTGGGTACGGGTAAACTGAAGGTGGGAATACCCCGTGCTGCAGGTCGTGGGACCAGAATGCGAGAGATTGTGACGTGTATGTGAGTGATTGTGATGTGTGTGGGTTTGTTATAATTTATTACCCCATGCTTGCGGTTGTGATGAGTATGGTTGTGACGTACACGTCTATATTGTAGTGTGTGTATTTGTGATGTGTTTATGCGATTCTGATGTGCTTGTTGGTGATTTCAGTACCTATGTGTGTGATTATGATTTGCTCGTTGGTGATTGAATGTGTAATTGAATGATTGTGATGTGGATATGGTGTATGAGCAGGGGGGTCTCCGCAGCGAAGTTGTTACGACATCTGTCTAGCACTCCTAAAGGTATGGGTTCGATTCTGGGACTCCGTTATTCAGTTCACGAGTTCAGTTGTCTCGGAGAGTCCTGGGGATCGCCCTGTATCTACGGAGTTCGTGCTCTGTGCGATCCTACCTCGGGCCGCTCTGCGGAAAGACACCGAGTCATATGGGATTTAAAAAAAAACCAAAAAAAAAACAAGTTAGTTGTATATCCTTTACAGGACATAGAAGTAGGCTCCAGTATTTTGTGGCTGTTTGTGATCTCTTGACAAGTTTACGTTCAGTAGTTTGCCATTGCTCTCTGAACGATTGCCACACATACCATTGTATGGAAACCAACGCAAGGCGCTCTGCTTCCAAATCGCCCGCAGCTGTGTTTCGAACGGAGTATGAGGGATTACGAATTACTTTCGTAACCCCTTCGCAACAATAAAGTTATCCTGGTGCAATAAAGTTCTCCCGGTACAATAAAATTCTCCCGGTACAATAAAGTTCTCTCAGTACAATAAAGTTCTCCCAGTGCAATAAAAGCAATCTTCTCTCCTTTAAGCATCTCATTGTTTTAGTGTGTGTGTGTACGTATGTATGTGCGTAGGTTGATAATTTATTGTGTATTGCAATGTGTATATGTGTGATACATATATGTTGGATTGGAATGTAACAGTGTGCGAATGAGATATTAATATCTATGACCGTATTGTGTGTGTGTGTGCGTGTGTGTGTGCGTGTGTGTGTGCGCGCGCGCATAATTTTGGTGTGTGACGTGTGATTTTGGTGTGATTACAGTAAACTGCATGTGTGGTTATGTTGTTACTCTAAGTGCGTGTGTGTGATTATGATTTTCATTTGTATAAAACTGGCATTACTGCCTGCAGTACCTTGCGATATCGAACAGAATCTTGAACCTGAGGAAATAAAGCCACCTGGCTAGTGCAGTCTCAGTGAACAGTAAAGATTAGGATTTTTTTTTGCACTCGACAACAACAACAAAGCCTCCATTACCTTACCGATGATCGAGCGCTGGTATCCCGAATGGTAGCCCGGAATTCTAGCCACTCGGCCAGACGTTCCATTTATTAAATGGGTGCCGGTCGTTTACAAAGCAAAGGCAAACTACTGAACGTAACCTTGCCGAGAAATCACAAACATTCAAACGATGCTGGGGTTGACTGCGATGTCGTGTAAAGGATATACAATTAACTTTTAACTCACTACTGGTAACAATTGTGTGGACAACGATCGAGTTCAAAACGAGCGAGCAAAAAAAAATTATACTAGTGCGCTCTTTATCATGCGGATGCGGCAGGTTGGAATGCTCGTGTGTGTAGAGCTGTCGATCTTGATGTTGCCTAGTGTGGGATTTATATCATCAGTGTTTACACTTCATGTATGGACGATTCTTGAAAAAGGAGAGTCTGGCATATGAGACTACGACCTTCAGCATGAGATTGGAGGTGGGAGCAGTCACAGCGGCATTCCGTTGGTTAGAGGAGACCACTGCAACACACTTTGTATTCATTACGGACTCAAGGAGTATGCTTAGTAAGGTGGAGAAAGGAATGTTTCGTGTGGAATGGCTCACCTCGCTTCAGAGGTCACAGATTGTGAGAATTGTATGAATATTTTTTGCCCTGGTCATGCGGGAGTGCGGGGGGAATGAACAGGCTGATAGGCTGGCAGGGAATGCACCTCTTGGTGTTAGATTAGCTATGGCCAAGGGAGATGTGGTCGTGCACCTGTGGACCAGGTGGAAAAGATGGAGGAATATATTGAGAACCCATATGTAGAAAGAATGAGATTGCGGAGGATCGGCAGGGGTTCTGGAAAAATTTCAAAACTGAGAGGGTAGACCAGGAGAACTTTCAATCAGATAACGATGGGAACAATTAGTAGGGTGACTCTTCGTTGGCTGTTGAATGAGGGGGCACAGCGCGTATGGGAATGTCCTGAGTGCAGTGATGTCGGTTCTTAGCTCAACTCGACTCAACTTACACTTCGTGTAACAATTCACCAACGATGAGGACCTCTTTGAAAGGGTCAGGGGTCCTCTGGGGTTCTGTGAAGGAGACTTTGAGAAACAGTGCACTGGACAATAGAACGGACAGACAGCTATAACCCACTCTTGATGTCTGCGGGTTCTATATAAAGACGAATACTTGTTTGTATCCGCTTTAATGTGTTAGCTTTCGTGGCATATTTTGTGGGTGTTCTTTTGCCAAACAAATTGCTTTTCCAAGTTCTTGAAACAGTTCGCAAAAATGCATCCAAGCCACATGTTCGTATGGAATGTAAACACTAGGATAAATAATAAAATAATAATTTAAAATAAAATATTGCAACACTCTATGGCTGTTCTCGGAAATACCTGCAGTAATTTTGACACGGAGTATGGCTCTGAACACATAAAGAGTAAACAAACGGAGAAATTATTCTAACAGAATGTCTGAGACAGTGTACATGAGTTGGGGTAAATATTCATTCTGCAATAGACGGTCCTGGCCTGTGGAGTCATAATAAAAACAATTAAATAATCCGACGTATCGAGAATTGTAATATTCTCTTTTTCGGGCTCCGATTCTAAACATGGAAAATACGTTTCTTATTTTATGTTGTGTATCAGGGTCTGAATATGAGAATAGAGGCATTTTAGAGTAGTCACTATGCCGTCTTCTACAGCCCGCTATTTTCTGATCGTATAGAGGGAAAGTAGAGCTCTATTACACTGTCCCCGTGGAAATGAAGCTTTGGAAATGGGTCACGAAAAAAAAAGTCCCTATAAAATGTTCACAACTATAGACCCAAGCCTGTTTCTGGGCTCAGGCCAGTTAAACGGCACTGAACCTCACTTGAGTGTTACAACACACAGTCTTCCAGAGGATCCACAACTAAACAATCAACCAATCAATCAGCCCACCAACCAGCCAATTATTCAGCCAACCAATCAACCAGCCAGCCAATCATTCAACCAACCAGCCAAACAATCAACCAGCCAGCCAACCAGCCAAGCTGCCTGCACGCACAACCCATATATAATCGTACCATGTGACGTTCGTTCGGGTCAAATACCAAACAACTTTAAGAAGCTTCCGGGGTTTATTTATTGTATAAAAATTATTAATGGTTGCATAACATTTCAGTCAAAAAAAATTGCCTTGTACACATTTTTTGACATTCATTTATCTTTTGGAAATATCCCTTAACCAAATTTTCTGAAACTTTTCTCAGTTGCATTCTCACATTGCAGCCTGTATCCTCGGTATCGTTATTGTTGCCTTTTCTGTGCCAGAATGAGGCCTATGTCGGAAGAGTATGGAGGATGTTCCAGGGTAAACCCTGAGCCCCATTCATTGAGATCTTTCTCAGTTGCATTGTCGCATTCATGATAACGTCCTCGGCATACCAGAATCATTTCCTTTTCAAGGTCGATTTAAGGCGAGGATACCATGTTGGAATAATATTGAGGTTGTTCCAGAGCCAACTAAATCGTATTGTGCGCTGGGAGGTATCGGATCATCTGCACTATCGATGTGCCGGTGCATTATCACAACTTTTACTTGTGGCACTCAAAAACTAGCCATTTTTATTCATTGCGGTTGCATTACATAATTTCGGGTTCAAGATTAATGTCTCTGATTGTGAATTCTCAAGCAAAATGTAAACGTTTCCATCAAAATATTGTTCAATCAAGAACACTTTAAACTCTGAGGATACTTCGTACACAACACAGAACCTTATGTCACTTCTATTCGCGAGTAAATAAGAATTTTACACCAGGAATGTTGTTTTGTCAAGGCCATCTGTAAAGTATTATGTATCTGGTAGTAGAAGAAACTCCACAATGGGGCAGTGTGGCTTCTGATCCTCAGAATTGGTGCCCTTCTACGAATGTTTCAGCTTCATTATCTTCTTTACACACTCGGGTATGCGGGACCATCAGGGTCATGACCTCTGTGTATCTTTCTCCTAGTGCGAATCCGCAACATATTACCGGCTTCAAATGAGACTCAATAATTGAAACAAGAATATACTATCCGGTGAACACTTTTTATCTACACCGCTGCTCTTCTCAGAGATCTCGCGTGACCTTTTGTCGTTAAACGGGCCAAAGAATTCACGCGTGCGTATAGATACCTTCATGCAGTGGAGAAAAGCCGAAATTCGTTAGGCAGTCAGATTTATGCTGATGCTCTTATGCTTTCTAATATCTCGTGAATGTCATCATCGACAGAAGTCAGTCGTCGTCTGATGACTGCCACGGAACTGGCCAGGTTTGAGTAGCCATGGAGACGTGTCTGTCAGATCACTATCCACATGCACGCAAAGGCCAGTTATAATTGCTATCGATTGGAATGCTTGTCCTCGACTATGTCCATCCTTGACTGTTGTTGTGTGTGTGAACTCTTCCCGGCACCCCTTCGTTCTTTTTTGGAGAGGAGTTTTTTTATTTTTAAATAATTTTTATGGGGGGGGGGGGGGGGGGGGGGCTTGGCTTTTCTCTGGCTTTGAACTTCAAGCGTAGTGCATACACGTGCTACCACTTCAAGTATACTGTACTGATGTTTGCGTAGGAGGGTAGTGTGTCAACCTACTTATGCACCTAAAAGGTCAGTCTGTGCGGCTTGTTCATTACCAAGCTTCTCATCATACGGAGCTCGTGCTTTGTACCGATGCTCTCGGCAGCCGGCTTGTCGTTCTGCGGAGACAAACTGAACCGGATTGGATAAAACTGTACAGTGAAGTCGCTCTTCTCAACTGTAACCTTTTTGTCCGCATACTTTATTGATTACACTATGTTTAGCATATATTGTTTGCCTTTTTTTCGCATATCCTTTACAGGATATTGCAGTCAACACCAGCATTTTTCAGCTGCCGTTGATGTCTTGGCAAGTTTTACGTTCAGTAGTTTGCCATTGCTTTCTGAACGACCGGCTCACATACCCCGTAAGTAACCAGCGCGTCGCGATCCGCTTACGAATCTCGTGCAGCTGTGTTTCGTAGGAGAGTATACCGGACTACGAACAATGTCCTTACAGGGAGACTGACATTTCTGGCCTTACATTGTCAAATTCTTCTGTCACTTTTATACATGAAATCCAGCTGTTACTGTAACTTCTATTGCTCCATGGTTGTATTGTTGTAACTCCTCCAGACTCAAACAGTGTTACTCTAACTCAAAATTACATAATCTTGAGGATATAAAGTGTTAAAGTAACAGGTGCCTGCGGCGGAAAGGATTACAATGGGAAAATGTTTAGTACCGAAGGATGTAAACTGATTAGAGAAATTAGACGTAGACAGTCACAATTGTTTGGTCACGTTATGAGAAGAAACAAATTTGAGAACTTGGTGACAACTGGCAAGATCGAGGGGAAGAGAACAAGGGCAGGCAGAAAAATAAATACCTGAATGGCCTGGCCATGTTGTAAGGTCGAGACAAGAACACTGAGCTGATCCACGACACTGGTGATCGAGTGAGATGGCAAAACATGACCGCCCACGATTACCGACATGGCACATGATGATGATAGTGATGATGATGATGATGACGATAGTGATGATGATGGCGATGATGATGATGATGATGATGATGATGATGATGATGATGATGATGATGTAAATTAATAACTGCCCGACATAAAGCAAGTTAGCGAAATAACTGAAACTGTGGTAAAGTTACAAGAAAAACAATCGCTTAAGGCCTCGGAGATGTGGTTTTACAGAACAATGCTGAAAACTTTCTTTAACAGCCAGAATGAGTAAAGATACGTTTTGAAAGTGGTTAAGATAAACATTAGAACTTATCGCAAATATCAGAAAGAGGCAGTCGACATTTCGTGGCCTCACTGGAGCATGTTAGCACCACTGAACATATTTGTTAAAGAGAGAGGTGAAGAGAGCGAGAAAAATCCCCCTGCATGACATGGAACGGTGTCAGAGCTCGAAGTGGTACATGGTGTTGGAGATTGTAGGATGTGGAGAAGCATGATTGCCCATGCCTGTCGGCAAGACATTTTATAAAGATGATGAATTTGTTTCGAAGTAGCTAAAGTAATAACCGAATGGGGCATTGTAACGACTGGGTGGAACGTAACCAGTTGTGCTTAGGAATTCCATTGACTGTTTAGGAATTCCATAGATTGCTTAGGAATTCCATAGACTGCTTACATATTCCATAGACTGCTTGGGAATTCCATAGATTGTTTAGGAATTCCATAGATTGCTTAGGTATTCCATAGACTGCTAAGGTATTCCATAGATTGCTTAGGTATTCCATAGACTGCTTAGGAATTCCATAGATTGCTTAGGTATTCCATAGACTGCTGAGGTATTCCATAGACTGCTTAGGTATTCCATAGACTGCTTAGGTATTCATAGACTGCTTAGGTATTCCATAGATTGCTTAGGTATACTAGAATAACATTTGGCTAACAGTTCACACATTATACATATCTAAACCATGCGGGTAACATTTCATACATCCAGATAACAACATTGTAGAATAACACGTATCCACATTACAGTGTAGAAAGTGCTGCATGCCAGATACAGGGAGAGAAGTCAGAGAATATGTGCTCCTCGCCATTAATTATTCTCCTATTTCATGCATTTCTAATCGTTAATTCAGCTTAACTTTCCCCTGTCTAACCTAAAGTTTCCCATAAATTTATATTGTCTATATATTGCTAGTATCGATCTAGTCGGGCTCAACACTGTGCATTTTTACATCGTTCTTTTCGAGTCGCACTGCATCCCCCCCCCCCCCCCCCCCCCCCCCCCCCCCCCCCCCCCCCCCCCAAAAAAAAAAAGACTTTTGCTTCAGCTCTTAAAGAGCATCGGTGATTACTTATTCCTGATTTGTTGTTGTGAAAACGATATTGTAAACTACGAAAATTAAGATATTTTGGTCAGTCCTTAAGGCGTGTAAAGTATTGAACACATGCTCAGTGCGCCCAAGACGTGTAAAGAGGCCTACTCGATGTCTTTTGGAGGTCGATCCAGCTTTATACAATTTATACCGGAAATGTTATGGCATGAAAACAGATGTTTTCTGCTGTCTATAATCTTTGACTCATCGCTTCAAACGTGTAGTAACCACTTAGATCACCAGTTCTAGATTTCCAGTGTCCCACGGACATGATGTGTCAACACTTGACTTATAGAGGCCATTATTGTCTTCCTACTCTCAGACCAGGCTTTGGAAAGTTAAGAATGGATGGCTATGGCAATGAATGACTGCCACCTGCTACGGTATTAGTGGCTGCCACCTGGAATGGCATGAGTGGCTGCCACCTGGTATGGCATGAGTGGCTGCCACCTGGTATGGCATGAGTGGCTGCCACCTGGTATGGCATGAGTGGCTGCCACCTGGTATGGCATGAGTGGCTGCCACCTGGTTTGGCATGAGTGGCTGCCACCTGGTATGGCATGAGTGGCTGCCACCTGGTATGGCATGAGTGGCTGCCACATGGTATGGCATGAGTGGCTGCCACCTGGAATGGCATGAGTGGCTGCCACCTGGAATGGCATGAGTGGCTGCCACCTGGAATGGCATGAGTGGCTGCCACCTGGAATGGCATGAGTGGCTGCCACCTGGTATGGCATGAGTGGCTGCCACCTGGAATGGCATGAGTGGCTGCCACCTGGAATGGCATGAGTGGCTGCCACCTGGTATGGCATGAGTGGCTGCCACCTGGAATGGCATGAGTGGCTGCCACCTGGTATGGCATGAGTGGCTGCCACATGGTATGGCATGAGTGGCTGCCACCTGGTATGGCATGAGTGGCTGCCACCTGGTATGGCATGAGTGGCTGCCACCTGGTATGGCATGAGTGGCTGCCACCTGGTATGGCATGAGTGGCTGCCACCTGGAATGGCATGAGTGGCTGCCACCTGGAATGGCATGAGTGGCTGCCACCTGGAATGGCATGAGTGGCTGCCACCTGGTATGGCATGAGTGGCTGCCACCTGGTATGGCATGAGTGGCTGCCACCTGGAATGGCATGAGTGGCTGCCACCTGGAATGGCATGAGTGGCTGCCACCTGGTATGGCATGAGTGGCTGCCACCTGGAATGGCATGAGTGGCTGCCACCTGGTATGGCATGAGTGGCTGCCACCTGGAATGGCATGAGTGGCTGCCACCTGGTAATGGCATGAGTGGCTGCCACCTGGAATGGCATGAGTGGCTGCCACCTGGTATATGCATGAGTGGCTGCCACCTGCTATGGCATGAGTGGCTGCCACCTGGAATGGCATGAGTGGCTGCCACCTGGAATGGCATAGTGGCTGCCACCTGGTATGGCATGAGTGGCTGCCACCTGGTAATGGCATGAGTGGCTGCCACCTGGAATGGCATGAGTGGCTGCCACCTGGTAATGGCATGAGTGGCTGCCACCTGGTATGGCATGAGTGGCTGCCACCTGGAATGGCATGAGTGGCTGCCACCTGGTATGGCATGATTGGCTGCCACCTGGTAATGGCATGAGTGGCTGCCACCTGGTATGGCATGAGTGGCTGCCACCTGGTATGGCATGAGTGGCTGCCACCTGGAATGGCTATGAGTGGCTGCCACCTGGAATGGCATGAGTGGCTGCCACCTGGTATGGCATGAGTGGCTGCCACCTGGTATGGCATGAGTGGCTGCCACCTGGAATGGCATGAGTGGCTGCCACCTGGAATGGCATGAGTGGCTGCCACCTGGTATGGCATGAGTGGCTGCCACCTGGAATGGCATGAGTGGCTGCCACCTGGTATGGCATGAGTGGCTGCCACCTGGAATGGCATGAGTGGCTGCCACCTGGTATGGCATGAGTGGCTGCCACCTGGTATGGCATGAGTGGCTGCCACCTGGTATGGCATGAGTGGCTGCCACCTGGAATGGCATGAGTGGCTGCCACCTGGTATGGCATGAGTGGCTGCCACCTGGAATGGCATGAGTGGCTGCCACCTGGTTATGGCATGAGTGGCTGCCACCTGGAATGGCATGAGTGGCTGCCACCTGGATATGGCATGAGTGGCTGCCACCTGGAATGGCATGAGTGGCTGCCACCTGGTAATGGCATGAGTGGCTGCCACCTGCTATGGCATGAGTGGCTGCCACCTGGAATGGCATGAGTGGCTGCCACCTGGAATGGCATGAGTGGCTGCCACCTGGAATGGCATGAGTGGCTGCCACCTGGTATGGCATGAGTGGCTGCCACCTGGTATGGCATGAGTGGCTGCCACCTGGAATGGCATGAGTGGCTGCCACCTGGCTATGGCATGAGTGGCTGCCACCTGGAATGGCATGAGTGGCTGCCACCTGGAATGGCATGAGTGGCTGCCACCTGGTATGGCATGAGTGGCTGCCACCTGGTATGGCATGAGTGGCTGCCACATGGTAATGGCAGGAGTGGCTGCCACCTGGAATGGCATGAGTGGCTGCCACATGGTATGGCATGAGTGGCTGCCACCTGGAATGGCATGAGTGGCTGCCACCTGGAATGGCATGAGTGGCTGCCACCTGGTATGGCATGAGTGGCTGCCACCTGGAATGGCATGAGTGGCTGCCATCTGGAATGGCATGAGTGACTGCCACCTGGTATGGCATGAGTGGCTGCCACATAGTATGGCATGAGTGGCTGCCACCTGGAATAGCATGAGTGGCTGCCACCTGGAATGGCATGAGTGGCTGCCACCTGGAATGGCATGAGTGGCTGCCACCTGGTATGGCATGAGTGGCTGCCACCTGCTATGGCACAAGTGACTGTCATCTGCTATGGCCTGGAATGACTGCCACTTGCTGTGGCATGAGTGATTGCCACTTGCTATGGCACGAATGGCTGAGATCTGCTGTGGCATGAGTGGCTGAGGTCTGTTGTGGCACGAGTGGTTGACCTGCTATGGAATGAGTGTATGCCACCTGCCATGGCACTAGTGGTTGTCATCTGCCATGGCAAGAGTGACTGCCATCTGCTGTGGCCTAAGTATCTGCCACTTGTAATGGTATGAGTGGTTGCCACCTGCTATGGCATGGGTGGCTGCCATTGGCTGTGGCATGTGTGGCAGTTGTGGCAGTCTTTAATACTTTAACTCGTTCTACCCAAAGCAGTTGTTGCTTGAAACTAATACAGCTGTGTCTAGCCGAGTTCAAATAAATAAACCTGTTGAATGGAAGGAGTTAAAGTAACTGTTCATTTGGTTGGTTGGTTGATAAATCCTCTAGAAGACTACGTGTGAACTCTAAAGTCTGATGCATTAGCATGCGGGTCATGTTATCCCTGGAAATGTTTTGCATCTGTTAGAGTGAGGTTGACATAGAGTCTTTTCTCCGAACTCAGTACTAAAGAACCATCTTGGAGTCTGTGTTGCAGAGCTCTTATTCTCCCTCTTCACATTCAGGAAACAGCGGGGTGTGTAATACAAGTACTGGAACTTCACATCTGGGGAGGGGCATAATAGGATGTAACGAGATCATGATTCAAAACAGCAGTTATTGACTGGTTGAGTTTAGGTCTGGGTTTGCCATGTTTCCTCTAGTGGAGTTGGTAAATCTAACAACTGGATGAAGTTGACGGAGCTGAGAACAGCATTGCATGTAAGGAGCTACGAACAAATTCAAAGTGGGTTGCTTTGTACTGAGTGAGCTAGAAATGTTCGTTCTCAGTCTCAAAATGTTTGTTTTCTTGTCAACAGGGGCCAGTACAAGCAAAATTTGAGAAGATCCAGTCAGGAAGTCTTCCACCCAAAATCACCCATGTGTCTTGTGAGGCATCACCCCAGGATAGATTCGTGAGTCTTACTACTTAAAAAAAAATATTATTGATCATTGCCGTCACTCTAGGATAGATTCGTGAGTCTTACTACTTGTTTGTGTTATAAACATTGATCATTGCCATCACTCTGGGATAGATTTGTGAGTCTTACTACTTCTTTGTGTTATAAACATTGATCATTGCCAAGGCGCTGGCATAGATTTGTGAGTATCACTGCTTGTTTGATTTATAACATTGATCATTGTCATCACGCTATGATAGATTTGTGAGTCTTACTGCTTGTTTATTTTATAGCATTAAACATTGTCATAACTCAAGGATAGATTTGTGAATCTTACTACTTCTTTGTTTTATCCCGGATGAGCTCCCACATGTCAGGGATCAGGTTTCCTCGTGTTATCTACGGGACCTCTCAATGTCAGATGTCCTGTTTAGTTTATATTCACTTCTGATGATTAGAGTCTGGAGGTGTGGTTTGATATCACCTTACTGCTGTTGAATTTATATGGATTCTAAGCCCTCCAATCTGCATAAAATTCTTGTTTATTTAATGATGTCTAAGAGTTACTGCTAATTATTTTAGTTACCATTCAAATACCATACAGGCCTTTAACTTCCTCCTCCTCATTCTGTAAAAACTAACAACACACTGAAATACAAAAGCACTTCACAGAACACCGAAAGGTTTCACATCCTATTATTACTCTATGTACATTAGTATAAATGCAATTTACTTTATATTGACTCGTTAAAATACTATTCTTAACTAATATCTATATGTAACAACATCTCTAATAATTATGGTGGCTATGTAGCTCGCCATCGCCAGGTCAGGCTTTCAATCCTCCTATCAGAGGCGATAATGAAATGTGTCATGTGATCTCAGATTGTAAAGTTATTGTTCTGTTATTTTAAAGTAGTTGATCTGATGTTTTAATATGGTTAATGTGATATTTTGATATAGTTACTCTGATATTTTGATATAGTTGATGTGATGTATTAATATAGTTGATCTAATGTGTTAATATAATTGATCTGACATTTTAATATAGTTGATCTGATATATTAATATAATTAATCTGACATATTAATATAATCGATCTAATATTTTAATATAGTTGATGTGATATATTAATATAGTTTATCTGACATTTTAATATAGTTGATCTGATATTTTAATATAGTTGATCTGATATTATAATATTGTAAAGCAGTTGATCTGATATTATAATATTGTAAAGTAGTCTCTTTTGACATATGTATTCCCACACTTAGCTATAGCTACTTTCTTTGTTTATCTTTTGTTGATATTTCCCACATATTTCACTTGTCTTTTTCTTATAGTATTTTCTTGACTTACATAGTAACACCAACAGCTGTAAATGTCTCAGCATTTACTTCTTTGTTTTTTTATGGCAATATGTCATGATATTTCTGGTTTTATGACAACCTGCCATGACATTTCTGTTTTCCAGACATGACTTATAATAATAAAAAAGTATTTTGATAATGACCATTCTTTTGTTATACATTACACATATATTTATGAAACAAAAAGTGATGTGTGCAACATGCTGTGCCACAGATTATCCATGCAAAGCTGGAGAGCAGAGATCTGTCCTTTGTGGTGTTTGCAAGTCAACAGACACACGAGGGGGTTAAGCTGACAAATGTAACAGCCAGTGTACTCCGACTGATGGGAACGGTGAGCTTCTTATAATGTGGCATGTCAATTAATCCTGTTTACATGATCTGTCTGTTACCTAACTCCATATGAACAATAAACAATGGTGGTACAAATTCGGTGTTAATCCTAGGGAGGAAATAAGTCAGTGAGTCAGTGCACTAACCACCCTGAGAACTGTCTTGATAAGTCAGTGCCCTAACCACCATAACCACCATATTAGTCAGTGCAATAACCACCATAACCACCATATTAGTCAGTGCAATAACCACCATAACCACCATATTAGTCAGTGCAATAATCACCATAACCAACATATCAGTCAGTGCAATAATCACCATAACCAACATATCAGTGCATAACCACCATAATCAACATATTAGTCAGTGCGATAACCACCATAACCAACATATCAGTCAGTGCAATAACCACCTTATTAGCTAGTGCAATAACCACCTTAACCAGCATATTAGTCAGTGCAATAACTACCATAACCAACATATTAGTGCAATAACCACCTTAACTACCATTCTAGTCAGTGCAGTAACCACCATAAACAACATATCAGTCAGTGAACTAACCACCATAACCAATATATCAGTCAGTGCACTAACCACCATAACCACCATATTAGTCAGTGCCATAACCAACATATTAATCAGTATAATAACCACCATAACCAACATATCAGTCAGTGCATAACCAACATATTAGTCAGTGCATAACCACCATAACCAACAAATTAGTCAGTGTGATAACCACCATATCAGTCAGTGCAATAATCACCTTATTAGCCAGTGCAATAACCACCATAACCAATATATTAGTCAGTGCAATAACTACTATAAATAACATATTAGTCAGTGCACTAACCACCATAACCAACATATTAGTCAGTGCACTAACCACCATAACAAACATATCAGCCAGTGCATTAACCACCCTGAGAACTGTCTTGATAAGTCAGTGCACTAACCACCATAACCACCATATTAGTTAGTGAAATAACTACCATAACCACCATATTAGTCAATGCAATAACTACCATAACCAACATATTAGTCATTACCATAACCACCATATCTGTCAGTGCAATAACCACCATATCCACCATATTAGTCGGTGCATTAACCACCATATTAGTCAGTGCAATAACCACCATAACCAACATATTAGTCATTACCATAACCAACATATCAGCCAGTGCATTAACCACCCTGAGAACTGTCTTGATAAGTCAGTGCACTAACCACCATAAGCACCATATTAGTCAGTGCAATAACCACCATATTAGTCAGTGCAATAACCACCATATTAATCAGTGCAATAACCACCATAACCAACATATCAGTCAGTGCACTAACCACCATAACCACCATATTAGTCAGTGCAATAACCACCATATTAATCAGTGCAATAACCACCATAACCAACATATCAGTCAGTGCAATAACCACCATAACCACCACATTAGTCAGTGCAATAACCACCATATTAGTCAGTGCACTAACCACCATAACCAACATATCAGTCAGTGCAATAACCACCATATTAGTCAGTGCACTAACCACCATAACCAACATATCAGTCAGTGCAATAACCACCATAACCACCATATTAGTTAGTGCATTAACCACCACAACCAACATATCAGTCAGTGCAATAACCACCATAACCACCACATTAGTCAGTGCACTAACTACCATAACCAACATATCAGTCAGTGCAATAACCACCATAACCACCATATTAGTCAGTGCACTAATTACCATAACCAACATATCAGTCAGTGCAATAACCACCATAACTACCATATTAGTCAGTGCACTAACTACCATAACCAACATATCAGTCAGTGCATTAACCACCATAACCAACATATTAGTGCACTAACCACCATAACCAACATATCAGTCAGTGCACTAACCACACTGACCACAGTGTCTAAATTGCTCCTATCTCCTCAGTAATAAATCCATCAGTGGACAGTGCAGAGTTTACATAGTATTAAGAATCTATGTCACAACAAAAGCAATGATATTACCACAACAGTTTTTAGAACGTACATCTCCTGGGGCACTACAAGGATGTGAGGCATGGACCATCTCGCAATCACTAATGATGACAATCAGGGCATATGAACTTAAATGTTACAGATAAGTTCTCAGAATATTGTTGACCGAAAGGATTCTAAATGATCTGAATGAATATCTAAGAAAACTGGCTTATACACAACTCCTATCTCAGAAACTGAGAAACTTTGGCCATAATAAATGTCACAAACGTTTAGAAAGAGCAGTGATAGAAGACAGGGTTAGCTTAAGAAGAGGCAAGCATCGACCAGCATGAAGACGGAGACAGGACATTGCAGACACCTTGAATGCATGAGGCAGGAGAACTGGCCAGGGATTGAGAGAAACTTCAGCGAGCCAAGAGTGTGTCAGGCTCTGCTACAAGATGATGGCTAGTGTCTAATGTGCCAGTTTGGTGTTCATTCACACACATCTTTCTGTGCTTTCGTGTGGTGCTCTTTTCTGGTTACTTTGATCCTCAGTTTGAATGCTTCCATTTTAACTATTAACGTTGAAGTATTCAATTGAAAGTTCTCACATTTGATCATCCAAGGATGTTTTCCCTTCCTAAAGTTATGGTCTATGACCAAAACTCCTCAGTACTTTTAGAGGACATATTTAAACACATTTATAACATTTATAATCTAGACATTTATAAACTAGAACATTATATACAACAATAAGAAAGAGACAAACAGCTTTCTTTGGTTATGTAATGAGAGGAGAGATGTTGGAGAATATCGTGACAACTGGAAAGATCGAGGGCAAGAGAGAGAGAGGCAGACCAAGAGAAATGATGCTGGACAGATTGAAATGATGACATGGAGGAATTTCATCAGCAGAGTTGATCCAGAAAACCAAAGACCGAGATCTGTGGAAAGTTAATGAATGCCTACACCAGCTGGCATGGCACCTGATGATGATGATGAAGTCAGGGACGAGAATTCATAATTTTAGTCCAACTAATCAGTGTGGGGGTTGAACCCATTACCTTGACATTACTGGATTTTTAAGAACAATCGCTCTTACCTGTTTGGCCATGGAGACCTCCATTGAATCTTATGACAGAAAAGATGTCTCTATATACTGGGGGAACTGGTGTTCATTCTTATCCAGGATCAACATTTGTGATCTCCCAAAGCAATTTGACACTTTCTTCAGCCTTGGTGAGGCCCTAATATATTTTTGAATAAAGTATATATATATATATATATATATATATATATATATATATATATATATATATATATATATATATATATATATTATATATATGTTTGCATGACTCTGTCACAGACGTCTGAGAGAATTTGTATGTTTTGTGAGTTATCTTTATTATTGAGATCTAGTAACAATTTCTTTGTCACATGACTTGACAAGTCATTGTGGAGATATAATAATACTTTCTCTTTCACATGACTTGATGCAGCTGCGAGTCCAAGCATACAGAGAAGGTGCAGACGTCAAGGTCAGCTTCAACTTTGAAGGCAAGCCAGAAATCAAGGTTGAAGTCAAGCCAATGAATCCTTACCAGGTCAGTTAATATTCATTTCCCGGCTGCAGTTTATCTTATCATCATCATGTGAAGTGTCTATAGATGTGGGCGGTGATTGTTTGCCATCTCACATAATCACTGGAGCCTTGCATCAGTGGGCGGTCACGGTTTGCCATCTCACATAATCACTGGAGCCACTGGTCTGTGTTTGTCTCCAAATTATGCAGTGTGGCTAAGCCATCCAGCTATTTATCTCTTTGTCTGCCTCTTGCTCTGTTCACTTCATGTTTACCAGTTGTCACTATGTTTGAGTTTTTTCCTCCTCATAACATGGCCAAAAATTCTTGACTGTCTGTAAAATTTCTTGAATTAATTTATGCTTTTCATTAATTTTGTGCTCCGCGGGGCAGTCAGACTTGTGCAGAGTTATAATCACATTAAGCCGGGAGTGCAGGGAGTGGCCAGCAGGGGCCACGGAAGTGGAAATCCAGCAACTAATTCAGGACAATGCTCACTCGGGTGATGTGATTATCTACACAGATGGTTCCGTGTCAAGAGGTGAGAGAAGTGGCTGGGGGTTTATAGCCAAAGCTAATGGTCGATGTTTGGGGCAGGAGAGCCTGGCATATGATACCACAACATCCAGCTTAAGAATGGAGGTGGAGGCAGTCACTGCGGCTCTCCGCTGGATGGAGAATACGACACACACACACATCGTGATTGTAACTGACTCAGAAAGCATGCTGACGAGGGTGAGGATGGGCAGGACTTCGTGCGGAGTGGCTTGCTTCGCTTCGGAGGTCACGGGTGACAAGCATCGCCTGGATCTTTTCTCCGGGGCATGCCAGTGTGCTGGGAAATGAACAGGCGGACAGATTGGCTGGCTCTGCAGAACTTGGTGGAGTATTGATACATGACAAGGCAGACGTGGTTGCGGCCTTGTGGGAGCACGTGCACACCTCGGAGGAGCAAATGGATTACCATAGTCTGGCAAGAATGAGACAGCGAGGAGTGACGAGGGGATCTGGCCGACGCTAAACGCTCAGAGGAAAGGCGAGACGGACTTATAATCAGATTGCTACTGGTACTATTAGTGTTGGAACTCTTCGCTGGCTGCTGAGGATGGGACGGAGCACTTATGGGAATGCTCCGAATGCTGTGATGTCGATTCCTAAATCAATCAATCAATCAATCAATCATTAATTTTGTGCAGGACTATCTCATTTGTTTTTTTGCCTGTTCATGGTATTATGTTCATGTTCCCTGGAATCCACACTCCCATTGCCATGAGATGTTTCGCAGCTTGTCTTCTTATTGTCCATGTTTCAAATGCTTATAACAGTTTAAAGTTCTCTATACAACTTAAGCACTTTTTTCTCACTGCAACTTATAACTATGTTTTGCTAGATGTTCCATCTTGCAAGAGACTACTTTTGCTCTGGCCATTCATAACCTAATGCCTACCAGGCATATTCCATGAGATTACTCCATGTGTACTGTTCCAAGATGGTGTACACCTATTTAAGGCTTTTGGTCCATCAATTCTGATTTCAGCAAGCATTTTTTTAGTCAGTTTTCCATTTTCAAAGCCTTTAGTTGTCTTCAGTTGACCTACTTGGTAACATGCAGTTTTTTCTGAGTGTTTTTGTTTTCTCTGTGATGGTTGCATTGTGTGACTTACAAGATTCCCCCACCAGAAACTTTAGTCAGGTGCATGTCTATCTGATCTACAAAGAATATTCTAGCTTACAATTGACTGATGCTTCTGTTAATTTCTCTGTTGAATCTTTCGTTAATAATTCATTTATAAATCTTAATTGACTACCCATATATGAGAGAAACAGAATCAGACAATTCTGACTGGTTCTCAGTGGAAACGGGAGTGAAACAGGCTCTTTGGAATAGCTATCGATTGGGTCATGCGCAAATGCACAAACAACACAAATAGGGGTATCCATTGGGTTGACAAAATTCTAGAAGACCTGGACTTTGCCGACGACATAGTGCTTTTAAGTTCAACACACCCAGATGCCCAAGAGAAAATAAATAATCTACAAAACATTTCAGGACAAATTGGTCTCCAAATCAACACTGCAAAAGCAAAAACTATTGATCTTACCAACAGTTCAGACGACACCAAGTTAAACAACCATGTTCTTGAAAAAGTCAACAGCTTCAAATACCTAGGAAACAAAATGACATCTACAGGGGACTCAACGCCACAAATATTATCTAGAATCGCACTGGCATCTGGTGCCTTCAATAAACTGTCAAACATCTGGAAGTCAAAGACACTCAGCAAACATACGAAACTTAAAATCTTCAACTCTTGTGTGATTCCAGTGTTAACGTATGGATGTGAGAGTTGGAAATCAACGGTAGCTTTAGATAAAAAATTAGACAATTTTGAGAACAAATGTCTTAGAAGAATTCTAAACCTCCACTGGACAGATTTCAGAACCAATACGCAAATAAGACAAGAGACTAAGCAAGATATTGTATCCAATTTTATAAGAAAACGCCGTTGGAACTACATCGGCCATGTACTCAGAATGGACAAGACAAGACTCCCCAACCAAGCCCTCTTATGGTCACCAGTAGGGAAAAGAAAACGGGGAAGACCAAGAGAGATCCTGCGTAGAACCATCATCAGAGAAGGCTCATTCAACGGCCAAGTGAACATCCAGGATCTACAACAGGTAGCAGCGAACCGCCAGACATGGAGAGCCATGACTTCTGCCTTATGCGCCGCCTTAGGCTCAAGAGAAACGACTAACTAACTAACTAACTAACTAACCCATATATACTAGTAGTATTCTAGTATTACAAACACTGCTGTGTATATTTCACATGGTTAGTTTGTTGCACCCAATTCAACAGTTGCATTCTTACTTTGACCACACATGTGGTAGTTGTAATCATGTAGCGTGTCAGGTGTGTAATGCCCAGTATGTCTAAGGTGTGTAATGTCCAGCATATCTAAGGTGTGTAATGTCCAGTTTGTCTCAGGTGTGTAATCTTAAGTAATGTCCAAGGTGTGTAATCCCCCATATGTCCAAAGTGTGTAATCTTAAGTAATGTCCAAGGTGTGTAAACCCCCATATGTCCAAGGTGTGTAATCTTAAGTAATGTCCAAGGTGTGTAATCCCCCATATGTCCAAGGTGTGTAATCTTAAGTAATGTCCAAGGTGTGTAATCCCCCATATGTCTAAGTGTTGTAATTTCTTAAGTAATGTCCAAGGTGTGTAATCCCCCATATGTTTAAAGTGTGTAATCTTAAGTAATGTCCAAGGTGTGTAATCCCCCATATGTCTAAAGTGTGTAATCTTAAGTAATGTCCAAGGTGTGTAATCATCCATATGTCCAAGGTGTGTAATCCCCCTTATGTCTAAAGTGTGTAATCTTAAGTAATGTCCAAGGTGTGTAATCCCCCAAAATGGTCCAAAAAGGGGTTTTTGTAATCCCCCATATGTCCAAGGTGTGTAATCTAAGTAAGTCCAAGGTTTTGTAACCCCCATATGTCCAAGGTGTGTAATCCTAAGTAATGTCCAAGGTGTGTAATCCCCCATATGTCCAAGGTGTGTAATCCCCCATATGTCTAAGGTGTGTAATCTTAAGTAATGTCCAAGGTGTGTAATCCCCCATATGTCTAAGGTGTGTAATCTAAGTAATGTCCAAGGTGTGTAATCCCCCATATGTCCAAGGTGTGTAATCTTAAGTAATGTCCAAGGTGTGTAATCCCCCATATGTCCAGGGGTGTAATCTAAGTAATGTCCAAGGTGTGTAATCCCCATATGTCTAAAATGTGTAATCTTTAAGTAATGTCCAAGGTGTGCAATCCCCCATATGTCTAAGGTGTGTAATCTTAAGTAATGTCCAAGGTGTGTAATCCCCCATATGTCTAAGGTGTGTAATCCTTAAGTAATGTCCAAGGTGTGTAATCCCCCATATGTCTAAGGTGTGTAATGTCCAGCTGTCTAACTAATGTCAAAGGGTCCATTACTGTACTACAACTTACATCCTCATCCACATATTGTTCCACAGGAGACTAATGAGCTTGTAGATATTGGTGTAGTGGAAGCCAATGTGCGTAACTCCATCATCCTGGCCAAAACTACCTTCATCATCACCCACCTTCTGATGCCAGGCGACCTGCAAACTGCCGAGATTGATAAGAAGCTGGAACAAGAACAGGAACGAGGTATCACAATTCAAACAGCTTAACCTGTTATGTGCGTTTCTTGTTCAAATTAGTTCAAGACATAAAATTGTATAATAATCCTCCTCCTAGTTATCTTTTTCTTATTCTTCTTCATCATCTTCTCCCTCCTCCGCTTTCTCATCCTCATCCTGATCCTGTTCCTATCCTTGTCATTGTCCTGTTCCCCATCTTCCTCCTCCTCATCCTCCTCCTCATCCCCCTCCTCTTTGTCTTTTTACTGCTCCTCGTCCTCTTCATTGCTGTTTTCCTCCTCTTTCTTCTTCTCCCTCTTCGTCCTTTCTCCTTCTCCCTCCTTTCTCCTTCTTTTGCTTCTCCCCTCCTTCTCCCTTTTTCTTTCCTCTTCCTCTTCTTTTTTCTTCATCTTCCTGATCCCCTCTTTTTCCTCCTCTATATGAACCCCCCACCCCCAGTGAACATCAACCCTCTTCATTCACTCATCAAGCCATTTTAAATCCTTTGCAATCTCTTGAAGAGCCTCCCATATATTGACGGAGTGCATATGGGAATCTCCCAGAGTGCAGTGATGTCAGTTCTTAGCTCAACTTAAATCAGCTCAACCCATATTTTAAAAGAGAGAGAGAGAGAGAGAGAGAGAGAAAGAGAGAGAGAGAGAGAGAGAGAGAGAGAGAGAGAGAGAGAGAGAGAGCAATGTTTTCCATTTGATCTGGCTGAAATATTTTTCTGGTCTTTTCTGAAGACTTCTTCATGAGTGGCTGGATTTTGTAGCTATGGTGTAGAACAGGGGGAGATAAGATAGCCAGCCCCAATTAGTCATCCCTAGTGGCCTTTTATGATATGTTTAGTTTTTGTAGTGTTAGAATGCCTTACATTTGCTTTGGGCTCTGGTATCACATTGTTGTCATCCTTACTTGTGCATATGCATTGTTGTTGTTGTTACTGTTGTCTGTTGTGTGTGTGGGTGGGCGTGTTTGGGTGGATGGTAGGAAGTGTGTGGGTGTTGGTGGGTGGGGGGTTGTGTGGGTTGGTGGGTGGGGAATGTGTATGTGGGTAGGTAGGTGCGGGTTGTGTTGATTGGTGGGGGAATGTGTGTGGGTGGGGGGATGTGTGGTTGGGAGATGAGTGTTTGGCTGGGTGGTTGAAGGTGTGTGGATATGGGTGAGTGAGTGGGTGTGTGTGGGCTGGGGGAAGGGTGTCATTGTGGGGAGATGTGTGTGTAGGGGGATGTGTTAATAGGGAAGGGTGGGTTGGTGGGTGTTTGGGTGAGGGTGTGTGTGGATGGGTGGGGTGTGTGGGTTTGGTGTGTGTTGGGATGTGTGTGGGTGGGTGAAGTGTATGGCTGGGTGAGGGTGTGTGTGGGTGGGTAGGGTGGGTATGTGGGAGGGTGGGGTGTGTGTGGGGGGTGTATGTGGGTAGGAGGGGGATGTGTGGGTGGGTGAGGGATGCATCTCATAACATTGTAATATGCATTGTTTATGTTTACAACATTCATTTGACAATGTATTTTCCTATGTGAACGTATCATGCACTATTGATTAATGAAAGATGTGTGATTGGAAAGGCTGAATGTAAGACGGGCCTGCATGCCCAATTTCTAACCCTTTTAATATAAAGTTGAACTGAATTGAATTTTTGGCTTTACTTAAAAGATCCTAGCAACACTACAGACTGTCAAATTAACAAGAAAGATGTTTTCAGAAAAGTTAAGATACACAGGGAGGTCAAAAGACATGAGAAGGAAACAGTCAACATTTTTTACCTTACCGTGAAAATTGAAAGTAATAAAAATTGAGGGGATTGGAAAAACATAAGCGATGATGGAGAGAACAGAAATGGTCATTTGTCACTAGATAACAAGGCTTGTGGGGAGACATGATTATCCCAGTGCAGCATGACAGTTGAAGGAGGAATAGTTTGAGCATTGTATATGCTTTTAAAACAGACTTTATATTCAGTTCAGATTGTCATTACTGTACTCCAGGCATGACATTAGGTGCTCTGATGCTTTCTCATATCTCAGATGTTAAACTCCATTCTAGGAACAGTAATTTGGCCTACATCTGCTCCAGTTGAGGCAAACTGTATCAATAAGCTCATGTTGACTGCTGCTTTCTATGCATTTAGTCATATTGACATCTGGTGGTGAATGAAGAAGAAGCAGAAACACCTTTCATTTATCATTGCTCTCTCTCTCTCTCTCTCTCTCTCTCTCTCTCTCTCTCTCTCTCTCTGTGAGTGAGTGAGAGAGTGAAAGAGTGAGTGAGTGAGTGAGTGAGTCAGAGAGAGAGATAGAGTGAGTGAGAGAGAGAGTGTGTGTGTGTATATGTGATAAAATGTGTGCCTGTATGTGAGTGTTTCAATGAGTGAAATCCATCATTACATTCCAAATTATATTTCAGATTGAATTTCTTAGTGAAAAATACTTTACAATTTGTCAGTGTTATACCAGCTTGACTGTTCTTGATGAAGTAATTGAATGCTTTTGATGAGATAATTGAATGCTCTTGATGAACTATTTCACACTTTGTCAATCCTACTACGCTATCTCAGAACGCAACTTCCAGAATGCTTACCTTCCATCACGAGACACACACAAGCAACACAAGCAGACGGCCAGGCCTCAGAACACAGCACCACCCGCTTCTGCCCAGCAGAGACAACAGCTGCAGGTAGATCAGGAGATTCAGGTGGCTTCAGTAGCTCCTACCACCAACACGGCCCCACCAATTCACAGCATCTTTGTGCAGAATGAACCTGTGCAGGTGAGATACACCTTTATGCCTTGATGAAGTTTTCAAAATACAGCTTTATGCCTTGATGAACTCTTCCACATACACCTTTATGCCTTGATGAATTCTTCCAGATACACCTTTATGCCTTGATGAACTCTTCCACATACACCTTTATGCCTTGATGAACTCTTCCACAAACACCTTTATGCCTTGATGCTGGGAGACTGTGGTTAAGCCTTCTGCCTCATGTACTAAGAAGTTTGTGGATTCGTTGTTGGGTTCTATCAATAATAATACTCTGGGGGTGGTCTCTGAGGCTCCAGAGTTCATGTTCTGGTGATATTCTTGGTAGATGAATAGTTGCTCTGTGGAAATAGGCCACGCTATGTGGGATAAATCTCAGTGTAGTAAAGGTGATCCTTGCACTATTTAATTCCTTTTTATTAACCCTTCCCCTCTCAATTAACTGATAGCGATAATACTGCCAAAGACATTTCATAAAAAACCCAGCATTATATCGATGATGCCATATGAACTATGTCCTGCTGAAATAAACGGTGGGCATGATTTCTCACATGTTGTAGTAAAGCTGCTATCCACAATACAGAATGGTATAGAAAATCTAATAAACTCAACCCAATTGAATAGTGAAAATCACTAATTATATCTTAACATAGCAAAAACAAAGATAATGCATACTGATAAAACCACTGTGAAGAAAGAAATATATGTTAATGAGGAAAAATTGGAGGTGGTGGACAATTTATAATATCTTGGGTCATTGATTACCAACAACGGCGACACAATGAATGAAATTAAACGATGACTATCAATTGCTCTTCAAAGACTAAAACAACTAAATAAATTATGGATTGGGACAGACAGAACTACAAAAATAAGATTTTTAAGAGCATGCATCTTTCCCATTGCAACACATGCCTGTGAGACCTGGACACTTAATAAACAAGCTGAACAGCGCATAATTGCCTTTGAATATAAATGTTATAGACGAGTTCTAAGAATATTTTGGGTAAAGAAAAGAACAAATGCATCCATACTTCAAGAGCTGAATATTGAAGAAGGTTGGCTATCAAAGACGAAAAAACAAAGAAAATTGAAATATTTTGGTCACTTGAAACGTCACGAAAGTTTGGAGAGAACAATAATGGAGGGGTATATGCCTGGGAAGAGAGGAAGAGGAAGGCCAAAGAGAAGATGGGTGCAGGATGTGGTGGATGATCTCCAGATGGATGTATCAGATGCGGGACATCTTGCTTATGATCGAGAGGTTTTCTGAAAGGTTGTTATTGGAGCGAGGTTCTGCAAATGACATGCTACGGAATGAATGTAGTAAAGCTTTTTTACTCAGTAAATGACAAGTATTTTTGTGACAAGCAGGTATCATGAGTGGAAAAATGAAACCATTGGCGTAAAGTTAAAACTATGACATTACACCAGTAACATGAAAGTGGTCATACATGCTAGTATGGCTTTACCAAAATAATTATTAATGTATCTGTGGCATGTTGAAAGCTTGATCATGCCTGGATGAAGGTCTTTATAATTGCTTCATTGGTTGCCTTGTGTACTTAATAAAAATAAGGTGTAATCTTCACATTTCATCATATTGTCAACAATGTGGTTGTCCTATCGCTGTGTCTAGATCATCCTCTTTTGCCCTGAGACATATGAAAGACACAAAGTTTAAACACCTATATTGTATCATGACACCAACCATACCTGATGTATTGATTCCGCTTATCACACACTTCAGAGAACGCAGATTGTCTTAGTCATTATATTAACACATTCTATCCCAGACAGGTGTTACTGTAATCCACTTACTTTGTAACTTTCGTCACTTCATCCCACGAATCATTAGTTATTAATTTACTTGCTTCTGACCCAGACAGTTATCATCACCATCATCATCATGTGCAGCATTCACATCGAAAGTCTTCTTTAGGTCTGTCACAGGTTAGGACCATCACATGTGGGAGGCCTGAATGCATGCAGGAATAGATGGCCAGCCTTTGCCTCTCTTAGCAGATGATGAGTGCAGACATCAAACTGTCATCTGACTTCCCTCATGACATTAATAGGTTGACCCTGCCTGACAATTACACCAACATGCCCCCTCTGTGTCTAGATGGTGCCCTCGTGTTGGTTGCTTCCAGTTTATCTCTTGGTGTTGTTGATCCACAAGTAATGTTGTCTTTCTTCTGCTTGCTTTTCCCCAATTTTCTCTGTAACACATCCTTGAACAAGGAGCTTGATTCCGAAAGAGTTAATAAGTGAGCCTTATATGAGAAAATACTATGTAAAAAACAGCCAAAGACGTATATGGAAAAGTGAAACTGGTGGGAAAGAAAGAACAATATAGTTGGTTGGTTGGTTGGTTGGTTGGCTGGCTGGCTGGCTGGCTGGCTGGCTGGGCTGGCTGGCTGGCTGGCTGGCTGGCTGGTTGGTTGGTTAGTCGACAGATCATCCTCATTGCACATCGAACCATTCAGTCCGTAAGTGCTCGAATCCCCTCCTCAGCAAATCCTGCAGCGTGTAGCAGCTAACGACACCAGTTCTGTGTTGGTTTATCAATCTTCTTTGGCTTCCTGCATAGTGTTCTTGTTTGGCAACACCTCTTTTAATTTGCTGTTCTCGCAGTCTGACCATGGTTGTAGATTCATGGTCATCATTTGGTTCTTGCAAAAGTCTTACTTCTTGTAACGCATTCAGAATGTCGACCTGGTCCATGGCTCGTCCACCCTCCACAGTAGCCTTTCCTGCGAGCTTGTCAGCCCGCTCATTTCTTTGTACTCCCGCATGCCCTGGCAAGAAGATGAAACTAATCTTTGCCAGCCAAGGCCGCTCAAGAAACAGCAACCACTCTCTTCAGATCCACCCCATCTTTATCCTCTTGAGCATGCTCATTGAGTCGGTAAGGAAACAAGCCCTCTGAATGTCTGTGTCTCGAGCCATGTTATTGCTTTACTTACTGCCATGACTTCCATAGTCAGGCTACTTGTGGTCTCAACAAAAGCACCAGAGACATCCTTCACAATTCTCCCTCCGGCCTGGGCCGTAAAGGCCCATCAGCTTCTCACATGTCGGACGACCGACCCATCTGTGTAGATGACCGCATCACCGTCTAACGAATTCTTGAAAATCAATGCTTGTACTTCTGCCTCCACAGCAGCCAGATTTTCTTGTCTGCATTTTCTGTCTAGTTGTATGCAAACAGAAAAGGACACACAGAAATCTGTTGGCACTTGTACCCACTCCTTGCCAGGTTCTAAGTCCTCAAGTGAACACACCTGTTGAAGAATGTCTTCGGCTTGACCCATCCACGACTTTCCTCTTTTTAACCTGCTGCCCTTCACCTTCATAATTTCACTATGCATTGGATGTTGTGCATTTGCGTTAACTCTGAGGTAAGCACTTGCTCTGCAAATTTGTATTCTTCAATGGTTGGAAAATCAAGAAGGTAGCGTATCAGCCTGCATGCTGTATCTCTTGTACATCCAAGAATAATGCGCATAGCTTTGTTTTGTATCCTTTCCATCCTTCCTATCTGCTTACGGCTAAGAGTATATGTATCATCCTCATCATCAAGTGCCATTCCAGCTGGGGTAGGCATTCATGTCTCTCCATATATTTCAATCTTTGGTGTTTTGGTTCAACTCTGCTGGTGATATTCCTCCATGCCACTGTCTCAATCTATTCAGCATCATTTCTCTTTGTCATTCTCTGCCTCTCTTTCCCTCGATCTTTTCAGTCATCACAAAGTTCTCCAGTGCCTCTCTTCTTATCACATGACCTAAGAAAGTTGTTTGTCTCTTTCTTATTTTTGTAAATAATGTTCTATTTTCAGTTTTAAAGCAATCAACGTTAGTTACTCTGGCAGTGCAAGGAATTTGCAACACCCGTCTTAGGAACCACATCTCTGTTGCTTCCAAGTTCTTCGTAATTAGTTCATTTACATTCCAAGATTCACTGCCGTACATCAAAACTGACATAGTTTTTCAGCACTCTCTTACATTCAGTGATAGTGACTTATTGCATAAGATACTTTTCATTTTCTGAAATGCAGCCTTTTCTTACCCTATTTTGCTCTTAATCTATGTTGTGTACCTTCCATCTGATGTTATAAATGCCTGAAAGCATTTAAAATTATCCACTTGGTTAAGAAGTTTCCCTTCTATTTTTATTTCACATTCTGGTAATATATACAACACCAGTTTCATCAAAATATTGAATGGCAGAGAAGATTGGAGAATCATGATCCCTGGTGGCAGCTCCAGATCAAGCACATGAAAATAAAAGAAGAAACAGAAGTCAGATAAGACCAGCATTGGCGCATGGAAAATAGTGCTCGCTCTTAAACTTCTGGTGTGTTGATGCTGAGGTAGCGGGTTCAACCTTTACACAGGTCAGTTGGACTAAAATGTCCTTGACTTATTATCTTGTCGATTACCTTATCCTTGACTTGGAAATGTAAATTACAAGTACCTCAGAATGGGTTTGCCTGATGGCGAGGGACACTGGTAATAGAGAAAGCTAATCCACACGCAAACATCAGTACAGTGCACTAGAAGTAGTAGCGCATGTGTAGATTATGCTTTAGTTCAAAGTGAGTGAATGCAAAAAAAAAATAGAAGTCTGATTATAATCAAGACCATTTAATCTTAATTCATAAGAGAGCTATTATTGTTTTTTGACTTGTGATGATTTCTGTGTCTGTAGAGCATCCCAGTGTACCCCACTAGTAGACAACTACAGCTGCAGCAAGAACAGCAGCAGCAGCTGCAGAAGCAGATCCAGCAAGTTCCACGCAGAGACCAGCAGAAGGTGCGACCCCAGGCTCGCCCAGAAGGATTGTTTGAGCCAGTGGAAACAGCTTATCAGCAGAGTTCTGTAAGTAGTGACAGTCAGTTAGTTAGTTAGTTAGTTAGTAGCAGTTCCAACTTCACAGCAACGGGTTGTCCCCATTATGCTCCGTTCCTGTGCCAGTGAATATCACACAAAACACTCCCCACTGCCCAATGTGAAAAGTAGTGACAGTGCTTGTAGCTAGCCTCCTTCTCCTAGCCCATGCTTTGTGGCGTTTATGATCTTGTCTGTCCATAGCCCTCTGTCTAATGTGGCGTTTTTGATCACATCTGTCCACAGCTCTCCGTCTCATGTGGCATTGGTTATCTTGTCTGTCCACAGCCCTTTGTCTCATATGGCATTGGTGACCACATCTGTCCACAGCCTTCTGTCTAGTGTGGCGTTTGTGATCACATCTGTCTACAGCCCTGTGTCTCGTGTGGCATTTGTGATCACATCTGTCCACAGCCCTCTGTCTTGTGTGGTGTTTATGATCACATTTTTCCACAGCCCTCTGTCTTGTGTGCTGCTGGTTGATTCTGATACTGATGTTCCTCCATATCATGAATGTCATACTGTCCAGCATCATCTGTCTTGGTTTCCCTGGCCTCTCTTCATCTCTAAGTTTCCCGATGTCATGACATATTCCAAATTCCCTCTTTTCATGACAAGCCCAAAGAATGTGGACTCTTCTTCTGATGTGAATAACCAGTTCTCTTTGTGAGTTAACTTCTTTCAAGATATCTTCATTGCTCTTTCTTTCCATCCATGGTGTTCTCATCATTCTCCTTTAAAGCCACATTTCCGTAGCTGCCATATAATTCTTTATTTGTTTGCTAATTGCTAATTGCTTCCACACATTAGGATTGGCTCAATATCACTCTTAAGAACTCTTTCCTTCACCTCAATTGACAAAGATAAATTGCAAAGAATATTCTTCATTTTGTGAAGTGCTGCCTTTGATTGTTCTATTCTACGTTTAATTACTACATATCCCATCTGCTGATATTAAAATACCCAAATACTTAAATGCATTGACTTGTTTCAGATTGGTTCCATGCACTTTGATATTAGCCATCATCCATAAAATTCAATATCTGCTGATGGAAACTGATCACTTTTGGGTGTGTTCTGGTACTATGGTGTTGCTTTCGTTACCTGGAACCCATTAATGATTGTAATCACATGAGAAAGTAAAGAAGATAGCCTTTTCCGTCTTTTCTGATGTTCTTTCTCATTTTTAATTCATTTTCACATGCCAGCTTGGTTGTTATTTCAGTTCCTGACATCTCCATAAATCTCTTTCCTATGAGGTTGTTGGAGTCTAGCGTTGTGGTTGGAGAGTTCTTGCACGTCTTCTTCTTTGTCTATCCCGTAATTACTGGATTTCTTTTGTCTATTTCTTTGTCACTTGAGAAGATAACTTATTACATAAGATACTTTTCATCATTTGAATTGCAACTTTTGTTTGGCCTATTCTGCTCTTAATTTTTGTCACGCCTCTTTAGCCTATCTGATGTTATGATTTACCCCATATATTTGAATGAATTGATGTGGCTAATCGCTTTACATTCTGATGTGATATCATGTTTGTGTTTTTTCTTGATATAACCATTGTTTCTGTTTGCTTCAAATTAGAGTTCTGTTTTTACACTCTCTGTTTCTACATTGTCTTTCATGTTCATTGATGCAAACATCATTCAAAGTTTAGTTAATATGTCAAATCCAAATTCTCCAAGTGCTTCTAATTTCTCCATTGTGATTTCATCTGGCCTACCTGTTTCTGCATACTTATTATAAATTAACACAATGCTTAAGGAAGCAATGAAATGTATGTAATATCAACTATTATAAGTTATAATGCTTGCATAATGCTTATATACTGCTTGTAAATGTGTAATAAATATTGTAAACTGAAGTTTTATAAACATGCTACATCAAAGATGTGTTAAAAAGTTTTATAAAAAGTTTTACAAGTTCCACTTTATTTCAGGTGACCCTGATTCCCACCTCTTGCTATAATCCTACAACATAAACAATGAAACCATTTTATTCTGTTGCTAACAACCTTGACATCAGGTGACCTCTTAGAGATTTTTTCCTAGTGGCTAATTACTCATGTTGTTGATCTTCCGCCAGCTGTTCTCTGCACCATCAAAACCACCTCGTATGATTGGAGATAAGAGACTTCTTGTGAAGGTCATCAAGGCCAATGGACTGACTGTCAAAGAAATTGGTAAGAAGACAATATAATTAGCAGGTTTACATATTTATTTTTTAGGTTGTGTACTGTATGTTGTTTAGACCATGAGTGATTTTTTTTTTCTTGCGACTCCTGGGCGTCATTGCTCTAGCTATAAAGTTCATGCAATATGCGAAGCTCTTGACATGCGGCTTGCCATTCTGCAGAGAAATAACGAGCCAGAAGGGTAAAACAGCATGCAATGAAGTCGATGCTCTGGACTTTACTTTCTTCACTTACTTCATATATAATTGACATTTTTGTTTTCAGAACTAATGAATCAAAAAACTGAATGCATAGTTGTTTCTAAGAAAACACATGCGTAATCTTGCCATGAAATCAACAGACAGCTGAAAGATGCTGCTGTTGACAGCGATGTCCTGTTAAAAGATATGCAAATTTAAAAAAAAAAAAAAATTCTGTATGTAGACATTCAGTCAAGTAAAGGACATTTTACGCAGTCTAAGGACTGTTGAGGATATAGTGCTAGCCTCATATTTTGATAGAATAATCAGGACTTGATGAGTGATGCGGTCACTATCATGCCGGCTGCCTTTATTTCCTAGGGCATTTTCTGGTACTGTTTTAGGCTTGGTCGACTGGGAATCCAGGTCAATTAAACAATACTGCCCTCCGCGTTGATTTGAATATATGACCACTAGGCTGGCAGGCAAGACGTTGGCCATTGTGCTACTGTGGCTCCATTATGTTCCTGTCTCGACCATACCACTTGGCCAAGCCATCCAGGTATTTACTTCTCTGTCTTCCCCTTGTTCTTTTCCCCTCAATCTTGCCAGTTATCACCAAGTTCTCCAGTTTATTTCTTCTCATAATTTGTCCAAAAATTGTGACTGTCTATGTCTAATTTCTCTAATCAGTTGACGGCTTTCATTTGTTTCTTGTAGGACTTGGTTTTGGTTTTGCTGTCTGTCCATGGTATTCTTTGAATTTTCCTCATAAACCAGATTTCCACAGCCATTAGATGTTTTTCAGCTTGCCTGCTTATTGTCCATGCTTCACATCTATACAAAAATACAGGTTCTATGTAGCACTTCAACATTCTTTTTCTAAACTACATTAAGGCATAGTGTTATGAAATTATGTGAAATAAAAAATAAGCAAGCAAAATGAAATGAAGTATATGGTAAATATATTTACTTGGAGCCCCTGAGTTAGTACCTAATTTTTCATGGCATCCTCTCTTCCTCAGCAGAATTTGGAGTGCGGAGATGCTGATTGTTCCTGTAACACACTTTGTGACCTCTGTATTTATTTGATGTTTGTTTCCCTGAAGTATCATCATTCAGTGCCTTGCCAGCTGGCATGGGCGATCATGCCTCTCTATAAATTGCAATCTTTGACTGCATGGATCAGTTCATGTGTTGACTCCCTTCCATGCCGTGACACAAGACTGTCAAGAATTTTCTCATGCTGTCATCCTCTATCTCTCTTTCCAAAAAATCTTTCCGGTGGTCATGAAATGTTCCAGTTTTTGTCTTCTCATAACGTGGCCAAAAAACAATGACAGCCTCTTTCTAATGTTTGCGATACGTTGTCTTAGTGACTAGCTTCCCTCAAAATGTCTTAATTGCTCATTTTGGCTGTCCAATTAATTTTCAGCATTCTTCTATAAAACCACATCTCCAAGGCTTCCATGGAATTTTCTCCTGTTTACTAATATTTCAGGATTTGCAGCTGTATGCTAAAATTGGTTCTATATAACACGAACCCTTGAAGTATGGCCGAGATAAATGTTTGTTTATTTTAGCACTTATGTTTTTACTTTAATGTACACCTGGCAAGATATAGTGAAATATGCTAGGCAATAAATTGTGCCTTATATTGTTATGTGTCATCATCATTCAAGTATTTGACCTCTGTTGAATTCCACCTTTTCAGGAGGAGCTAACTGTGTATGTATGCTTTCCACTGATGAACCAATACAGGGATACTCCACCAGCATTGTCAAGAATACCCAGAACCCATTTTGGGATGAACACTTTCTGTTGTGAGTTGTTTGTCTGTGTCCTTCTATTTTATAAAATATTGGTTTGTTTAATATCTGCTGTGTGCATATTTTTATGTATGAAAATTATATATTTTCTTTGTTTTTTTAAATATTTTGTCGAATATCTACTGTGTGTACATTTCTATGTATGACAATTCTATTTGTTCTTTATTGTTGGCTCATTTTAATGTATAACTGTAATATTATTTAGTTTGAATAATTGAATAATGAAGCAAACAATATATTGCACAATTTATTGCCTCTATCATATCGTGCTGTATCTCATCAGGTGCATACAATAGGAACACAGTGAACATCTATTAAAGCAGCGTAATGAAAGGCAATATGAGAGAGTGCAAAACACACAGAGGTATATCACTCTTGAGTCACATAGGGAAAACATACGTAAAACTATTAGAACAAAGAGCTAGACCCATAGTCAAACAACAGTTAAGCAAAGTACAATTTGGTTTCAGAAAAGGTAAAAGGTGTATTTATGCATTAAATTAAAAATCAAATGAGCTTTTATATCAACTATCAGCCATACTGAAATATCCACATACCTATGACTGCAAAACAACAGATAATAAATCACATATTCACACCATCCTATGCTACCAATGTCAAACTTGGACATTATCCACATGACACTTACACAAAAACAAACTCCTGCAATATGAGATGCTTGAAAAGAGCTGCCAACTTAACTATCCGAGACTGAATAAGAAATGACATTATCAGATAGACAGTGGTATCAACACTTTATGTCATATATATTGAAAGGCAGAAGATCAAATGGTTTGGCTATCTCATTAGAATGCAACACCATCAACTGCCAACACTGGCGCTACATAAAAAAAGTTCTGATATGAGAGCAAGAGAACACCCAAAAAGAAACAGGATTGATGACATCAAAGACATTGTACAGTCACACAGAATGACACTATAAAATGCCACCCAATTGAGCACTGAAATGTCATTTATTCCTCATCATGGTTCTTGATAGCAAAAGTGAAAGCTAATGATGATGATGAATAAATTCTTTTAAATAAAATATGCAACATACATTGTCACATGTGACCTTAATTACAGTGAAACATAAGACGATGTGTTTTTGTGTATTCTAGTTTAAATTATTAATTACTCTGCTTTAATATACGTTGAGGGGAGTGTTGAGGGGATACATAGAGCCTGTTCTTTTGTATAGATGTGAAATTGGACTATGTGCAGTCAAGCTGAAAAACATCTGGCTGCAGAAATGTGGTTTCTCAGGAAAATGCAAAGAATACCATGGACAGACAGAAAAACCAATGACCAAGTACTACAGGAGACAAATGAAAATCATAAATTGATTAGAGAAATTGGATGTAGGCAGTCAAAATTTTTTGGACATGTTATGAGAAGAAATGGATTGGAAAACTTAGTGACAACTGGCAAGAACGAGGGGAACAGACCAAGAGGAAGACCGAGAGGAAAATACCTGGATAGCTTGGCCACATGGCATGGACGAGACAGGAACACTGAGCTGATCCACGACGCTGGTGATCGAGTGAAATGGCGAGTCATGACCGCCCACGCTTTCCGGCATGGCACATGATTGATTAAATATACGTTGAACTTTTTCTGCAGTATGTCCGATGAGATGCAGTGAAATATGCCAGACAATATATTGTGCAGCGTATCGTTTGTGTCTTTATTGTTAAAATTCATAACAGGAAAATATTGTTTTGAATTGTTTTGTTCATTATCAGATGTGTGCACATGCTTGTGTATGAAATTGCTGTTTCTTCTGTTATGTAAAGTCCAATGTATAGTAAGTAAGTACAGAAACCATTTACTTGCCTTAACTGATTGACTGCCAAACAAAAAGTGGGTTTGGACCAAAGAGAAATTGGTGGCAGAAAATGGGAAGTAGTGGTATGTCACAGTAATGATATAAATATGGTTAATATGGTAGCAATGATATTGTATTATATATCAAATTAAAGGAGATTGCACAAAGAAGACATTAATATTGCTACTAATGCAATTGTTTAGAAATATAATAATAATAATGTTAGATTTTGTAAAATAATTTTGAAGACGGGTGACAATTATTAAAAATGTCCACTCACCAAGGCACTACTCAATCTTTGATGATAATCCAATTAAATTTACTGAATAATGATAAATACATCACTTTTCTTCACCAATATCACAAAAGCGGCTTCTTAACACCATCAAAACACAAGTGAAACATCATATTCTGAATAACATCATTTTCACAAAAACTGGAAAAAAAATTGAGGCAGATTTGTACTCATTATAATATATACACTATTTTCTATTTAGTTATAATTATTATTATTTTAAATTTAATTATTTAAATACTCTTCAGCTTATTTGTGATAGGCAAAGCAAACTTAGGGGCACAAGTGTGGTACATTAGAGCAAGCATAATTCGACATGTGTCATCATATGATGATGAACTTTCACTGTTAGGTTTGTTTTCCATAATGCTAAATAATTTAACTGAATAATCACATTACTGCATGTGCTATCAGTTTTAGAATCTTTCACAAATTCCTATAAATCAGAAGAACTATAATATAAAATTATTTAAAATGATAATCTGACCTAAATTGATGAAGTCAAGAACCAGAGGAAGTTGCCATTTATATAATAATAAAAATGAACCACTTTTACAATCTATTTTTCTCAAAAAACAATTACTCCAAGCGTCTTGTCTTTTATTTTATGAAAGGCATATCTTTTCTATGTGTAAATTGTCGTTTACCGGGCACTAAAAAGTGCGGAAAATAAGAGAAATGAAACAAATAACTGTCAACACGAAGCTAATTTATCGGCTTTTGGCAGGCTAGAGTAGTTCCCTTGAGCCGTTTAATCAGCTCTTGGCAGTGAATCAGTTAAGACACATTAGACACATGGAGCTATTATTATGTATATGTAAGCTCTATGTTTTATCTTATTGTTTTGTACAGATGAACATATAATTGTGTAATACTGTTTTGTTTAATCACAGCTGTATGGACATTTCTATGTATTTTTCATATGTTTATCTTCTTTTCTTGGTTATCTATTTTTGACTGAACTTTTCCTCCAGTGATATCACGCATGACACCCAGGAAGTCAGAGTTGAAGTTTATGACAAAGGTAAAATAGAAGGTATGTATCAGTATTAACATTGTTTTACCTTTGGTATGACAAGGTGAACAAAGTCTGACTACAGATATATTATTGTTTATATTTATTTTTACCAAAAAGATTTGTCGAGACAGAGATAGAGGAAGACAGCCTGCAATCAGCTGAAATGAAACTGTTATAGAGAAATCAGTTGAAATGATACTGTTTAGAGAAATCAGTTGAAATTATGTTATAGGAAAATCAGTTGAAGTGATATTGTTATAGAGAAATCAGTTGAAATGATACTGTTATAGAGAAATCAGTTTAAATTATATTGTTATAGAGAAATCAGTTGAAATGATATTATTATAAAGAAATCAATTGAAATGATACTGCTACAGAGAAATCAGCTTAAATGATACTGCTATAGATAAATCAGCTGAAATGATACTGTTATAGAGCAATCAGTTGAAATGACACTGTTATAGAGAAATGAGATGAAATGATACTGTTATAGAGCAGTCAGGTGAAATTATACTGTTATAGAGGAATCAGTTGAAATGATATTGTTATAGAGAAATCACTTGAAATGATACTGTTATAGAGAAATCAGTAGAAATGATACTGTTATAGAGAAATCAGTAGAAATTATATTGTTAAATGATGCCACTGTTTAACTCTGTTTACTCCTTTTCATATAATTATGTTTGCAATAAAAAAAGGTTTAAAAGAGGTTTAATGGTGAAGAAATCGACTTAATTCCACCAGGCTTTTCACATATGGCTGAGTCTAATTGCATGATTTATTAATAGTTCAGGATCCACAACCATATGTTTAACTTACATCTGTGTAACATACAAGAATTCTTTTCGTAATCTTCAATGACAGATTTATTTCAAAGGATAGTCTTTGTTTTATAAAGTGAAATTTGTGCTTGTTATATTCTGTTGTTTTTTAAATCTCTGTGATACATCTTCCATCTGATAGTATATGTGTACCTAGATATTTGAATTTATATATTTGCTCCAAATTAATATTGTGACTTTAGTTGTACATTTAGGCATGATCTTCTTATTAAAAAATTATTCCAATTACTTGTCTTCTTATTTAAGCTTAAGTCCATGTTTTTACTTTGTTCAGCCACTTTATGTGTCAATTTTTATGGTTTTCTAATTTTTGTGAATGATATGATACTGAGCAGTGTGATGAAGGTAAATTATTTGTATTCTCATACTTCCTTATCCAGGGTGATAAATTATGACATTTTTGTCCATTTCAGATCAGTTCATTGGAGAAGCCATTGTCTATGTTGAAGATCTCCGCAAAACTCCCAGCAGTCGCCAGATTCTGAGACTACATCCCCAACCTGGCAACTTTGAGTACAACTCTGGAACTGTTACAGCTGAGGTATGTCATAGTGTGAAAGAACTGCTTCATTCCTTTCGTGGATTCATTCTGTGACTATTCGTGCCTCTGTGGGTGATGGCTGGCACATTCACAGACTCTAGAGAAATATTTATTACAATGAGATTTGGTAATATATGAATTGAGTTGAGTCAAGATATCCATATATATATATATGGATTCACGATGTGGATTCACTGACGTCAAAGTCCTCTGTTCTCGACATATCTTTAAGGACGTTAATAACATCGGCACGATCCATGGGCTGGCTATCTACAGGGGGTGCAGAGCCAGCCAGTTTATCAGCTCATTCATTTCCCTTGACTCCTGCATGTCCTGTGACGAAGATGAAGGTGACTTTATGGACAACAGACTTCCGCAGCGACTCAGTCCACTGTCTATGTACAGATCCAGCTTCGACATTCTGAATCATGCTCATTAAATCACTTAGTACACACATGTTGGTATAATGCTGTGATTCCAGCCATATGAAAGCCTGTGTAACTGCCATCACCTCCATCGTCATGCTGCTCGTGGTCATAGAGTGAGCACCACTGGATTCTTGAATGGTTCGGCCCGCTGAACGGGCTGTAAATGCCCATGCACTTCTTTGCTGCTTTACAACAGATCCATCTGTATATTTGAGCACTTCGGGGCTGCCTCTTTCTGATGTTTGTGATAAGTTACCTTTGCAACTCAGCTTCCCTTAAAACAGCCTGATTACTCCTTTTGGCTATCCAATTAATTTTCAACATTCTTCTTTAAAACCACATCTCCAAGGCTTATATATAATGGAATATGTTTTTAAATAAATATCCACCATTCTGTGTGACTATTAATAATAGTTAAGCCTTAATTTTTTAAAACTTTTCTAGTTCCTGTTCATGGATCCTTCAGAGGCTGACCTACTTCTTGACTCCATGACAACCACTACAAACAATCAGCTGTCACCACGTCGTCGCATTGAGGTAGCCCGCACAGTCACGCCAGGTGGTACTGTAGTAACAAAGACAACCACAACAACGCAACGCCCCCAGTATGGCCGCCATGATCCTGGCTTGGATAGTAAGTGTTGCCGATAATATTCCTAGTTAGTAAATAATGAAAACCATCAGAACAACAGCAGGCCAGATTTTATTTTTAGTAAGTACAACTTCAGATGAAATGTCAGTCACTTTCAACAAAATTTCCACTGTAAAATTGATCATATAATATTGCATTAACAGAGACAGTGGCTTTAATGTGTGTCAGATTTCTGCATGTTAGGTTTGGGAAAAATCAAATGGATTTTCTTAGACACTCTCCCAAGATCACTGTAATAAGCCACATGTTAGGCCTAACATTTCATATCTGAAATTTGAAAAATACGTGTTTGTTTCTATCTTTAATATAGCAGCAAATGAATTGAGGCAAATGAAAATATGCTTTCATTTAAAATTAATAATGTAGGAACACAATTGTGTCATTCAGTGCAGATAAATTCTGTTTCCTGCTTTTGTTCTGATGAACATATAGAACCTTCTAACAAAATGTTGATTCTTTATTTTACATAGCTTTTAATGCTTGTTAACTGTAGTCTCTGAATTATGAGCAGTATATAATATTTTTGTGTTTTTTTTCTTATTTACTTACAGTACTTCCCTGTATTTACTATCGAATTAAAAATAATGTTTATTAATGTAGATGCAATGAACTTTAAACTTTTGTTTTTGATCTGTATAATAGTGATAATTTCATATGTTTGTAAGATTTTTTCCATTTTAGTATTTGTTTCATCTGTTCTGGAGTGACAAAATGCTAACCTCATGAATATGATGAACAGTTTCATTTAGCTAAAGTTTTGGTGAATAGCTGCATTAAGCTAAGGTCATAATTCATTAAGCCATAGTTATGATGAATAGTTTCATGAATCCAATGTTATGTTGAATAGTTTAATTAAAAACCAAGGTTTGTTTTGGGAATAGCTTCGTTAAAAACTAATGTTATGTTGAATAGTTTCATTAAGTTAAGAGGTTATGTTGGATTATTTCATAAATCGAAGGTTATATCAAATAGTTTCATTAAAACCCATTGTTATGCTGAATAGCTTCATTAAGCCCAGGTTATGTTGAATTGTTTAGTTAAACTGGTCTCACAGAAGAACATTATTTTGATAATAAAAATGAGTAATAATATGAGAATATTTGTTTTAAAAAGAGGCTATACACAAATAAGATGGAAGAAATATTAAGGAACCTAAATGTAGAAATAGCCCAGACAAAGGCAACATTTCACAAGATGTAGAATATTCTCTGCAATTTATCTTTGTCAGTTAAGGTGAGATAAAGAGTTCTTAACAGCTGTGTTGAGCCACTCCTGATGTATGAAGGACAATTAGCAGACATGTGAGAAATTATGTGGAAGCTTCGGAGATGTGGATTTATAGGAGAGTGATGAGAACACCATGGACCGATTAAAAGACCAATGAAGACATCTTGAAGATATTTTTACTCACACAGACAACAGATTACTTGCATCAGATGAAGACGGCCAACATTCTTTGGGCATATCATGAGAAGGGAAAAGCTGGAGTATGTCATCACAACAGGAATGTTGAATGGGAAGAGAGGCAGGGGGAGACCAAGAGAGAGTATGCTAGACAGTTAAGACATCATGGCATGAGGAAAGATTGGCATCAGAAATGATTATAAGCACGAAAGACAGAAGGCTGTGTGCAGATATGATCACCATCACCACACAGCATGAACTACAAGCAGAAGGCTGTGTGCAGATATGATCACCATCACCACACAGCATGAACTACAAGCAGAAGGCTGTGTGCAGATATGATCACCATCACCACACAGCGTGAACTACAAGCAGAAGGCTGTGTGCAGACATGATCACCATCACCACACAGCATGAACTACAAGCAGAAGGCTGTGTGCAGACATGATCACCATCACCACACAGCATGAACTACAAGCAGAAGGCTGTGTGCAGATATGATCACCATCACCACACAGCATGAACTACAAGCAGAAGGCTGTGTGCAGATATGATCACCATCACCACACAGCATGAACTACAAGCAGAAGGAGACACAAAGACAACTTATCACAAACCACAGAAAGTGGCAGTCATCATTGTTGGCCATATTACGAGAAGAGAAAAACTGGAACATGTTATGAAAACTGGACAGATATATGGAAAGAGAGATAGTGGAAAACAAAGAGAGAATATTTTTACAGCCATTTGTCATGGCACAGAAAGTGTTAGCACGTAGATTGATACATACTTGTGCAAATCTCAAGATGTGGACAAGCTTGATCACCCATCTGCTGTGGAACTATCTTTACATTACAAACAGATACCTACCCCTTCCATGCTCAATGACAGATGTAGATCAAATGTCTCACAATAATTATATATAAAATTACATCAGGTCTGACAATATGTTCATAAACATTTCTGAAGGTGCTTCCTTTGGTCCATGCATTAATTCTCTTTACTGTTGCTATGGATTATTTGGCTGTGTATCTTGGGATACTTTCTTAACTCATTTGTAATTATTGGTTGTATCTGAATGCTTAGGGATCTATTGTTGAATTTGTCATATATCATGGGGCATGATAAGCAGATCAGCATACAGGTTTTAAACTAGGTTTTTAAGAAAGCATCTTTATTGTTTTGCAATCTAAGAGAAAAACACATCTTAAAATATGATTTTTTTTTTTACACAACACAACAAGACAGGAATATGTTATTGCAATATCATGTTTTTTAAAATATAGAGCATGATACTAATATCATATAGTTATTGTCATTTTAGTTTCTTTGCTCAGTTTTGAAACTGAATTTCAAGTAGTGAATTTCAATTTCCTCTATTTACATTTGTGTTAAATTTCACTCACTCATTTAACCTCATCCCTTTTAGTTAACATAGCAGTTTCCTTAACATTTGCAGCCATAAATCATAGATTGATGAAAATGTCAAGGCATGTACAGAATACAGGAACTGAAGCAGTGCAGCGGTTAGTACACCTACCTAAATACAATTGCCCTGAGTTTGAACCCAAATAGGGACAAGGTACAGTTCTAGGGTAGATCCACCCTCATGAAATAGATGCCAGAGATCTGGGGGAGTGAAGGTGGCTGGGTATTTCCTCTCAGGTGAAGTTCACTTAATGAACATATGAGCTTAACACCATGTTCTCAAGATGCCGTTATGTGGAAGCATGTAAATTGGGCTGTACTTCTGATTCAATAAGTGACTAGTTCATTGATTGGTTGATTGACTGCAGGCTTGCCAACTTACATAGAGAAAAACTTTGCTGATGAGTCACCCAGGCTGTCCTTCACAGACAGTCCCTCCAATGTTTCTTCTGGTAAGTCTTATTTACGAACAACAAACAACAAACATATGCATCATACATTGTCACGGATATGCAATAAGAAAAGTGATAGAAAATGTGTGTGTTAAAATTCATTAGAATTTCACAGTTCCAGGTTTGAGAGCAAAGTATTATAGTTTCATTAAGTGATGCAAGTGTATACTTATTTTTGTTCTATCTATTGTTACTTTTTGTTTTATGAGTCCAGTCGTTCAAATACAATTATTAACTCCTCAGAATTTTTCCAGGTCAAAACATAAAAACAATATTTTAAGATAGTTTAACATTCTTTCTTTCTTGACATATTTTCTTGTATTCCTAAGTGTTGAAGTACCTTGAACTTGTTTCTTATTTGGATATCACTGTGTCACATCATTTATTGGATATCTCTGTGTCATATCTTTCATTGGATATCTCTATGTGGCCTAAATATTTAAACAGAGTGATATGTTTTATGTTTACACTTTTACTCTATTATCATCATCATGTTATGCCCTGCCAACGGTGTAGGTTTTCATGTTTCTTCACAGATCTCTGGGCTTAGTGTTCTGCATCAACTCTGCTAATGATATTCCTCCATGCCACTGTCCATCCAACATCATTACTCTGGATCTGCCTCTGCCTCTTTTCCCCATTAATCTTTCCAGTTATCAGGATGTTTCCCAATGCTTCTCTTCTCCTCACATGACCAAAGAATGTTGTTTATCGCTTTCTTATAATGTGTATAATGTTCTACTTTCACTAGCTTATTCCAGACATTGAAAGTTACTCTGGCTGTCCAGTGTATTCACAAAACTCATCTCAGGAACCACATCTCTGTTGCCTCCAAGCTCTTCCTAATTTTTTCATTCACATTCCATCATTTACTGCCATACAGCAAAACAGGTTTTGAATAATATTTCAGTGATCTCTTTCTTAGATTCAATGATAGTGACTTATTTCATAAGATTTTACTCTATATATAGCTTTAGTTGCATATCCTTAACATGACGTGGCAGTAAACCGCAGTGTTTTGGGCTCTTTGTGATTTCTTGGCAAGTTTACGTTCAGTAGTTTGCCATTGCTTTCTGAATGACGGGCACTCATACCTTTGTATGATAGCCAAAGCAAGGCAGTCTGCTTCCAAATCATCTGCAGCTGTGTTTCGAACTCGGTATGCTGGATTACAAATTGCATTCATACCACCTTGACCACAGAGCCGGCACTCTATATATAGCATATTCTAGTTTGTACAGTTAAATGTTTATGTTCAGAAAAAGGATATGGATCCGGCTGTGATCATTAATGATCTCATTGGCCATTTCCCAGCCAATCAAGGGCTTCGAGGTTAAGAACCAGTACTGTTTGCTAATGACTGTTTGTTAAATACAGGTATGCAACAACAACAGATCCCAGTGAGTATGATTGGAATGCTGGATTAGAAATAACAATGGGTTTTCAAAATGTCTGCTTAGAATTGATATGTTTGTGAAGTCTTGTTTAAATATGTTGTTTGATTTGAAACTGATATTTTAGGTAACTTGACATAATCTAGTTTCTCAAATTACTAATGGATGCAGTAATTAGAATATGTGATCTAATAAAAGAAAATTACTTTGTAATTATCACTTTCTTTAGATGTGTGTTGATGTGCCCATTTGAATGAATTTAATTTTGTGACTTATGGAAATGATCTGACTTGGGTGGAATTATATTATTTCGGAGTTTTAAAATCACCTTCTTTAGGTTTGCTCCATGATTGGTTGGGACTAGCAGTGATTCCTTTGATGACGTGGTTTGGTTTAGCTTTTCTTTGTTCTTGCATTTTGATTTCTGTAATTATCTTGTCCTTATTGTGGCAAAATTTAACACAAATGCTGAGACATTCTTTTGTACAGATTACAAAGCAATTGTTTTTGTATTTCTTTTTGGTCCTGATCAAACACACAAATGTGGTAATTTTATTGCAGTCTTTCAGTTTTATATTTTAATCAATACTTTGAACATAAGTGTTTCAAAAATATATCTTGCATTTGTGTTCAAATTTGCCTGGCTAGGTAAATTAACAGGAATGAAAGAATTACTTCTTTTTTTCAACAGTAGTGTTATGTGATAATTATAATTGTGATTGCACAAAAACAAGGAAAGCAAAATACTTAACCTTGAGTTGAAAGAAGACATGAATAATGGCAATTACAAACATTCAGAACATTTCCAAATATTAAGTTAATAAGTCTGATTTGAAGCATGTTCAGTAATTATAATACTTCGTTACATTTATAATGTTATAAATATTCATGACAAAGATAAACATTAGAATAAGTTCAGTAACAACTGCTTCTCATAAACTAGTGGCTCTGTAGAAATTTACATTCAATCATATGTGCAGAGACTAAATACACAGTAGAAATTACCACTGGGAAAGCCAGATTTCTTTTGTGTGATCTGACCAAATGCAATAATACAAAATAAAATATGAGACCATATTATGCAATGGGTGAAATTCACAGGAAAGAACCAATCACACATCACATGTGGTGTGGGACTGAACGATTTCAGCAACTATGGAGTCGGGCAGTATTTGATAAATATGTGAGCTTATACAGTAACTGGAGAGAACTAAACAGATACCAGTGCATCAAGAGTTCAGGAAAAGATGCTGATGCTGGATGGGACATAGATTTGGAAAACCCTGAGAGTAGTATAACTGGAAAGATCTGTCTGGAATCCACAGGGCAACCAAAACAGAGGAAGATCTAAACACACATCGAGAAGATCTAAACACACATAGAGAAAATTTAAATACACATAGAGAAGATCTAACCACACATAGAGAAGATATAAACACACATAGAGAAAATCTAAACACATAGAGAAGATCTAAACACACATCGAGAAGAGAATTAGAGACGGAAAAGAAAACAATGGGGAGAACATGAATGGGGCTGCTTGAGATAGCTAAGGATAGTAGGGCTTGAGGTGAGTTGGTTGAAGGGCTGTGCCCCAATGGAGGATAAAGGGTGAAAGAAGAAGATGGGGAAGAAGTAGAATACAGTACCTGTGAATGTATGGCGAGAACAAACACAGGGGATATTAAACAGAATGATGTATTACAGGGATGTGTTCTATCACCTTTGTAAGCCATCATGTCCATAGAACTTTATAGCACTAGGAAATCTGTGAAAGTTAACAGAAATGAAGCTTAGCACCAAACTTAAAATACTCAGTTCTAACATTACATGAGACTGCTGTGTGGATCAGAAACCAGAAACATGGAGAATGACTAAAAGAATTACTAATAAACTACAAGTATTCACTAATTGGTGCCTTTGCAAAATAGGAAGACTAACATGGTATGCTGCAGTCACCAATATGGAGCTCATGGAGATAACTAAAAAACATACATTGAATCAGGAGGTGAAGATAAAATGCTGGTGCTGGATGTAGAGAGAACATGGGGATAGTATAACCAGAGAGTCCTTTGGAACCCAAGAGGTAAATGAAATAAAGGAAGATCTAAAAGCACATGATGAAGAGAATTAGTGACAGAACTTAATACAATGTGGAGGCTATGGACGGAGATAGTGGATGTGTTGGTGTAATGGTTATGACATCATGCTGACTTTTAGCATGGCCAGATGAGGGTTTGATGCCAACCCTTGCTGTTTACTTCATGAGACTTGCCACCTATGTCTCTTTGAAATTGTCCTCCGTACAAGAGAGAGATAGAGCAATAGGAAAAATGAGAGTGGAAAAAAAAAATGGGGGGGGGGGGGGGGGGGATCTAAATACACATACCTTGTAAATGACAAATAAATTGCCAGATTTATTTAATAAGTTGTGACTAAATGTAACAAGTGTAATCACACATGGCACATTGATTAGTCACATAAAAAGAATGTCTAACCATGCATGGAATATTACTCTGAACACATAACCACCAACCTCTTACTGTTCTTATCAAATCCAAGTTACTAAAATGCTGGTAGGGGTGGACTATATTCTTAATTGATTCTTCAGTGTGTATTTTTCATCACTGGAGCAATAATAGTTCCCTCTGTGTGCACTTCTGGCCTCCATAATTCCCTCCTGCCTGCATACAAGCATGTGCCTTTGCCACTTTTTTATTCTTTCAGAAACTATTGCAAAAAATGGAGATGATTCAGTGGCCAAAACAGCCATGCGGGATATCCAGGAGAGGATACGCCATGGGCGTATACCTGCAAAATCTAGTACAATTATAATTACAGGGGTTAAACGGGTAAGCTATTGTGAGATCTCAGTATGCTTGAATATTTACCATATAGCAAAATACATACAGAACAGTTATAAATCATTGTCAAAACTAGGTCAACTTGAATGTATTTACTATTTAATAAAATACTGACAGAATCAGTCAGTTATAAGTGATTGTTAGATCTCAGTAAATTTGACTATATTTACTATATAACAAAATACTTAGAGAATCAATCAGTTATAAGAGATTGTTAGATCTCAGTAAACTTGAATATATTTACTCAGCAAGAAATAAATACTGAGAAAATCAGTTATAAGTGATTGTTAGATCTCAATAAACTTGAATATATTTACTCAGCAAGAAATAAATACTGACAAAATCAGTTATAAGTGATTGTTAGATCTCAGTAAACTTGAATATATTTACTATATAACAAAATATTTACAGAATAAATCAGTTATAAATCATTGTTAGACCTCAATTAACTTGACTATTTTATATATTAATGTAAGACATTAGTAAACTTGAGCATATTTACTGTACAAAATATATTTACATAACAAATGCGTTATAAAAGATTGTAAGACCTCAGTAAAGCGGAACATACAAGGGGGCTTCACATGAAAACCTTAAAAATGTGATAAAAATTAAAATAACCATGCCATTGTCTTGTAACCTGTCAATTTTGTTAAGGATGCCAAGAGTTTTAAGCATGTGACATCATGGTGCAGATGAACACAGTGATGTCATAAGGATAGTTTAAATATGGACGCCACACTTTTGACATGCACCAAAAAGGAGCAAGTGTTCTTTTTTCCATTTTTTTATCAGTGAAGGGGTGAAACCTGTAGAAATTCATTGACAAATGAAGGTTCAGTATGGTGGTGTATGCCCAGCTGATGCCCAGCAAGTGTGTGAGTGGAGTAGGAAGATTCAAAACAACATGACTTCTGTGACAGACTGTTCACGGCCAGGTCAGGCACACCGAGTATTGACTTCGAGGCGATTTTTCTACAGGAATCCAAGCACTTTATCAGTGCTGGGGGACTTGCATTGAATGCAATGGTGACTACATCAAAAAACTGATACATTTGTTCTGTACTTTTTCAGAATATATTCACCAATAAAAATACGTTTAAGGTTTTCATTTGAAAGCCACGCATATTTACTGTATAACAGAGTGCTTACAGAACAAATCAGTTATAAGCCATCGTAAGACTTCAGTCAACTGAATATATTTACTGTATTATAAAATATCGAAAGAATAAATCAGTTATAAATCATTCTAAGATCTAAAGTAAACTCAAATACATTTACTATATTACTAAAATATAAGTATTTAAAGAACAAATCAATTATAAATTGTAAAACCCTAGTAAACTTGAATATATTTACTGTATGAATATACTTTCCAGAGCATAATACAAACGTTTATTGAACAGGTCAGTTATAAAACATTGTGAGATCAAGGTATTCATGAATCTATTTACTATGTAATAAAACAATTATTAAGCAAATCAGTTATATGTCATCGTGTGACCTTAATATTCTCAAAAATTAGATTTTTAAGAGCATGCATCTTTCTCATTGCAACATACGCCTGTGCGATATGTACACTTACTAAAAAAAACTGAACAGCACATAAATGCCTTTGACTATAAATGTTATAGACGAATTCTAACAATATCTTGGATACAGAAAAGTACAAAAGCATCCATATGACAAGAACTGAATATTGAAGAAGGTTGGCTACTAAAGACGACAAAACAAAGAAAATTGAAATATTTTGGTCACTTGAAATGTCATGAAAATTTGGAGAGAACAATCATGGAGTGATATATGCCTCGGAAGAGAGGAAGGGGAAGACCAAAGAAAGGATGGGTGCAAGATGTGGCAGATGATCTCCATATCAGTGTATCAGATGTGGGACATCTTGCTTATGACTGAGAAGTTTGCAGGACAGTTGTTATTGGAGCAAAGTTCCGCAAGGGACATGCTACTAAATGAATGAATACTTTTGAACTGCATTAATAATATCATAAAGTAATAGCGTTTCACTATATTAATGTAGTTTCTGAGGAAAATGCAAAGAATACCATGGACAGATAGAAAAACTAATGAACAAGTCCTTCAAGAAACAAATGAAGATCGTAAACTGATTAGAGACATTAGACGTAGACAGTCAAAATTTTTTGGGCATGTTATGAGACGAAATGAATTGGAGAACTTGGTGACAACTGGCAAGATTGAAGGGAACAGACCAAGGGGAAGACCAAGAATTAAATACCTGGATGGCTTGGCCACATGGCATGGTCGAGACAGAAACACGGAGCTGATCCATGACTCTGGTGATTGAGTGAGATGGTAGAACATGACCACCCATACTTATCGGCATGACACATGATGGATGGATGGATATTAATGATATTATAAAATAATACTGTGACACTGCATTAATGATATCAAAAGTAATATGGTGACACTGCATTAATAATATAAAGTAATACTGTGGCACTGCATTAATGATATCATAAAATAATACTGTGACACTTCATTAATGATATCATAAAGTAATACTGTGACACTTCATTAATGATATCATAAGGTAATACTGTGACACTACATTAATGATATCATAAGGCAATACTGTGACACTTCATTAATGATATCATAAGGTAATACTGTGACACTACATTAATGATATCATAAAGTAATACTGTGACACTTCATTAATGATATCATAAGGTAATACTGTGACACTTAATTAATGATATAAAGTAATACTGTGACACTTCATTAATATCATAAAGTAATACAATGACACTACATTAATGATATCATAAAGTAATACATTGACACTGCATTGATGATATAATAAAGTGATACTGTGACACTGCATTTATGATCGGTCAGAAAGTATAATATTCTAGCACTAGATCACAAGGAGTAGTAATACTGTAGCATTTGTTTAATGACATATTATATAGAGCAATAATGTGGTACTGAATAAATGGTAGATCATAAAAGTTAATAATTTGACATAAGACTTAATTATATTAATTTTGACATTGTCTTCATGCCTTTGGTTTGTCCAACTTGGTCTGTCCTTAATCATGTGTTTATCATACTCATTTCACAAAATATGTGAGTTTTCTCATGTTAATACATCTTATATTTGCTTGTAATCACTTTCATCTAACATTTCTTTCATAGACAAAACATTTAATTCAAGTAACTAACATTTGTTTTGTATAAATTAACATTTCCTTTGCCTGCCATGAGTATTGTGTGCATCTTTGTTTGTACTATTAATGCCTTGTTACCTAATGCTCATACTAAATGCAGTTATTTCTTTCATTAAACAAACATTATTTAGCTAATATTACTTTATGCTAGCATTTGATTTGTATGTTTTACTTTTGTTTCTTATATTCAAGACTTAATGATTCTTGGTTTTATCAAATGGCAGTTTTTTTTAAAGTAGGCTACACAACAATTGTTTCTGAAAAAGTACAAGTCTTTATTGTTTTCTTGCTATTATTTTCATGCTAGCGGGAGTCACCTCGCCCAAGGATTAAGGTAAACTTCACCGTTAGAATAAAAATATTCCAGATAAATCAAAGTGAAACATATTAATTTTTATTTAAGTTAAGGTCATTGTTGTTTTAAATTTCTCTTGGTCAGAGTAAATGTTATTCTTTACAAGTATTACTTCACCTTGCTAATTATTGATCAGTTAATTGCATATGCAAGATTTGTTATTATTCATAAAAAATTAGCTAACACATTTTGTCAGGATTTTAATGCTCTTTTTATTTTAACGTCATGTCATGTTATTTAATATTGTTGATGTTTGTTTCCTCACATATATTGTGTATTTACTTCTGTATGTATTATATTCACTTGTGAGTTTGGTCAGTTTCTTAGAGACCTGATGTGGATGAACATGAATTATTTTAGCATGCTGGTTTCAGCATCGGATGTTGTCGAGAATAACTTGGTTTGATAAACTGCTTTACATATATGAAGTGCATCACCTATGTCTTACCCGAGCCGGCAAGAAAAGTAAAGAATAGTCACACAGTTGCCCACCATGCATGTCATAAGAGCTGACCAAGGAGGGTTGGCATGAGACTGGCTAGGTCATCCTGTAGAAACCTTTAGCTGCAAAATTCAACCAATCATGAATAGGTCTACAAGTGGCTTGGTGTGTGTTAGCTGAGGGCTCTTTCTGCAGTGGAAAATGAAAAGCAGAAGAAGAAGAGGAAGAAAATATGATGCGCATGATGATAAATTAAATTCATAGTTTAGTTTGGATACAAGTTATGAATGAAATGTGGCCTCAAAGGGTATTTAAACTTACACAAGAGTTCAGTTGAGTTGAGTCAAGAACCGACATCATTGCACTCAAGGCATTCGCACAAGCGCTCAGTCATTATCTTCAATAGCCAGTGGAGAGTTCCATTACTAATGGTGCCCATTGAATCTGATTATATTTCCATCATGCTTTACCTCTGAGTGACGACTGCCTTCTATATCTTTCACAAGAAATATTCATTAGCAAAGTATCAAACATCTGGAGTTATTACTGCCATGACCTCAATAATGGGTGAGAAAACAGTCTTGTTCTGTTGACGGGAGTTCTGCAATAGATACCTGAATTTTCTGACTGCAAAATTCCCAGTGGGTACAAGAAGTCACTAAAGAACCCTTTTTTGTGCTTAAACTCACATTAAGCATATAATGCTAGATCCATATTTTTATATACAAATTATCACTCAGTGGGTGATGTGGTTAGTATCCTGCCTGCTGCCTTTAGTTCCCAAGACATTTCTTGATAACAATTTTAGGCTGGCTTAACCGAGGAGTGCAGGTCAATGTTTAAATCTCCGCCCCAATGTGGCCACCCAGGTCTGCAAGTGATCATTTAGTCACTACGCTATACCAGTTCACAAAGGTCCCTGTGGGTGTAATATTTTCTTTTTATGATCTATTTAGATCTGGGATTAATCTAGTCTTATAAGTTCAGAGATTTGTCTGGAAAAATGCAAGTGGTGGTCATTATACTTACATATCATACTTGGCATACTGCTGACATCCCATAATGTAACCATTACCATACACTTGGCATCCCATAATGTAACCATTATAAGCATGTAGCAGTTCCTTTGCAGATAAATGCTTCCTTCACAGTCAACTGGAAAGACTCTTTACCCTTAATCTGTTCCCTCATTATGTCCATGGTGTCTTTAGTGTCTTTTGTCCTTCTGCATTTGAAGCCATGTCTAGTTCATTCCAAACCACTGTGGTGTTTGACATAGCCAAAGTACTTCAAATAATATTTTTATTTTTCATTTTGCTGAGGAACAATAATAATGTTTTTTTTTGGTTTATTTTATTGCATATCCTATATTTACAAGACATCACTGTCGGCACCAGCATTTTACTGCTGTTGTTGATGTCTTGGCAAGTTTTACGTTCAGTAGTTTGCCATTGCTTTCTGAACGACCAGCTCCCATACCAACACATTAAAATCCCAGCACGACACAGTCTGCTGCCAAATCAGTCGCCGCTGTGTTTCAAACGCATGGTAAGCGGCCCATGAATCGCATTTGCAAGCCTTTTGCCAACTCCCTAATACTACATCGCTTAATATGTTTCAAGGACTAATAATTTCATAACAGTCTCTGCAATAGGACTGTGCTGACATAAAACACCCACATTTAATCACCTTGTGAGGGAAAACTCATGAAGATGCTCTGAATGTGTGTGCTTATTACCTACCTGGAGATAACCAAGTCATCACAAATCTTTCTAATTTATAAGGATTGAAAAACTTGGTTGGTTGGGTTTGGTAGAATTAAAACAAGGTTGTAACATATTTTCTGTCAGAGGTAAAACAAATATTTTTCAGTTGGATAAATAGTTAATTAATCATTTTGGCGGGGTTTGGTAGTTGTAACACATTTTATGTGGGAGGTAACCAAATATTTGTACATTTTATAAAGAGTGAATAAATCAGTTTGGCAGGGTTCAGTAAAACAAAAACAAGGTGATATATTGGCAGAGAATCTATGGAAAGACAACAGTGTGTTCAGAAAAGAATCTGGCATTCTTCCTGTGTGCAACATTTATATGTGCAACATTTGTATGTGCAACATTTGTATCCAGAGATTTTCTTTCAATGAGTTTTGTTTCTGACGAGTACAGCTTTGGAATCGCCCTTCCTCATCAGATAGGCATCAGATTTCAGAATTTCCTAAGAGTTGTATGGGGAGGAGAGATGGTCAGTAAGTTAACTGGCCACCACAACTCATTATGTCCTGGCCTAGAATATATGAAGACCTAACACATCACAACCCAGTGCTAGTATCTGCTGTGGGATTACTTTTTGTTGTTGTACTCATGGGCAGATTTGTTCCCTGTGTAAAAGCTTGTGTATTTTCACTTCTGCTACAATGAGGTACTTGAGTATTTGATGTTTCATTTTTGTGTAGGCAATAGAGAGTTCACCAGTGTAAGACACTTCTATTATAATTAAATGTTTCAGTTATTTGATGTTTCTCTTTGTGTAGACAGTAGAGTTCACCAGTGGAAGACACTTCTAGTTACAGTGAAATGTTTCAGTTATTTGTTGTTTCTCTTTGTGTAGACAATAGAGAGTTCACCAGTGGAAGACACTTCTGAGCCACACCAAGCCATCCAGCAACAGCCAACAAATGTGAAAGGTAGGAGTTAAGTTTATTCGCTACCTAATCACTGTGATCATCAACAAACTACAGTAATACATATTGTAACATACTTTCTATCAGTGTTTGTATCTTAGGGGTAGTGAACAGCAGCTCCAACATTAAAAAAGTCTTAAAGTCTTAAAAGTCGAGAGGATCAACTTCATTGCACCGGGTTTTTATCCCATATGGCTTGGTCTCTTTCCACAGCACAGCCTGCTGAAAGCGTTGTACAAAGCATGAACTCCGTAGCTCCAGCGATGACCCCAGGAGTCTGAGAAAAATGCACTCATGAACCAAAAGACATAGCCCAGAATCGAACCCACAATCTTCAGAACGTAGGGCAGACAGCTTGACCACTTCACCACGGAGACTCCCTTGGAGAGTCCAACCATTCAGGGTTTGAATTCACTTGCAGGCTGCTTGGGAGCTTATTGCTTTGCTTTGATTTTTACAAAGGTATGAACGTTGACAATTCAGAAAGCAATGGCAAACTAGACATAAACATAAAATTCCAAGATAACCCCAAGCAGGCAATAAATGCTAGGGTTGAGTGATGTTCTTTGAGAAAGTCATGAAATTAACTTGTTAACATATTTTCTAATAGAAGCAGGTGTTCTGGAAGTCAAAATGTCTGCCTGGCACCTTGTAAGACATGTATTCAATTCTTGGTAAGACTCTGGTTGTACAACAATTTCTAGCCTGTTCACTTTGTGACAAGAGCTTGGAGCCATGACCTTCATTCCTCAGTCAGTATGCTCAGCACATTTCATACCAGCTAGGGTGTGATTCTGTCATGAAAGCAAACATATATAATTACTAAACTAATTTCTAGACAACTGACAAAGCCCCTGTAATGTTTAAGATTGTATATAATGAATCTGTCACAATTTGCAGTGCTAGATTATATGTGGTGAGCATAATTTTGGATGATAGATTATCTGTGGTGCTTATAATCTGGGGTGATAGATTGTATGTAGTGACAATAATTTGAGGAGAATGATTATATGTTGTGCCCATTTTTTGATTAGATTCATATCTGCAGTGACCTCAATTTTGGTGATATATATTATATGTAGTGATATAATGTGGGTGATAGATAATATGTGGTGACAATAATGTGGGTGATAGATTATATGTGGTGACAATAATGTGGGTGATACATTATATGTGGTGACAATAATTTGGGGTGATAGATTATATGTGGTGACAATAATGTGGGTGATAGATTATATGTGGTGACCATAATGTGGGTGATAGATTATATGTAGTGTCCATAATTTGGGGTGATAGATTATATGTGGTGACAATAATGTGGGTGATAGATTATATGTGGTGACCATAATTTGGGGTGATAGATTATATGTGGTGACAATAATTTGGGGTGATAGATTATATGTGGGTGATAGATTATATGTGGTGACAATAATGTGGGTGATAGATTATATGTGGTGACAATAATTTGGGGTGATAGATTATATGTAGTGACCATAATTTGGGGTGATAGATTATATGTGGTGTCCATAATTTTGGGTGATAGATTATATGTGGTGTCCATAATTTGGGGTGACAGATTATATGTAGTGTCCATAATTTGGGGTGATAGAATATATGTAGTGACCATAATTTGGGGTGATAGATTATATGTAGTGTCCATAATTTGGGGTGATAGATTATATGTGGTGACAATAATGTGGGTGATAGATTATATGTGGTGACAATAATGTGGGTGATAGATTATATATTGTGACAATAATGTGGGTGATAGATCATATGTGGTGACAATAATTTAGGGTGATAGATTATATGTGGTGACAATAATGTGGGTGATAGATTATATGTGGTGACAATAATGTGGGTGATAGATTATATGTAGTGACCATAATTTGGGGTGATAGATTATATGTGGTGACAATAATGTGGGTGATAGATTATATGTAGTGACAATAATGTGGGTGATAGATTATATGTGGTGACAATAATGTGGGTGATAGATTATATATGGTGACAATAATGTGGGTGATAGATCATATGTGGTGACAATAATTTAGGGTGATAGATTATATGTGGTGACAATAATGTGGGTGATAGATTATATGTGGTGACAATAATCTGGGTGATTGATTATATGTGGTGACAATAATGTGGGTGATAGATTATATGTGGTGACAATAATGTGGGTGATAGATTATATGTGGTGACAATAATGTGGGTGATAGATTATATGTGGTATCCATAATTGTGGGTGATAGATTATATGTGGTGACAATAATGTGGGTGATAGATTATATGTGGTGACAATAATGTGGGTGATAGATTATATGTGGTGACAATAATTTGGGGTGATAGATTATATGTGGTGTCCATAATTTGGGGTGATAGATTATATGTGGTGACAATAATGTGGGTGATAGATTATATGTGGTGACCATAATTTGGGGTGATAGATTATATGTGGTGACAATAATGTGGGTGATAGATTATATGTGGTGACCATAAATTGGGGTGATAGATTATATGTGGTGACAATTATGTGGGTGATGGATTATATGTGGTGACAATAATGTGGGGTGATAGATTATATGTGTTGTCCATAATTTGGGGTGATAGATTATATGTGATGTCCATAATTTGGGGTGATAGATTATATGTGGTGTCCATAATTTGGGGTGATAGATTATAAGTGGTGACAATAATTTGGGGTCGCTTAAAAAAAGTCGCTTAAAAGTCGACAGGGTCGACTTCATTGCACCGGGTTTTATCCCATATGGCTCGGTCCCTTTCCGCAGCGCGGAAAGCGTCGCATTAAGCACGAACTCCGTAGCTTTTAGCGACGACCCACAGGAGTCTCCGAAACATTTAACTCGTAAACCGAAGGGTGCGGCCTGGAATAGAACCCACAACCTTCGGAGCACGAGTCAAATGGCTTGACCACTTCGCCACAGAGACACTTCGCCACAGAGATTTGGGGTGATAGATTATATGTGGTGACAATAATTTGGGGTGATAGATTATATGTGGTGACAATAATGTGGGTGATAGATTATATGTGGTGACCATAATGTGGGTGATAGATTATATGTGGTGACAATAATTTGGGGTGATAGATTGTATGTGGTGACAATAATTTGGGGTGATAGATTATATGTGGTGACCATAATATGGGTGATAGATTATACGTGGTGACAATAATTTGGGGTGATAGATTATATGTGGTGACAATAAATTGGGGTGATAGATTATATGTGGTGTCCATAATTTGGGGTGATAGATAATATATTTGTGACCATAATTTTGAGAGATAGATAATAAATTTGTGACAATAATTTGTGTAAATGCTTGCATGACCTATGCTGAAAAAAAAGTGAAGCTGTGGACAATAAAATCTACCCACAGGTGGATAGAGCTAGTTATTTTGAGTGGAATCTGTCAATTGGAAGTAAACTAAACCTACCCACGGGTAGATAGAGCTTGTTATTTTGTATACAATCTGTCCATTGGAAGTAAACTAAACCTACCCACAGGTACATACAGCCTATTATTTTGGATGGAATCTGTCCAGAGGAAGTAAACTAAACCTACCCACAGGTAGATAGAGCTTGTTATTTTGTATACAATCTGTCCATTGGAAGTAAACTAAACCTACCCACAGGTGGATAGAGCTAGTTATTTTGAGTGGAATCTGTCAATTGGAAGTAAACTAAACCTACCCACAGGTGGATAGAGCTAGTTATTTTGAGTGGAATCTGTCAATTGGAAGTAAACTAAACCTACCCACAGGTGGATAGAGCTAGTTATTTTGAGTGGAATCTGTCAATTGGAAGTAAACTAAACCTACCCACAGGTAGATAGAGCTTGTTATTTTGTATACAATCTGTCCATTGGAAGTAAACTAAACCTACCCACAGGTAGATAGAGCCTATTATTTTGTATGGAATCTGTCCAGAGGAAGTAAACTAAATCTACCCACAGGTAGATAGAGCTTGTTATTTTGTATACAATCTGTCCATTGGAAGTAAACTAAAACTACCCACAGGTAGATATAGCTAGTTATTTTGGATGGAATCTATCCAGAGGAAGTAAACTAAACCTACCCACGGGTAGATAGAGCCTGTTATTTTGGATGGAATCTGTCTATTGGAAGTAAGCATAACACAAATTCATGCTGAAGTCAGACAGTCTGGGTTAGAGAGGTGCATGACTAGAAGTGACATACTCGTCTTGAAAGAGAAACGGAGAAGAAGAAACTGACATCAGTGTTAGATTTACCGAGTCATGTATATTTCTGGTCATTTTTACTTTGATTCTCTTTGAACTGACCGCACACCATTTAAACAGGAGGCAGCAGAGAGAGCACAGTTTGAAATGGTAAATGAGATTTGTTTCTGGGTTTTTCTGCAGAATATGTCACAATAATGGAGTTGACTTTTATACCAGAGTGCTTTATTTACTTTCATTTGTAGAGTATCTGTGGCAATGCAAGACCATCACAGTGTTAAAGTTCAACAATCACATGTCAGGGTTGATTGTGTGACAATATTCAGAGTTTCATGTATAGATTTGTTAATAGACCTATTGGCATTCAATACATAATGTAGTCAGTACCATGCCGACCGCCAATATCCATTTTAGATATATTTGACCTGAAAGCCCGTGTCAGTTTTTACAAAATCCCTTTTCTTAATGGGGATTTCAAGACTTGATCACCTGTGTGACTGGCAAGCTTGCTAGCCAGTAACAAAATTGCATTTGTCCCATTGAGAATTCTTGCATTGTCACATATACGTTCTTATTTTTGTTTGTGTGGCACCAGCATCCTTCATTGTTCTTCAAACTTTATTGTCAACTTACTATAGTTCATGCTCAAACATAATGGAGTCCAACAAACTGTTATTTTTTAATGTCACTGTATCTGTTGATGCCACTTAGCCTAGTTTATTTATGTAGCTCTTGCTTTTGTGTGTGCATATGTTTATACCGAGGTATTAAGTTAAATCGTGTAGTTTTAAACCATCATTACTTTATGTGTGTGAATGTGCACAGCGAATAACTGGAGCTGAATTATTGCACTTTTATATGAATGTAATTCCTGTATTCAAAACTAGCCTTTCTTCTAACTTCTATTTTAGGATTGAATTCAGTTATCCAGAGAACATGGCCAATTTATTATGTATTTGTCTTTTAGATTGTGTAATATGGCAGCAACAACGTTTAATATGGCAGCAACAAAAACTAAGTTTCAATTTATTAACAAGAATTAATATATTTTAACAGTTCAATAACTCAGTTTTGAAGTAATGTTTACGGATATTTGGTAATGTATATTCTTCTAAAGAAACCTCACACAAAGAGATTTAGGTAGCAATGTAGAGAAATATGGTGGAACAGATACAGACACACACAAATATAAAATGTAAACGACAAGAGGAGCTTTCATAGCTCATGAAACTTGTGGAAGTCAGAAGAAATTAAAGCTAGCACCAAACTTAGAATATGTAATTCTAGTATTAAATCAGTACTGCTATATGGATCAGCAATGTGGAGAAGAACTAAAACAATCACTAATAAACTATAAATATTCATTAGCTGGTGCCTGTGTGGGATGGTGGTATGACACAATCACAAATGCAGAGCTCATGGAGAGAACTAGACAGATCCTAACAAATAAACTGGTGGGAAAAGGCAAGGCACTGGATAGGACACATTAAGAAAACCTGATGATGGTGTAACTAGAATGTCCTTTCTCTGGAACCTGCAGGGCAAATTAAATAGAGAGATACCTAAAAGACATGGAGAAGAGAATTAGAGACAGATGAATAGTATGGGGAGCACATGGGGATGAACTGTAGGACATAGCAAAAGGTAGTACAATGGGTGACAAATGGTAATACAATGGGGACAGAAAAAGAAGATATGTCTTAAGGTTTTTAAATTGATTGACTGATTGATTAGTGGGCAAGTTAGTGTAATTGATAGGGGGTTCTGCTGATAGTGTAATGAGTGTGGTTGAACAAGGGTTCAGTGTCTGTGTTCATCAGCTGCTAAGTGAGGAAAAGACTGGCCACTTATTCTACAAAGTGTGATGGTCGTACCACACCACATACCCATGGCATGTCTGACTTGTTCACAATTGGTTGGGTTCGGAGCTAAAGTTGTTTATGGGATGAGGTAGCCAGTTTTGTGCCAACCCTCCTTAGTCACCACTTACAATGGACATGGAATATCAGTGTAACTATACATTGCTTCCCGTATGGGTCCCGGTAACACGTGAGTGATGATTATCTTGCTGGATTTTATGTATATGATTGTGTTCAGTGAGTCAAGAACTGACATTACAGAACTAGAGACATTCCCATACATGCTCCATCCTCATCTTCAACAGCCAGCAAAGAGTCCCAATGCTAATGGTACCAGATGCAGTCTGATTATGTCTCAGTCTCTATATGAATGTGTACATCGTATGAATATTTTTATTTCAATTCTTATGTTGGTGAAGGTTTCATATTGTTATCTGTCTGCATTCTCACAGGAGGAAAAGAGTGGTTTTCTCATATGTTATCATTTGTAATATTATACTGAGGATTTCTTTACCATTAATTGTCATTTTCCAGATAAGAAGAAAGGTGGTTTTGGCAGTGCAATTCTGAAAAGATTTGGCCGGAAGAAACGTGCACATAGTGCCGACCGCGCCACGTCAAGTATGCGGGAGGGGGATTACCTGCGTCCCCCAGAGCCCGTTTATGGGCCCCAGTCTAAAGGTGCATCACTTATCCCCAGTAGATTACTTGCTCTCATCCTTGTTCCATCAATGCTGCTTTTTTGCCCCTGAAGATGTAGTGTTGTTTGTGTTTGAAGCATGACTAGTTTTGCTCATGTCTTGATTGATTTAACACTGTTTGCATCCTTTATAATATGCAAGGAACATTGGTGATTGCATTCAGCCAGACAAATGCTCATATTGTGTATTCTCTGGGAGTCTGAGCTTTTGCATGCTTGATATAGTAGACTGGTGGCAGGAAATTAGCAAGGTTACTTAAGTTTCTCACTGTGACAGTTAGTTGCATATCCTTTACAGGACATAGCAGTCAATTCCAGCATTTTTTAGCTTTTTGTGATTCCATGTACATGTTTACATTCAGTTGTTTGCCATTGCTTTTTGAATGACTGGCACTCACATCACTGTATGGAAATCAACGCAAGATGGTCTGCTTCCAAATTACCTGCAAGCTGTGTTTCGAATGTGGTATGCGGGATTACAAATTGCTTTCGTAAGCCCTTCGCCACAGAGCCAGTAATTAGCAATAGAATATTTATAAAGATGAATTTATATAGACCAATTATAAAGATGGATTTATATAGACCAATTCCTATTCTTATTGTCATTGACTTCTGATTGTATTCTTACAGCTTTACTGCAGTTCCACCAATGTAATTTCTAAAGAAGAAGAGTTAGATCAGAATAGAAGGCTGTCCTATTTGAATAGCAAGCTGTTCCATTTGAATTAAAAGCTGTTCCATTTGAATAGAAAGCTATTTCATGCAAAGAAAGAGCTGTTTTATTTGAATAAATGTGAAAACAAGGCAGTTCGAATATAATTTTATGGCTTAGAGAACATCTTTGTTTTCTCAGCTGTACTGACTGGTCAAAGTTTCCTGCCGGACTTTGCTCTCATGAAAGACCAGTTGTTAGCTTGTTTGAGTTACTTGAGGAGTTTTTATCTTGTGGGAGTTAGCTTTATCTGAGATATTTGTAGTCTCTGGTGTTATGGTTCTTTTGAGATTGAACTATTTCAACATATAACCTTGTAACTTTTTCTGTCTCATCATCTCATCATGTTCCTCTTGTACCTTGCGGTGTTGGGTGTCGAGGTGAAGTATAAACAGCGGGAGAGTTCCCGCTTATGGGCTTCATTTATCGATATTCCCACGGACTCTGTTATTCCCTGCGTCCATCGTTTACATGGTCAGCCTCTTCCTCTGCTTCCCTCTGGTCTGTAGATCATTGCTTGTTGTGGTATACTGTTAGTTGGTAACCTACTTGCATGGCCAAACCATTTGACTTGCTGCCTTCTAAGTCAAATGGTCAAACTTTTTCTGTGAGGTATAATAATACTTTGTTAAGTTACTGTCTTTGTATAGAGTGTGCGTAACTGCTTATTTTTTTGTAAAGGATTTTCATGTGTATTTATGTCATTTTCGTGGGCATTGATGTATTTCTTTGGTTCGTTTGCTTTGACATTTTCTGTCATCTGGTTAGTGTTCATCTCCCTTTTTCTCTCATCTTTCTCTCACTCTCCTGTCCTCTAGTTCTCTATCTTTTCATTTCTCTCTTGCCACTCTCTCATTCTCCTCTCTCTGCCACTCACCCCTCTCTTGTGCTTTCACTTCTCTTCTCTCTTTCTTTCCCTGTCTTCCCCTTCTCTCTCTCTACTTCTCTCCAAACATGTTTAACATGTTGCTGTGGCTTGATTGCACTATGTAGTAACAAGTGATTCATCAATCCATAAATACTCTAGAATAACATTATTCTGTGCATGGTTTTTAAGAATTGCTCATATTAATAATCTGGGTGTTTGGAGAAAAACTAACTGACTCTAACTTAGAGATTAACTTGGGTGAAGAATTAACATGTTTCATTTTGGTATATGGACATACTAGGTCTCGTCTGCTTAGCAGCACGCAATAAAGATCGCTTTCTAGTTGGAAATAGTAATCAGCAGACTGCTAACTGGACCACTGCGAAGTGCAAAATTCTAGTCAATTAGAAAAGCTGCCAACATTTATAGCGTGACAAAATATCCTTAAGTAGAATGTGCCGGTATTCGTGGTGAAGGGGTTATGAAGACTGGTTTGTGTTCCTGCATATCACATTCTCAAAACACAGCTGTGTGCGATTTGGCAGCAGACAGCGTTGCACCGGTTTATTATGAAATGTTATGGGTGCCGGTCGTTCAGAAAGCACTGGTAAACTACTGAACGTAAACTTGCCAAAACAACAACAGCAAAAGATGCTGGTGTTGACTGCAAAAGTCCTGTAAAGGATATGCAACTAACTTTAGAATGTTTATAGCACGACAAAAATCTCTTTTATTGATGTAGAGGACAAGGGGAAACCAACATATTAATTTTCAAAGGATACGTTTATGGGCAATATTAAAGCTAGATTAATGGTGAAATGATATGTTGGAAAAACTTCTTAATAATCTTTGCAATGAGTGACCTGATATGATGAGGTAAGGACAGAGGTAGTTCCACATCAGGTACTGCCATTGAGGTGTGAAGTGTGAGGCCTTCACATATTCTAGGCCTTGACATTTCAGGTGGGGTGGCCAGTTCTTTATTGCCTTTTCTTACCAGACAATTTCTAGAAGTTTTATATAAAACTGGAACCGTACTAGTTGGACTAAAATAATCCAGCGTTTGCTAGGAATTAAACCTGGACCATTGTCTTGGTAGACAAGCACAGTAACCACTGTGTCTCTGTGGGCATGATATGACAAGTTACGAAATATGTAATTCAAGTTAGAGTTTTGCATTTACAGTAATCATAAGATATAATTTGGACATTATTTGGCTGAACACACAGTGTAAAAATAAGCAACGCAATTTTTCTGGCATAGTACATGCACAGTTAATGCATGTTGATGTGTAACAAGCATACATTTACATTGTGTTTAATGTTAACTTTTATTTTCTTTATTAATAGACAATTATAATGTTGGTGAACTTGTGATTAGTGCATTTGTCTACTGACACAGTGGTCTGGGAGTTCAATTCTCAGTGCTGGGAGTTTTGAATATTTCCTAACCAGTACAACAAGACCACATGTATGTTACCGGGATCCATAAGGGAAGCATGGAATAGTAATACCGTAAGCTACCATGCATGTCATAAGAGGCAACAAAGGAGGGTTGGCATGAGACTGGCTACCTCAACCCACAGACAACTACATCTGTAACACCAGTGATGAACATGTCTACACTGGGCTGGCGTGGATTGGGTGAGGGCCTAAGATGCATTGGAAGATGACAGACAGAAGAAGATGAAGAACATGAAGGAGAAGAAGAAGAAGAAGGAGGAGGAGAAGAAGAAGTAAAGGAAGAAGAAGAGGGAGGAAGAATAGGAAGAAAAAGAGGACGATGAAAAAGAAAAGGAAAAAGAAGAAGAAAAAGGATGCAGAGGATGAGGAAGACAAGGGAGAGGAAGAAGAGGGAGGAGGAGGGGGAGAAGAAGGAGGAGGAGAACCAGAAGAAGGAGGAGGAGGGGAAAGAGAAGAAGGAAGAAGAAGAATTGAGGGCCAAGACATGTATATGTACAGAAGAGTGATTATTGGTTAACTAAAGTGACATCACTGAACTTAAACACGCCCATAAACACTCCGCCACCCTCAGCAGATATCCAATGTTTTATGGATGCTAACCACCCAATCACACTCCGCATCCTTCTTCTTTCTTCCTTTTCCTTTTCATCTTCCTCTTTTTCTTCCTATTCCTCCTCACTCTTCTTCTTCTTTTTCTTCGTCTTCCTCATCTTTCTTCTCCTCCTCCTTCCTTCAACACTGGTTCCATTTTGCATGTTAATTGTTCCTTCAGTCTAAATATTGTTGTCTCACTGCATGTAGTAAATTTGTCCATTTAGTAGTGGCAGCATTTATAATATAACAAAATATTTCTGCATTCAGCCCATTTGGGTTATAATTGGGATGTATTGTGTCAGTTGCTTTTCAACATTTTTGTTTTAACAGATAATGGATATTTATGTCTAACTTATACTTTGCTATTTATAATCTATAGGTGGTGTAGGTATAATCGTATCTTTTATACACATGTTATATTTATATTGTGCTATCCGTCTTCATTCCTATGTCCATTTGAATACTGTCCGTTATGTACAAAATTATTTTGTTGTATATCATGGAAACAAAAACAAACAAGTATAGTAGTCTTAGAGAAGCTGGAAATGAATAGAGAGCTGACAGAATCCCCCTTGCTGGATCTGGAACCACATCTCCAGTTCAGTTATGAAGTTCTGGTCATTGTAAAAATGATGTCCACCACATTCACCAGACTTGAGGCCACATGACTCCTTCCTGTTTTCAAATATGAAGAATCTGCTGTGTTGACATAATTTCTCCAGTGACTAGATGGGGGAATTCTACAATCAGGGCTTCATATTGGTGAAGAAGAGATGAGAGAAATGTATCACCTTGAGGGGTGAATACAAACACAAGGACCATATGAATGTCTATGTACATGTTTTCACACCTTCATACTAAAGTGTAACACATTTCTACTGTCCCTTGTTTTAATTAGAAAATATATTAAAAGGATATCTGCTTTATAAAATCTTAGCAATAGAATACATAATAGTTTAATTTAACTGATAGCATATTAGTGAGACAATATACAAGCATGTTTGACTCATATAACATCTTAAATAGAGGATATACAAAAATATTATTGTATATATATATGTATAAAAATCTTAACCTGAAGCTATTCATAATCATTAGTTGATTTGTAAATGCCATATAAAACACCATTCAATGTTATTAAGTCAGCTTTAATGAATACAGATAATTGCTATGAAGTCAATCATCAGGAGAGTTGTAATAGTTAGATTGTTACATTTGAAACATATGTATTTTTGTGGAAGTCTGAAATGTCTACCAATAAGAGATGCATTCACTGCCAGCCTATCAGCCTACTCATTTCCCCACACTCCAGCATGACCTGGGCAAAATATCCATAAAATTCTCACAATCTGTGATCTCTGAAGCGAGGTGAGCCATTCCACATGAAACATTCCTTTCTCCACCTTACTACGCATACTCCTGGAGCAAGTTTGGAAGTAGATCGCCTTGCATTGATTTTCACCATGGCATGAAAGTTCGTTGTTCAGAAAGTAGTGGCAAATTTATTTTTATTTGCATATCCTTATTATAGGACATCGCAGTCAACACCAGCATTTCTGCCGCTGTGATCTCTTGGCAAGTTTACGTTCAGTAGTGTGCCATTGCTTTCTGAATGACCGGCACTGATACCAATGCAAAACCATTGCGTGCTGCCAAATCTATCAAATTTATTATTGAATGTAAAATTGCCTAGAAAATAAAAACATCCAAAGAATGCTGGGATTGATTGTGTGTCCTGTAAAGAACATGCAGCTAACTTTTAACAGACTACCAATACCTTATTGTTTTTGTGTGCCAGCCATCTTATGTCTCCCTTTTCCATGTGTTTATTCTAATAGATGATTTGGAGCTTGTGAGACTGCAGGCGCAGGAAGGCTCTGCCTCGCCCAACCTGAAGAAGTCAAGAACCCTGGGAGGAAGCCTGAAAAAGTTGTTCAGACGGAGCAGAAAACAATCAAAATCAAGAGCAGACTCGAGAGAAAGCTCGCTTTCCCGAGGCTCTCGCTCAAAGGGCCCCTCCAGGGACAACTCCCTAACACGACAAAGTCAGAGAGAGAATGAGCAAAGAGAATCATCAGTCTCCTGAGACTTATCACTGAGCTATGAATGTGTTAACTAATCGCAATGATTTCATTTATCTCTTCATGAGTTCAGGTGGTTTTCTTAAGTTATTATTTTGTTAACGGCAGTTGTTAAAATACCATGCTGTGAGATTGCAGTCATCGTTAACACATGACATGTTTATGTGTTTCTGTGCATGTGGTTTCACAAGCTTCTTTCATTATCAAACTATTAGACACCTTAGTTTTTTTTTATTGTTTTCAATATATTTTGTATGTGCAGCTTACGAGTGTTGTTTGTGTAGATTTACCCAAGTTATAACTCTTTAATTGCCGCAATGAAAACATACTGTGGCACACTTATTTCTTTTACATTTTGCAATCTATGATGCATCTATTATTTCAGGGTTTCTTTGACCTTTTTCAATATTTATTTCTTGTGATATTGACAAAATATGGCATGGTTTCTGGGGAAAGAGGCCACAGATGACCAGCACAAATTTGGACGCAGGAAATTTCATGAGGGCATGAGACATGAGAACTGGATAAAGGGACTGGATAAGGGATTGAGCAACTTTTTGGCAGGCCGTGCTTAGAAGGACTTTCTGTAAGGGCCTGCATCATGATGATGATATTCACAAATTTGGATGTGTTATGGTTTATTTGTAAAACTTTTTCCAGCTTTCTGAAGTATGGTGCTATCAACAGCTTGTTTGTAGTTTATATGTGTTAAGAAAAAGGTTAATTTAGTATTTAATGACATTGCTTTTTTGTTGTTGTTGTTGTCTGTTGTGTGCTTGTTATTGCACAAATGTTATTTTTGCTGGTTTTGTTTCATGTCTGTCAAGTGTGCACTGCTCTGCTTTATTAAATATATTTGTCCTCGCTTATCATTTCCTTTCTTGAAACAAATATTATTGTACGGAATTAATGATATTAACATTAAAACATAATTTTAAAAACAAAATAAATAAAAACAGTGCATCTTTCTTGAATAAATAGCACTACTTATTTTCTGTGAATAGCACAACCTCTGTATAAACAATAACAAAATTCAAGCACAAAATAATCACAATGATATTATTGTAGGTAATTAACAGCCTCTAATTGTGAGAGTTGGGTAGTGCAGTGGATGGAGATTTGCCAACTGACCTGGTGGTCAAGGGTTCAAGGTTGTATTGAGGCAGTTTAAAAAACAAGAATTGACCTACACTTCCAGGTCAACCCAACCTCAGCTGAGTACCTAGAAATGTCGTGGGAAGCAAAGGCAACCAGCGTAATATTGACATCTGACCCTTTGAGTGCTGGTCGGTACATTCAGAGATGGGTCTACCACCATATGCTCAGTGTGCTTTCAGGCATGGATCAAGAAGCAGCAAACCCTGACATTCTATTATATCTAAACATCGAAGAAAGCTGTCTCATAAAAGAGTATCAGAAACTGGCCACATTTAACATCACAGTGGTTTAGAGAGTTTAGTTAGTTAGTTAGTTAGTTAGTCGACAGATCATCCTCATTGCACATCAAACCATTCAGTCCATAAGTACTCGGATTCCCTCAGCAAATCCTGCAGCGTGTAGCGGCTCACGACACCAGTTCCCGTGGTTTAGAGAGTACAGTCATAGAAGGCATGGTTCCTTGGAAGTATAGGCAGAGGCCAACCTACGTGATGGTCGACTCAGGACGTTAAAGACAGCCTGAATATGAAACTTCAGTGAGACAGGAACTGGCAAAGGATCAAGTCTTTTCTGGCGGGTTTTGATGAGAGCGGCATTCTGAAAAGAACTGGCTACTTTATGATGATTTTTTAATATAAAGAACTGTAATCATGGCTTATTGTACCATAGGTAGAGTTTGTGAGGAGGAATTTTTAAAGCTTAAGGAAGAAAGATCATGTATCCAAACATTTGCCATATAGTATAAAGGCTAAGATATTAATTCCACAATAACCCCAATAGATAAAAATGCCTTGCCATAATGGGGATTAGAATCTGTGTTCCAGAAATACCATTAAGGCATTTCTGTAAGAAGCAAATGAAAACTGCAAATTAATTACACAGTATAAATATAGATTGTCAAGATGTTTTAAATTATGTTGGTAAGAGAAATAACTTGAAAACTTAATAACAGCAGGTTACATGATGAGAAACAAGCATAAGGAAGACAGAGAAATAAATAACTAACTGGCTTGGCTAAGTCACATAATTGGAACACAAAGACAGACCTGATCTGAACCTCTAGTGATCATGTAAAACGGTAAACTATAATCTCCCACAATAACAGCATGACACATAATGTTGCTGATCCTCAGTGAGTGAGACTGGTATCACTAATTCCTTGGTCACCTGCTCTTCATATGCCCTAATATTCCAAGTTAAATGTTTCATGACTCACTAGAAAAGGCAATTGAGCAAAGAATTAATTTAAAAATTATATATATATATATATATATATATATATATATATATATATATATATATATATATATATATATATATATATATATATATATATATATATATACACACTAACACATTGTACTGATATATTATGGTTGTGAGAGCAACTCCTTATATAAAATACCAGTTAATATCTGCAAATACACTGCAGGTATTAGAGGCACAGCCTTCTCAGTGTATACTGAAGTAGTTCATTTCTTATACCAGACATTATGGTCATGTACTTTTATCTGCATAGAGCTTCAGCTATTTTAATTGTGTTTCTCTGGCACCATATTGTCACTTGAAACTTAACCGTAGTGCTGCAGGATGTTGCTTTTATATGTGATACTCTAGCCATGAAAGGGGTAGGTTCTGATTGATTGATTGATTGATTTAGGAACCGACATCACAGCATTCGGGGCATTCCCATAAGTGCTCCGTCCCCATCCTTAGCCGCCAGTGAAGAGTTCCAACACTAATAGTACCAGTAGCAATCTGATTATATGTCCGTCTTGCCTTTCAGGGGTAGGTTCTGTGAACACACACTCTAACAAGCACACCTGCACATATGGGCACAATATTTTTAATGTCTTTTGTTAAAGGCTAGATATTCTCTGTCATTTTTGTCCTATTATTGTGTTTAACAGCTTCACTTCCAGTAGCTATTGTCACTATATGTGTGGTGTGTATATATATCTTCAGGGAACAAGTCAAAACGACTGGCAAGAGAAGGTCAACCAGAGAGACGAATGGAGACGGATTGTATCTGCAGCAAAGAACCTCAATGGCTCGGAACGCTGAAGAAGAAGAAGAAGAAGAAGAAGAAGAAGACAAATCAAAAGAAAGGGAATCCTGGAGTGAAAACACCAAAAAATGGAAGGATTGTCATGTTCAAGCATTTCTATATATTGTTGAGTATAAACAACAATGGAGGACTCATCATACCCTTAGGGCCCATGACTGGGGTATCAGATTGATCAAATCTCATCTGACATACATATATATATATGTCTGTGTCCGCAGACTGACAAGCCACTTGCCATCTGCCGAGAGCATTGCTCAAAGCATAAACTCCGTAGCTCCAACTATAACCTCCCAGGATCTCTGGAAAAACTGTACACTGAACAAAGCAGCCCAGAAACAAACCTATGGTTTTCAGAACGGGATGCAGACAGTTTAACCACCTTACCACAGAATCCATATATATATATATATATTTATACACACAGACAACATATATACAATTGTTACTTAGAATGTGCTTTTCCTTGCATAGTTTTCTTAAGCACCCAATAGTTTCAACCCTCAAAATATCCTGCTCACTTGTATTATATTTTGGCTTTAACCTAGGCAGTGATACCTGGCTTGCCACACTAATAACCACATATATAGATCATGCTGCTTTGGCAGCATCGGTAGCAAGAATGTTATATCTTGACTGTATGTTAGTAACAAAGAGCAGTACTTTGTAAGTTAGTACAGTGGTATCAAGCTATTTTGTAGCACAGTCCATATGTTATTATTGCAGTCCTGAACACTTTCTCATAACACATTCACTGATTTACCATAAACATAATAACTTGTTCAATTCCCCCCACAAAACTGGCTCTTATAGCAATACTAAAAGGAATATTTTACATTAACTCATAATGTATGTCCTAAAAACTGCCTACAAGTTCATTTTTGGATATATTTCAGATAATAAATTTATTAATAATTTTAAGCTCATTCCTTCGATCGATTTATAACAGAAATCTCACCAATTTAGGTATTCCTTCCTTTGATAGTTATTTCAATCAATGCAAAATGAAAATGTAGTTATAGCATATTAGCCATAAATAAATCGCATTAGGCGTTCCTTCCTGTGATAGTTAATTTTGTAATAGTTCGTAATCTGGGATGACATCTTTCAGTCGTAGAAAGTTTCACAGCAGACGGCAGATAGGAGGGGAAATAACCACAATGAAAAAATCATGAGAGCATACAGTGTTTTTTGGTAATGTTATGAGAATATAAACAAACAAAACTACTGTGATGACTGGGAAGATGTAACATGTACCAGAATCATATTACGTGATAGTTGTGATTCATAGGACAGAGCCAACCACGCACCATGTGTTGCTTTAACTGAAAGAGTCGTGCTTCATGCAACATGCTGATTGCTGTTTCCATCTTGTTTTACTTCAAGCATGACAAGTCTACAGGATGACAAGACTGTCTACTGTTGGTACATTTGAAGACAGCTGTCTGTATAAGACAGTCTTGTATCCTCTTACTGTTGCAGCTTATGTTGCTGTACATATCTGCTCATTTTAAGATGTTAGAACAGACACGAAAAAATGTGTCAGGAGTAGAATTCGTAACATTAATTTCTACTTGTAGGCAGAACCTGCCACTGTCTCTGGCTTAGGGGTAATGTACACAATTTCTTAATTGCAGTATAACGGGTTTAAAGTAAGCCACAAGTGATTTGATAGCAGATTGGTTTCCTGTAATTTACACAACTGGCAAGATCGAAGGGAACAGACCAAGGGAAAGACCGAGAAGTAAATACCTGGATGGCTTGGCCACATGGCATGGTCAAGACAGGAACACTGAGCTGATCCAAAACTCTGGTGATTGAGTGAAATCATGAGTCATGACCGCCCATGCTTTCCGGCATGGCACATGATTGATTGATTGATGAATGTTAGCCATTCAGAAAGCAGTGGAAGACTACTAAATGTCAACTTGCCTGCAAAAATCACAAACAATAAATGTTAGTGTTGATTGCAATGTCCTGTTAAGGCCATATAACTAGCTGTTTTATTGTAGACATGAACACAACCAGAACTAACAGTTAAAACCAGAACTAAGAGTTAAAAACATTTTGACTAAATTCCATACTTTTATTTTATTTTTCCAATTATCATTAGCACAGTAGTGGTGGTGTCCCTTGTCAAGAGGTTTCGATATTAGAAAGATGTGCTCGTTACATCTTTTCCCATATCTTGTTAAGGCACACATCACATTTTGAGGGTGGTGAAACTATGTCTGTGCCTTGTGCCTCTTTCACCAGCTTCTGTGTTTGTTTCATTTGATGTTGTTTTATACAAATGTTAACTTTCTTTCTTTTAAGTGTGATTAATAGCCAAACTTTGATTGTTTTTTGTTTATTTTAGATAATGCCCTAGCAATGTTTGATCAGTTTTGTTATTGTTGTGCAATTTAGTTTGTTAACTGTTAAAGAGTGTGGGAATTTTGTGTGGAATTTTTCTATCCATTGTTAAAGATTAAGTGTTAATTATATGCACAGTTTTCAAAACAATATTAACATTATTAGGAGCTAGCGTGACCGAGAAGGTTAAGATGCTCATGCGTTAACATCCTGTGTTCCAATGGTGAGGTAGTGGGTTCATTCAATACCCCAGTCAGTTCGACTTCAAAGTTGACTTCTCAACTCAGAAAGCATTGGCAAACCTTTCGAGTACTGCAAAATTAGGTGATTAGAGTGACGGGAGAAATGGTATTGGTATAAAAGATTTACTTCAGAATAGTCAAGGGTTTATATGTGGAAGGAAGGTATCAATACATAATTCAAAGGACATTTTATGCAGCTTTTTCTTCCTTTTTTTAACGTTTAAAGTGATCAGTTTAGAAGACTCAGGTCTTCTTCAATGTTGCCATTGTGATATGTGCCCAGATTTTCTGTGATTGTGACAAATATGTGTTATGAAATAGTCACTTGTACTTTATATTTATTTAATCTATTTTTACTGCAAACCCATTCATTTCTTCCATGCAGTGCTTATATTACATTCTGTGTTATGTGTGTGTACATATTAGATTTATATTATGTAAGACTACTTTGCATAGTGCTTTCATGCTTTCATGTGTGTGCTATATTGTCAGGTATAGGAGCAATAGCTTCACTTGACTATTCTGTTGCAGGTACTTTGTAATGTGTTGATCTGTTTTATAGTTGTTTGTGCTTGTCTGATGAAGTCTGACATTTTTTTAAAAATTCACTTTTCCATATTTTAAAAGTGTGTGTTTGTTGTACGACTAGAATGGTACTTTGCAATAACAGGTTACAGACTGGGCCTGGCCATTGTGGAAATACAGATTTATGTGTGTGTGCACTCCTAAATGCATATAGCTATGCAGTTGCATCTTCCTGTTTTTTATTTTATTACAGGCAAAACAGAAACAGACCTTTCTAATTAATAGCAACATAAAATGACACAAAGTAGTGCAACTTTATATAACAGAATTACGACACATACAGGACGTTGCGGCGACTAGCATTCGTCAGCAAACACATAGACAAAACACAACATATAGTCATGAAGAAGATCTCCGGTGACTACATTAAGATGTGATGACAGGATGAGACGAATAAAAAGATGAAAAAATGAAAGCAATGAAGAGAAAATGAAAATTGGAAAAACAAATGTTCCTACTTACCTCAGAATTCTGAGCTGTGTATAGACCATTGTTTTTCAATTTTCATTTTCTCTTCATTCCTTTCATTTTTTATCTTTTTATTCTTCTCATCCTGTCATCATATGTTAATGTAGTCACCGGAAATCTTCTACTTGACTATATGTTGTGTTTTGTGTATGTGTGTGTTTGCTGATGAAGGCTAATCGCCGCAACATCCTATATGTGTCGTAATTCTGTTATGTAAAGCTGCACTGCTTTGTCATTTTATATTGTTTACATTTTCACAGCTTTACCGCAGTTCCACCAAATTTTATTCATAAAATAATAGCATAACTTGAAGTAAATATGTCTATACTTATAGTGACTTCTTCTTCTTACAGTCCCTGCTGTTTGGCATTGGTTATCGTGTCAATGATTTGGCTTTTGCCCCATGTACTGCCAGTCATTCTGATACCAATGTGCCTCCATGTCATGATGCCAGATTGTCCAGTATCTTCTCTCTATGCTCACCTCCCACTACCTCTCCTCCCTTCCAACTTTCCCATTGTCACAATGTACTTCAGGTTTCCACTTCTCATGATGTGCCCAGAGAATATGGACTATCTGTATCTGATGTGAGTAACCAGTTATTGTTGTGCATTAACTTCTTTCAAGATATCTTCATTACACTTTGGATCCATCCATGGTTTTTCATCATTCTTCTATAAGACCATATCTGTGCACATTTCACAAAATTCCTCACTTCTCTGCTAATTTATGATGTTTCACTTCTGTACAACAGGAATTGCTCAAACTAGCTCTTCATTACCTTTTTTTCTCACCTTTATTTATGTATTATAGGAACATACACAATTAAATTTCGAAGCAAATATAATTTATAGGTAAGCTGTGAGTATAATTCAAACTAACCATTAGAGCAAACCTTTGTTAAGCAATGACCCATTATATCAAGGTGCTGCCATACATTGTTTTAAGCAGACAATGATCCCACTTGTTTTTAATGCAGATCAGGGCATCGTAAAATATATGGCATCATAAGAAAATTAACACACACATACATTACATTAATGACTTTATATATGGTGTTAAATTAACAGAATCGTGCATTGCATATTTCTTGTTGCTGAAAACGAATTTATCTTGGCTGTTTCACAGTACACTACTTTCTTGAAGACAGTTTTCTGCATTGGAGATATAAAGATAACATTGCAAATTGATATTAATTCTGTCCATCCTAGAATGGTTTGCAACAGATGCTGAGCAGGGGGAAGCAACCAATATGAATAGTAATGTGTGCATTGCCCCTAAAATAGCTGAATATACAGTGAGATTGGCCACTTCAGAGCCAGATTGCTTTAGTATTCTCTGACCAAACATGAAATGTAAGAGAACACATTGTATGGGGTTCAGCAAAGAAGAGCCAATCACACATCATGCGTTAGTTGGGCATGGAAGAGTTAAGGATGAGAATGTTGAGTCACTGGAGAGTAAACATAGTGATGTTAAAGGAAAATAATTGTGTTTTTCCCTTTCATTATACAAAATCAGGCCTACTTTGAGATTTTGTGGCAATTTTTAATAGTGTAATGTGCCAAGACATCTTCCAGTAATGTTTTGTAACTGAATTTCATACTTTAAAACAATATGCCATCTATACCATAATTAAGCTATTTCAATTTGCATGTATTTACCAAAAACAAAATTATAATAATCCATTATTTGTTTACAGACTGTATTGGTTTATTATTCATACATTTGAAACATCACATAGTTGTCTTTGTTTGTTAGTAGTATCGGTGTCATCCATGCATATTTTAACCTGGGGTTGATTGCTACATCCTGTAAAGAGCATGCATGAAAAAAAACAACTTATTGTAATTTGTAAGCAAAATCTGATCTATTCACTACATGGACATTTTGTCCAAATGACACAGCAAAATTACCCATTGTAATCTGTAAGCCTATATTATTTCTATATATTAGTTTTTATCACTGTCACTTGCAGAATCCAATAAACTGAGAAATATCAGTTGTTGGGGAACACTTGAGGTCATGAAAATAGCATAAGAAACAAATTTACATGTATTGATTAATACTCATAAAAGTAAAGGATAGAAGTAGAGATTAAAGGATACACAAGACAGCATGAAAACTAAAAGCTGTAGTGACCACACTGAGATTTGAACCTGTCACCTGCAATAGATGGCAGAACCTCACAGAAAGAACAAGTGTACTTCAGCACGGTCAACTAGATATCCTAAAATTGAAAAAGGCTGGTATAGACTTATGGGTTTATGATGTTTTAAACTATTTGTTGTTGATATTTCATGTTTATCTTGAGATTGTGCACTGCAGAGATTTCTGCCATATCTTCAGATTTGTTTAATGAGATTTTATTTCATCAGATTTTTTCTAAGATAATTTCCATACATGTTTCTGAGCTTTCAGTTGCCTAAACTTATAGATTAAAGATTACATTAGATGTGACAACTTATTTATGATACACACTCAAAATATGACCTAGCTTCTTCATTTATCAAGGCAGTGTTACATAGTGTAGCTGTGATCTTAGCTTGATCAATTAGTAGCTCAAACCCCAATTGTTTGCTTTAGTTCTCTGCTCACAGTTGCTCAAGGCTTTTCTGTTGTCTACCTATCTTTTTGTCAAGTGTACTCATGTCTTTATTTTTACAGATGTAAATTTCTTATATATTACTGGTTTGTTTAGATTCCTACTCTACATCTGATTTTGAGTAATCTGATTTACAAAAAGTTAAATTTGCTCACTGAGTTCACAATAATTGATATAATGTTACTACACTCTTCCTATAACTCTTAAGTGCCTATTCTATTGAGAAAATGTTATGTATAGAAAGAATTAATATTCTTGATTTGTTAGTTGGAATTATAGTTTTATAGCCACGGGAACAAGAGATTATCTCCCTGACATACTAGTTTATTTTTAGAACACATAATAATGTGATGGAAAATTAGAATAAGTTATGATGAAGAGCAATGGTAGAACAAAAATAGTGAGAAAATCAAGGAATTGTTGACAGCGATTGACATGTACAGTTTAACAGAAATGATATTTTATAACAATCATGTCTTCTTTAGCATAATAGACAATCATGCTTAATAACAGACAATTTTCTTAATCCATTTTCTAAAGCAATGGTTCTCAACCTTTTTTGGCCCATGCACCCCTTCACCATATGTTCACAATGCCATTTCCCTTCCACCCCTCTTTCATATTTCCTCCTTATAAATTCCCCCTCCCCCACTCTACACAGTAAATGTAAAAATAGAAGCTAAATTTAATAACACATACTAGAACATGTCTAGACGTCTACATAAGATGTAATTTGCGGGTCTACTTACATTATAAAACAAATTTCAGAAGGGCGAGAAGTACAGAACTAAAATATGAAGGGAAAAACAATTTCAAGTAATCAGTTCTTTTATTAACGCGATCTTGAAATAATCTTAATTACCCCCCTGGAAATCCTAAAGGGGGGGGGGGGGGGGGGGGGGGGGGGGGAATTCCCCACCAGTTGAGAACCACTGCTCTAAAGAATGTATATTAATGTTTTTATAAATAACAATGTATTAACTTCCTGTACTACAACAGTTTACATTTTATCAACACCACATATTGTTGCAGTCTCTGCTATCTTTTTTGGCGGTGCATATATTAAGCATATCTCTTATTTTGGTTGTTACTGTATTATCCATGCTACAAGACATTGAGTAACATATTGTAAATGTTTCTTTTAGATTCTGTTGTTAATATTTTGTGTTAATGTTCATTTCTTTCAGTTATAGTTCACAGGGTTAAGACTGGTTTGGATAAGACTTGGTACTCAGATTTGACTATAATATTTGTAAGATTATATTGTTATTATTACATATAGTTTCCTAGATACATTTCACTTTTATTGGTATTTTTGACAATTATGTTGTATTATTTATACTCTAGATTAAGCAACTTGTGAGATGCTTTTTTCATTAAATAAATAGAATGCGGTATAGCAGTTATTTCTCCTGGGCCTTAGAAAACTAATCAGTGAGCCTGGAGAAATTATTTTATGTAAATAACCATTCTTCTTGGTTGTTTTATCAAGAAAACAATGGTCTCCTACTTCCCTCTTTCAGTAGTTTGGTAATTTAGTTTGTTTATTTTTAGTTTTATTCAGAGATTATTTCATCTACTTAAGGAAAGAAACATTCTTTCTATTCTGTGATGTCAGTTTGTCATCTAGTTTCCTGTAGTTTTGTTTATTTTCGTTGCAGACATATCTGGGAATTTGATATTAAAGTACTAAAAAACGCATCCTGAAAACGTTTGTTCTTTATTATTGTAACATTCACGTTATAAAGAGAAGTGTACCGTTAAAATGTATACTTTGCAAGAAATTGCTTATTGCAATCGTGCAGTGTTATATCATATAACCAACTCATCACTTTATCTGACCAGACTGTAAAAGCTCCAGTGAAATAGTTAATTAGTTTGATCAGAGTCCGATGACTGAAGGAAACAAGCACAGTTTACAATCTTACATACTCAGCGATTCATTAAACAAGCCATACACACTTCACTTCATTGTTCACACAACACTGACAACAGACAGCACAAACAACATTCTCACACAGCATTGACAACTGACAACATGAAGAAAAGTATTTCACACAGCTCTGACAGCAGATGAAATAAAAAGCACTATTGAAAACCGACAACATAAATAACATTTTTTTTTTCACACAGCACTAACAGCTGATCAATATTAAAAAGACTTTTTCATACACCACTGACAACAGACAACATAAAAAACACATTTTCATACAGCACTGAGAACAGACAACATTTAAACAAAACACTATTTCACACAGCATGAACAAAAAATTGTTTCACAAAGCTCTGACACAGAAAACATGAACAAAAGATTGTTACACACCGCTCTAACACAGACAACATGAACATAAGATTGTCTCATGCAGCTCTGACACAGACAACTTGAATAAAAGATGGTTTTAAACAGCTCTGACACAGACAACATGAATAAAAGATTGTTTCACACATTACTGGCACAGACAACATGAACAAAAGATTGTCTCATGCAGCTCTGAAACAGACAACAAGAACAAAAGATGGTTTCACACAATTGTGTCACAGACAACATGAACAACAGATTGTTTCACACAACTCTGACACAGACAATATGAATAAAAGATTGTTTTAAACAGCTCTGACTCTGACAACATGAACACAAGATTGTTTCACACAGCACTGACACAGACAACATGAACAAAAGATGGTTTCACACAGCACCGACACAGACAGCATAAACAAAAGATGGTTTCACACAGCACCAACACAGACAGCATAAACAAAAGATGGTTTCACACAGCACCGACACAGACAGCATAAACAAAAGATGGTTTCACGCAGCTCTGACACAGACAACATAAACACAAGATGGTTTCATACAGCTCTGACAACATCATCATCATGAAGCAGTTCCTTTGCAGAACATCACTCATCATAGCCCACCCAAAGTGTCTCAAGCTTCACCATTTGTCCAGCCTCATCCACCCCATGTGCCCACGGTTTCTGCAATGTCCTGTGTTGATCTTTGTGTTTGTTATCCACTGCCTCTTCTTCCAAAAACCATGTCTTCCATCACTGTTCTTTCCTGCAGAAATCACACAACTTACGTGAATTAACTCTGTGATTTCTGCAGTATGTACCTGACGAGATGCAACGAAATATGCCAGGCAATAAATCGTGCAATCTATTGTTTGTGTCTTCGTTATTCAAATTCACTACGGGAAAACATTGTTTTGAACTGTTCTTTCCATCCCAATGTGATGTTTAATCAATCAATCAATCATGTGCCATGCCGGAAAGCGTGGGCGGTCATGATTCGCCATTTCACTCGATCACCAGTGTCGTGGATCAGCTCAGTGTTCCTGTCTCGTCCATGCCATGTGGCCAAGCCATCCAGGTATTTTCCTCTCGGTCTTCCTCTTGGTCTGTTCCCTTCGATCTTGCCAGCTGTCACTAAGTTCTCCAGTCCATTTCTTCTCATAACATGTCCAAAAAATTTTGACTGTCTACGTCTAATTTCTCTAATCAATCTACGATTTTCATTTGTCTCTTGTAGTACTTGGTCATTGGTTTTTCTATCTGTCCATGGTATTCTTTGCATTTTCCTCAGAAACCACATTTCTGCAGCCATCAGATGTTTTTCAGCTTGACTGCACATTGTCCAAGTTTCACATCCATACAAAAGAACAGGCTCTATGTATCCCCTCAACACTCTTTTTCTCGTTTCAATTGACATCATTTTATTGGTCAGAATGTTTTTCATCTTGCTAAAGGCTACTTTCGCAATGGCGATTCTTGTTCTAATCTCTTCAAGGCATCTGCCATCAGATGTTATGACTGTTCCGAGATAATTGAACCGATTCACTTGTTGAAGAATATTCCCATTTACTTGTATATTACATTGTGGTGCTTCGTGCTTCCTAGTGACGACCATAACCTGTGTCTTCCTACAATTTAATTCCAACCCCAGCTGCTCACTGTGTACAACCACAGCGTCTACTAATTGTTGCAGATCCTGTGCATTGTCTGCAATCAATACTGTATCATCTGCATATCTAATGTTATTTATGTTTCGTCCTCCGATGCTGATTCCATTTAGGTCTTCTACATTTCTGAAAATATTTTCACTGTATAGGGAAAAAAGATCTGGAGACATTACACATCCCTGCCTAACACCTCTCTTAATAGGTTGATATTGTCAAGTATTCCAGTTTCCAAGACATCACGATGTGGGGGAGCCAGTTCCCCCATCTTCAGATCTTGTAGACAGTTGGTTTTTTTTTTTCTTGTTGGTCCACAATATTCCAAGAACATTCACGCTCACAAGCCCCAGTTTTCATCATTAGTAATTGTGAAATGGTCCATAATTCACAAAAACGTATGTTGTCACAGGAAAGATGCATCCAGGGCCACAAGTGCACATGAATGGGGTGCTCTTTGTTGTTAGCCAGAGTTCCACTTTTCCTGGAAACTTAAAAGGTTGCTAAATACTGAGGACAGAGGACAGAGTCCACAACCATGAATAGTAAGTTGAAACCAGCACATCATGCATCCCAGGAAACTCAAAATGAAAGCATAGATAACAGACAAGATAAAAACACTATCACACAGCATTGACAACATAACAAAATGCTAATGTTTATTTAATGAGTAGTTTATTAGGTTCAAATAGCTCAGTCGTTACATGTTCACAGACTCAATATTTGCTGCCACTGAACAAGCATTGGTTGCTTTTATTTTGTAAAGGATCAATTTGAGTTTCCACAGTTGCCTCATAAATGCTCCAGTTTGCTGCTATAAATCACACAAGGAGAAACTCAGCACAGTGCATGGACCTGTAATACCGGCCAGGACTCAGATGTGTATAAACCATCACATGCTGTTGGTGGTGCATAAACTTGAATGATGTTGAGATTAAAAGGTCTGCCGCTTAACTTTACCAGTAATATTCTGTCCGACATAGTCCAATATCCTTTGATACATTTTGATCTCTCCTGATCCATTATAAATACTACCCCTCGCTTTATATTCTCTCTACAAGAATGGATTATGCTATATTACTTGGATGTTGCCACGCCCATTCCCTTCCATCTTGTTTCATATATATACTTAAAATATCAATATTCAGTCTTCTCATTTCTTGTTTGGTATTATTCAGTTTGCCATCTCCACTCATAGTTCTAACATTCCACGTTCTCATTTCAAATGTCGTTAATCTTTTGCACTTGTCACTTGCTGATGGTCTGGAGTCTCCTGGTGCATATGACTACCCCTACTAGGTGAGGTTGCTCCTATGCTGTTTCTCTGATTCTTTATAAAACTATAATACACGATTTTCTTGGCATCTGTAAAGAAGGCATTTTGCCATTGCTTTTCTTTTTAGTAGTGACCTTACTGGTCGATGACCATTGCCATTGTCTCCAAAAAGATATCCTCTGCCTACCATCATGATATTTGAGACAATTACCTACAACTATCTGTTGGCTGCTCTTCAACTTCATCCACCGCCTGCACAACTGACCCTAATCATGGAGCTATATGGGTACTACATCTTGCCCATAGTCCAGCGAAGGGTTTTCTAATTTGAAATTTTGTGGGGGGGGGGGGGGGGGGGGGGGGGGTAATCTCTTGCCAGTTAGCAATTTAAAATAGCAGTCGAGTAGGCTACTGACCAGGCTACATTTCAAATGTGAAAAATTTACCTCACAAGAATATTTACAGCATGTGTCATTCCAGTTTACGCATATTTCTGTCCTTGCTGGTATTACAGAGTTTGTGCACTGGGCTGAAATTCTCCTTGCGTGGGCTATGGGAGAATCTGGAAGTCCTTATGGAGAGATATCCATGTGCAATGAAAGTAATCCTTTACAGTACATCAAGTTAATGAAATGTATGATGAATTACACTCATGGACTATACCAACAAAAGAAAGATCCAACATCTTATACTGGTTTATAGACTGATTTATAGATATACTAATTTATAGATATACTGATTTATAGATTTAATGATTTACGAATATACTGATTTATTAGTTAGTTAGTTAGTCTTTCCTCTTGAGCCTAAGGTGGCGCATAGGGCAGAAGTCATGGCTCTCCATGTCCGGTGGTTCGCTGCTACCTGTTGTAGATCCTGGATGTTCACTTGGCCATTGAATGAGCCTTCTCTGATGATGGTTCTACGCAGGGTCTCTCTTGGTCTTCCCCGTTTTCTTTTCCCTACTGGTGACCATAAGAGGGCTTGGTTGGGGAGTCTTGTCCATTCTGAGTACATGGCCGATGTAGTTCCAACGGCGTTTTCTTATGAAATTGGATACAATGTCTGATTTATAGATAAATTGATTTATGGATAAACTGACTTATTGATATACTGATGTATAGATAACTGATTTATGAATAGGTTGATGTAGAAACTGATTTATAGATATACTGATTTATAACCTGTCATCTACTGTCTATAGTACCATGTGGTGTAGGACGGGGAGGGGGAGGGTTCTTGAGCCTGAAGAATTAAGGCCACCTGGTTGCCTAGCATGATTTATAGATAGGTTGGTTTATATGTGATTTTGTAGATAGAACCTCATTTATCTTAGTTTAATCTTGAACATCTTGATGAACTGGTGGTCTAGGGATGATTTAGTTCCACTCCGATAAGGAAGCATCATTTGTGTTATATGTAGTAAAACAAAGGTAAAGATAATTACCAAGTAAACCCAAAGCACACACACATGCACACACATATGTGCACATAAATACACACACACCCACACACACACATGCATGCATGCATGCAATCATCACTCATCACCCATACAACAGCACTAACACACACATATACTGATACATACACTTACACATGCACTCACTCACCCCCACCCACAGGGCATGATTGTTGTGAGGTTGAAACAAGATCTAGGATCACATTAGACAAAGGAAAAATATTGTGGGATAAATAAACATTTACAACTTGTACAATTACATCAATACTGAGTGACAGGCAAGAATAATGACTATACATATCTGCCACATAACATCATATGGCTCTGAAAAATTAACTCTAACCAAAATAACGTTTACATATTAAAAGCACTTGTGTTTTTTTTAACTATATTCATATGGCAGAATGGATAGAGTGACAGCAGCAGAAAAGAGAGCAAATAAACACATTCTCAAAAGCCTTGAGGAAACTTGATAACCAATGAAAGATGTATAATAACATAGCTGTCTTAACTTGCCTGCAAGACAAGACGGTTAATAGTAAATGACAAAATAAGGGGCAGAGAACTGGAAGACATCCAAGAAACATCTACAAGAAGAAGACATCCAAGAAACATCTACAAGAAGAAGACATCCAAAAAACATCTACAAGAAGAAGACATCCAAGAAACATCTACAACAAGAAGACATCTACAACAAGAAGACATCAAAGAAACATCTACAACAAGAAGACATCAAAGAAACATCTATAGCAAGAAGGCATCCAAGAAACATCTACAACAAGAAGACATCCAAGAAAAATCTACAGCAAGAAGACATCCATGAAACATCTACAACAAAAAGACATCCAAGAAACATCTACAACAAGAAGACATCCAAGAAAAATCTATAGCAAGAAGACATCCATGAAACATCTACAACAAGAAGACATCCAAGAAACATCTACAACAAGAAGGCATCCAAGAAACATCTACAACAAGAGGACATCCAAGAAAAATCTATAGCAAAAAGACATCCATGAAACATCTACAACAAGAAGACATCTACAACAAGAAGGCACCCATGAAACATCTACAACAAGAAGACATCTACAACAAGAAGATATCCATGAAACATCTACAACAAGAAGACATCTACAACAAGAAGACATCCAAGAAACATCTACAAGAAGACATCCATGAAACATCTACAATAAGAAGATATCCATGAAACATCTACAACAAGAAGACATCCATGAAACATCTACAACAAGAAGACATCCATGAAACATCTACAACAAGAAGACATCTACAACAAGAAGACCTCCAAGAAACATCTACAACAAGAAATATCTACAACAAGAAGACATCCAAGAAACATCTACATCAAGAAGACATCCAAGAAACATCTACAACAAGAAGACATCTACAACAAGAAGACATCTACAACAAGAAGACATCTACAACAAGAAGACATCTACAACAAGAAGACATCTACAACAAGAAGACATCCAAGAAACATCTACAACAAGAAGACATCCAAGAAACGTCTACAACAAGAAGACATCTACAACAAGAAGACATCCAAGAAACATCTTCAACAAGAAGACATCCAAGAAATATCTACAACAAGAAGACACCAGAACAAAAGGGAAAGGATGCAAGGAGCTCCACCGCAGTTACACGTTTGTTTACTCTGGAGTAGAACAGCAAGAAAGGGCAAGACACGGTGTGGGAATAGTCATCGAACCACGGCTAGCAAGAGGAATACTAGAAATAAAATATATATCAGAAAGAATCATAACAGTGAGAATAAAAGAACAAACAATCACAACATATGTACAGATATATGCACCATGTAATGCAAACAATAATGAGCAAGAATGCGAGGACTTCTACGAAGACATACATGATGTGCTAAACAAAATAGATAAGCAGGACAACATCATAGTTATGGGAGACTTCAATGCAAGACTAGGACATAACAGAGTGGGCATAGAAAAACACCTGGGAGCATTTGGAGATCAGCAAAATGAAAGGAATGATAACGGAAGTAGACTGATAGAGCTTTGCAGCCAACACGACCTCTATATAACAAACACATTCTATAAACATAAAGATTCGCAAGTATACACCTGGTATAAATGGAACAATCTAGATACTAAAAGCCAAATTGATTTTATATTAACAAGAAATAACAGAAAGAGAAATATATTAGATGCAAGAGCAGTGCCCAATTTCAGTATAAACACAGATCATAAAGCAGTCGTTGCCACAATAAGAACCATTAGAAGAAGAAGACAAAGAGCAGGAAAATACATGCCATGCGAATCAGTAAACTTAAAAAACCTTAAAGACGAGGCAGTAAGGGAAAATTATGAGAAAGAACTAACTGAACTCTTTGTAAAATTACCTACGGAAAGAAAAACAGTGGAAGAAGAATGGGAGATATTCAAATCAAGCATTTTAAATACTGCAAAAATAACATGCGGAACCACGAAAAAACGCAAAACACGGATAAAGAAAATAACAAGTTGGTGGAACGCAGAAGTAAAGAAAGCGGTAAAAGAAAAAAAGGAAAAATATAAAAAGTGGTTGAAGAGCAAACAGGAATGTGATTACAGAGAATACAGAATAGCGAGAAGACATGTGAGTAGAATAGTAAAGAGGGAAAAACAAAAAGACTGGGAAGAGTATGGAGAAACCCTAAATAAAAACTACAAGGAGGCAACCAGAAACTTCTACAAAAAGATAAGTGCAATGCGAACCAGAGGAGAACCCTTTGACCCAACTGAAATAATTAACAGCGAAAATGGAGAACCAATAAGTGAACAAAAACAGATCCTAATAAGATGGAAGCAGTATTTCGAACAACTTCTCAACATCCCATCAGATGTCACAGGAATTCAAGAGACCTACACAGATGTCACCGAGGAACTAGAACCAGACATACTAAAAGAAGAAATTATAGAAGCCATCAGATTAGCCCCATTAAACAAATCACCAGGACAGGATGAAATACCAAATGAACTAATTAAAGCAGCAAGGGAAGTAGGAACAGCTTGGCTACATAGACTATTCAACCATGTTTGGGTAGAACAACAGACACCACGAGACTGGGGAAATGCCATAATTATCCCAATTTGGAAAAACAAAGGCAGCAAAAGAGATTGCACACAATACAGAGGCATTTCACTGTTGAGTCATACTGGGAAAATATTTTGCAAAATTCTTGAAAAAAGATTACGAACTACTTTAGAACCCCAGCTAAGCGAAACGCAGCTTGGATTTAGGAAAAACAAAGGATGCACAGACGCCATTTTTGCTCTTAGACAACTTATAGAAAAATCAATTGAATTCAATGAAACACTCTACTTAGCCTTTGTCGACCAAGAAAAGGCATTTGATAGGGTAGATAGAAACAAGCTGTGGGAAATCCTTAAACAATATGGAGTGAGTACACATCTAACAAACCTATGCAGAAGTTTATACAACAACAGTGAATGCATAGTGAGAGCAACTGGAGAACACTCAGAACCCTTCACCATAAGATCTGGAGTACGACAAGGTTGTGTCCTGTCCCCTCTCTTGTTCATAACATATATAGACAACATATGTAAAGAAACCAGCCAAGCAGAGACAGCAAGAATACCGCATGACGAGAACACAGAAGAAGAACCATCTGCAAATCTAACCATTAGAGAACTCCTGTTTGCGGACGACCAAGCACTAATAGCAAAATCAGAAGCTGAATTACAAGACCACATGAATAGTCTAAACGAAATGTGTAGGGAACATAACATGAAAATTAGCACAAGCAAAACAGAGGTAATGACTATAACTAAAGAAGAACAAACAGCAACAATTCACCTAAACGAACATCCCTTGAAACAAGTAAAGAGCTTCAAGTACCTAGGAAGTATAATATCATCAAATGGCAGATCAGAAGACGAGATCGAAAATAGGTGCAATAAGGCAAATCAACTCATTGGACAAATGGCACCAATACTAAAGAACAAACATGTATCAATAACTACTAAGAAAGCACTTTACAACACAATCTTCCTACCAACTCTCTGCTACCAATGCCAAACCTGGACAATGACAGAAAAAGAGAAAAGAAAAATCACAACAACAGAAATGAGGTTTCTGAGAAGAATACTCAACGTATCAAGAAGAGATAAGATCAGAAATGAAGAAATCAGGACTAAAGTAGGGGTTAAAGCTGCTCTAGATTTTATTAGAAAGCAGCAAGTCAAATGGTTTGGCCATGTAAGTAGGCTACCAGTCAACAGCATGCCACAACAAGCAATGATGTACAGACCAGATGGAAACAGAGGAAGAGGCCGACCACGTAAACGTTGGACTGAGGGAATAACAGAATCCATGGGAATGTCGATATACGAAGCCCATAACCGGGCACTCTCACGAAGTTTATACTTCACCTCGACACCGCAAGGTACAAGAGGAACATGATGAGATGAGATGAGATGAGAAGAAGACATCTACAACAAAAAGACATTCAAGAAATATCTACAACAAGAAGACATCTACAACAAGAAGACATCTACAACAAGAAGGCATCCAAGAAAAATCTACAGCAAGAAGACATCTACAATAAGAAGGCATCCAAGAAACATCTACAGCAAGACGCCATCAAAGAAAAATCTACAGCAAGAAGGCATCCATGAAAAATCTACAGCAAGAAGGCATCCATGAAACATCTACAACAAGAAGACATCCAAGAAACATCTACAACAAGAAGACATCCAAGAAACATCTACAACAAGAAGACATCCAAGAAACATCTACAACAAGCAGACATCCAAGAAATATCTACAACAAGAAGACATCTACAACAAGAAGACATCCAAGAAATATCTACAACAAGAAGACATCTACAACAAGAAGACATCTACAACAAGAAGACATCCAAGAAACATCTACAACAAGAAGACATCCAAGAAATATCTACAACAAGAAGGCATCCAAGAAAAATCTACAACAAGAAGACATCCAAGAAATATCTACAATAAGAAGACATCTACAACAAGAAGACATCTACAACAAGAAGACATCCAAGAAACATCTACAACAAGAAGACATCTACAACAAGAAGACATCCAAGAAACATCTACAACAAGAAGACATCCAAGAAACATCTACAACAAGAAGACATCTACAACAAGAAGACATCTACAACAAGAAGACATCCAAGAAACATCTTCAACAAGAAGACATCCAAGAAATATCTACAACAAGAAGACATCTACAACAAAAAGACATTCAAGAAATATCTACAACAAGAAGACATCTACAACAAGAAGACATCTACAACAAGAAGGCATCCAAGAAAAATCTACAGCAAGAAGACATCTACAATAAGAAGGCATCCAAGAAACATCTACAGCAAGACGCCATCAAAGAAAAATCTACAGCAAGAAGGCATCCATGAAACATCTACAACAAGAAGACATCCAAGAAACATCTACAACAAGAAGACATCCAAGAAACATCTACAAGAAGAAGACATCCAAGAAACATCTACAACAAGCAGACATCCAAGAAATATCTACAACAAGAAGACATCTACAACAAGAAGACATCTACAACAAGAAGACATCCAAGAAATATCTACAACAAGAAGACATCTACAACAAGAAGACATCTACAACAAGAAGACATCCAAGAAACATCTACAACAAGAAGACATCCAAGAAATATCTACAACAAGAAGGCATCCAAGAAAAATCTACAACAAGAAGACATCCAAGAAATATCTACAACAAGAAGACATCTACAACAAGAAGACATCTACAACAAGAAGACATCCAAGAAACATCTACAACAAGAAGACATCTACAACAAGAAGACATCCAAGAAACATCTACAACAAGAAGACATCCAAGAAACATCTACAACAAGAAGACATCTACAACAAGAAGACATCTACAACAAGAAGGCATCCAAGAAACATCTACAGCAAGATGACATCCAAGAAAAATCTACAGCAAGAAGGCATCCAAAGTTCTACAACAAGAAATCACCAAGAATTATCTACAACAAGAAGACATCCAACAAACAGACTTACAAGAATACTGGAGTTACACAGGGCTGCAGAGAATCCCTAAGAGCAAGGGACAGTGAAGTGACATGAACATACAACTTCAGCACCAGATTTTGGGCTGACTAACTTCATGTTGATGATGAGGATATTTATGTTTCACAATGTAAAATTTTTATAGCAAATGCAGACAAGTAAAACAAGGTTCAATTTTTCCAAGTAGGACATGACAGCAGCATCCTATCTAGAAAAATAACAAAGTAATAATATACATTTGCGAGAACATTTATACAAGTCTGCACTTTCTTAACATTTCTGACTCGTTTTGTTTCTAATCCACAGTTGTTTTGGGTAAAAATCTCTGGAAGCCTTCTTGAAACTATATCTTATGTGGGCAGTTAGACACAAATTTCTGGAAAGCTGGGTGGATATTTCTCCATAACTGACAAGTCAATCTGCTTTCCATTCTGGAGTTTCTCTTGAAGTTTCTGAGCCAGCATCTGAAAGCACAAAGATAACCTCTTGTATCTTACTGAGGCAACAGATTGTATTCTGTCAGTAACAACAATATGGTCCCATATTAACGCCTGTTTACTTGCCTCTGGATATTTTGGAGATAATAAAATGTGAAAGTAGTCCCATAGCTTATCTACCATGTGTGTCTGAAGTCATAAATGTGAAGGTAGTCCCATAGCTTATCAACCATGTGTGTCTGAAGTCATAAATGTGAAGGTAGTCCCATAACTTATCTATCATTTGGGTCTGAAGTTATAAATGTGAAGGTAGTCCCATAGCTTATCTACCCTTTGTGTCTGAAGTCATAAATGTGAAGGTAGTCCCATAGCTTATCTACCATTTTGGTCTGAAGTTATAAATGTGAAGGTAGTCCCATAGCTTATCCACCATTTGGGTCTGAAGACATAAATGTGAAGGTAGTCCCATAGCTTATCTACCATTTGGGTCTGAAGTCATAAATGTGAAGGTAGTCCCATAGCTTATCTACCATTTGAGTCTCAAGTCATAAATGTGAAGGTAGTCCCATAGCTTATCTACCATTTGGGTCTGAAGTTATATATGTGAAGGTAGTCCCATAGCTTATCTACCATTTTGGTCTGAAGTTATAAATGTGAAGGTAGTCCCATAGCTTATCCACCATTTGGGTCTGAAGTCATAAATGTGAAGGTAGTCCCATAGCTTATCTACCACTTAGGTCTGAAGTTATAAATGTGAAGGTAGTCCCATAGCTTATCTACCATTTGAGTCTCAAGTCATAAAAGGCCTTCCCAGAATTCAAGTCCTGACATTTTGTGGTGGGATGTCCAGTTCCCTGTCTCGCCACTTTTCCATCCAAGACAATTCTGAAACGTGACCAGTGCCCATGTTTATGAAGCTAGGTCAAACCCAGATCTGTACTGGTCAAAAACAAGTGACCAGTGCCCATGTTTATAAAGCTAGGTCAACCTTAGCTATGTACTGGTCTGAAACAAGAATCTGCCACTTCTGGGTATTGTACCTGAATCAGTCTCTGTGTGAACAAGTGCCTACACAAGTACACTACAAGTATACTACTATTATATTGACCATATTTGAGGCTGATATGTTATTCATGATTGAACAATATACGTGGATAGATATGGTCAGCATTATGACTAACATGTTCACTCTGCCAGGACTCTGGTACCAGTTTAACGAGGCTGGTTCGACCTTAGAGATGTACTGGTTCTTCTTCTTCTGCTCCTTTTTATCTCCCAATGTGGCCTCAGACAACTCATGCCCAGCCCTTTGTACATGTGTTCCTGATTGGCTGGACTTTGGAGTGATAGTATTTTTGTTTACTGTATGAGGGAGCCAGTCTCACGCCATCCCTCCTTCGTCACCCCTTACAACAAGCTTGCGGTGTGACTATTATTTGCTTCTCATACAGGCCACGGTAACACACGGGTGAGATTTTACCCATTGGAAACTATTAAATACTGTTAAAACTAAGAATCACACCTGGGACCATTGTGTTGGTAGGTGAGAGCTCAAACTACTACACCACATTGACTTTGTTGTGGCAGTATAATTGTTCAGGTAATACCATGACAGATACTTCACTATGGGATTTACATGATGGCCATGACATATACTAGCTCCCAGCTTTATAATGTTAAGTGACCAGCTACTTTTCTTATCAGCTTTCCATTTCAGAGCAATAATGCACCAATTCCACAAGCCTGGCTGAAGTATACTGTGGTATTTTTTTGTGTTTTAGATTTGCTTGCCCTTTGCTAGACGTTGCAGTCAAGCCCAGCCCCTATTGGTTGTTTGGAACTTCCTAGGCAATTTTACATTCAGTAGTTTGCCATTGCTTTCTGAACGAGAGGTCAACATGTAAATACAACTGACCAATGTCTGGAACAAACTCACTATGCCGCGGTAACAAGAGAATGTGTAAATGGTATACAATCAGAAAATATTCCTTTCTCAACTGAAGATTAAACTCAGAACATGTTACTGTCCTGTCAGTTCCTGATTAACTGTGCCACCACAACCCTACACATAACATGATCATATATAACAATAATATTGTTGTTGCCAGTATTTATTTGGAGTTGTTAAACTTGTCACTTGTGCAGCCAAACATGTGTAAGAATATATAGTTCTAAATTTAAGGCTTGAATCCATAAATCACATCTTTTATTTAATACAGGAAAGACCAGAGTAGCAGAAGCAAATATTGTATATATAAACAGTACATGGTGAACTTTGAACTTTATGTCTCCAGTTTTGGCACTAAAGTTGAAACATTTATTCTGTTTAAATGTTTTTCTGTTTATTTTCATTTATTCTGTTTAATTCAGTTAGTCCTTGTCTGGACAACTCTTCTTTGTTGTGCAGTTACTCATGTTATTGCTAGCTGCTTTATTTCTATACTCTTTACATTTCTAGTATTTTGTTTTACTACACCATTCTCTCACACGCAACCATTCGCCCATATTTTTTTCTGAAATTGGTCTGTTATATGCCCATAATTATAAATAAATATATAGATAAGAACATACATTTCCACAGAGTCTGTATTAGTTCACACTCATCATGCAGCACACAGCCTGTATTAGTTCACACTCATGCAGCACACAGCCTGTATTAGTTCACACTCATCATGCAGCACACAGCATGTATTAGTTCACACTCATCATGCAGCACTCAGTCTGTATTAGTTCACACTTATCATGCAGCACTGAATCTGTATTAGTTCACACTCATCATACAGCACACAGCCTGTATTAGTTCACACTCATCACGCAGCACACAGCCTGTATTAGTTCACACTCATCATGCAGCACACAGCCTGTATTAGCTCACACTCATCATGCAGCAAACAGCATGTATTAGTTCACACTCATCATGCAGCACACAGCCTGTATTAGTTCACACTCATCATGCAGCACTCAGTCTCTATTAGTTCACAAGTTCACGCTCATCATGCAGCACACAGCCTGTATTAGTTCACACTCATCATGCAGCATTCAGCCTGTATTAGTTCACACTCATCATGCAGCACTCAGCCTGTATTAGTTCACATTCATCATGCAGCATTCAGCCTGTATTAGTTCACACTCATCATACAGCACTCAGTCTGTATTAGTTCACACTCATCATGCAGCACTCAGCCTGTATTAGTTCACAAGTACACACTCATCATGCAGCACACAGTCTGTATTAGTTCACACTCATGCAGCACACAGCCTGTATTAGTTCACACTCATCATGCAGCACACAGCCTGTATTAGTTCACACTCATCATGCAGCACTCAGTCTCTATTAGTTCACACTCATCATGCAGCACTCAGTCTGTATTAGTTCACACTCATCATGCAGCATTCAGCCTGTATTAGTTCACACTCTTCATGCAACACTCAGCCTGTATTGGTTCACACTCATCATGCAGCATTCAGCTTGTATTAGTTCACACTCATCATGCAGCATTCAGCCTGTATTAGTTCACACTCATCATGCAGCACTCAGCCTGTATTAGTTCACAAGTTCACACTCATCATGCAGCACACAGCCTGTATTAGTTCACACTCATGCAGCACACAGCCTGTATTAGTTCACACTCATCATGCAGCACTCAGTCTCTATTAGTTCACAAGTTCACGCTCATCATGCAGCACACAGCCTGTATTAGTTCACATTCATCATGCAGCATTCAGCCTGTATTAGTTCACACTCATCATACAGCACTCAGTCTGTATTAGTTCACACTCATCATGCAGCACTCAGCCTGTATTAGTTCACAAGTTCACACTCATCATGCAGCACACAGCCTGTATTAGTTCACACTCATGCAGCACACAGCCTGTATTAGTTCACACTCATCATGCAGCACACAGCCTGTATTAGTTCACACTCATCATGCAGCACTCAGTCTCTATTAGTTCACACTCATCATGCAGCACTCAGTCTGTATTAGTTCACACTCATCATGCAGCATTCAGCCTGTATTAGTTCACACTCTTCATGCAACACTCAGCCTGTATTGGTTCACACTCATCATGCAGCATTCAGCTTGTATTAGTTCACACTCATCATGCAGCATTCAGCCTGTATTAGTTCACACTCATCATGCAGCACTCAGTCTGTATTAGTTCACAAGTTCACACTCATCATGCAGCACACAGCCTGTATTAGTTCACACTCATGCAGCACACAGCCTGTATTAGTTCACACTCATCATGCAGCACACAGCCTGTATTAGTTCACACTCATCATGCAGCACACAGCCTGTATTAATTCACACTCATCATGCAGCACACAGCCTGTATTAGTTCACACTCATCATGCAGCACTGAATCTGTATTAGTTCACACTCATCATACAGCACACAGCCTGTATTAGTTCACACTCATCACGCAACACTCAGTCTGTATTAATTCACACTCATGCAGCACACAGCCTGTATTAGTTCACACTCATCATACAGCACACAGCCTGTATTAGTTCACACTCATCACGCAGCACACAGCCTATATTAGTTCACACTCATCATGCAGCACACAGCCTGTATTAGTTCACAAGTTCACACTCATCATGCAGCACTCAGTCTGTATTAGTTCACTCATGCAGCACACAGCCTGTATTAGTTCACACTCATGCAGCACACAGCCTGTATTAGTTCACACTCATCATGCAGCACGCAGCCTGTATTAGTTCACACTCATCATACAGCATGTAGTCTGTATTAGTTCACACTCATCATGCAGCATGTAGTCTGTATTAGTTCACACTCATCATGCAGCACACAGCCTGTATTAGTTCACACTCATCATACAGCATGTAGTCTGTATTAGTTCACACTCATCATGCAGCATGTAGTCTTATTAGTTCTCACTCATCATGCAGCACACAGCCTGTATTAGTTCACACTCATCATGCAGCACTCAGTCTGTATTAGTTCACACTCATCATGCAACACACAGCCTGTATTAGTTCACACTCATCATGCAGCACACAGCCTGTATTAGTTCACACTCATCATGCAGCACTGAGTCTGTACTAGTTCACACTCATCATGCAGCACACAGCCTGTATTAGTTCACACTTATCATGCAGCACTCAATCTATATTAGTTCACACTCATCATGCAGCACACAGCCTGTATTAGTTCACACTCATCATGCAGCACACAGCCTGTATTAGTTCACACTCATCATGCAGCACTCAGTCTGTATTAGTTCACACTCATCATGGAGCACTCAGTCTGTATTAGTTCACATTCATCATGCAGCACACAACCTGTATTAGTTCACACTCATCATGCAGCACTCAGTCTGTATTAGTTCACACTCATCATGGAGCACTCAGTCTGTATTAGTTCACACTCATCATGCAGCACTCAGCCTGTATTAGTTCACAAGTTCACACTCATCATGCAGCACTCAGTCTGTATTAGTTCACTCATGCAGCACACAGCCTGTATTAGTTCACACTCATGCAGCACACAGCCTGTATTAGTTCACACTCATCATGCAGCACACAGCCTGTATTAGTTCACACTCATCATACAGCATGTAGTCTGTATTAGTTCACACTCATCATGCAGCATGTAGTCTGTATTAGTTCACACTCATCATGCAGCACACAGCCTGTATTAGTTCACACTCATCATACAGCATGTAGTCTGTATTAGTTCACACTCATCATGCAGCATGTAGTCTGTATTAGTTCACACTCATCATGCAGCACACAGCCTGTATTAGTTCACACTCATCATGCAGCACTGTCTGTATTAGTTCACACTCATCATGCAGCACACAACCTGTATTAGTTCACACTCATCATGCAGCACACAGCCTGTATTAGTTCACACTCATCATGCAGCACTGAGTCTGTATTAGTTCACACTCATCATGCAACACACAGCCTGTATTAGTTCACACTCATCATGCAGCACACAGCCTGTATTGGTTCACACTTATCATGCAGCACTGAGTCTGTATTAGTTCACACTCATCATGCAGCACACAGCCTGTGTTAGTTCACACTCATCATGCAGCACACAGCCTGTATTAGTTCACACTCATCATGCAGCACTCAGTCTGTATTAGTTCACACTCATCATGCAGCACTCAGTCTATATTAGTTCACACTCATCATGCAGCATTCAGTCTGTATTAGTTCACACTCATCATGAAGCACTCAGTCTGTATTAGTTCACACTCATCATGCAGCACACAGCCTGTATTAGTTCACACTCATCATGCAGCATTCAGCCTGTATTAGTTCACACTCATCATGCAGCACTCAGTCTGTATTAGTTCACACTCACCATGCAGCACACAGCCTGTATTAGTTCACACTCATCATGCAGCACTGAGTCTGTATTAGTTCACACCCATCATGCAACACACAGCCTGTATTAGTTCACACTCATCATGCAGCACACAGCCTGTATTAGTTCACACTTATCATGCAGCATGTAGTCTGTATTAGTTCACACTCATCATGCAGCACATAGCCTGTATTAGTTCACACTCATCATGCAGCACTCAGTCTGTATTAGTTCACACTCATCATGCAGCACACAGCCTGTATTAGTTCACACTCATCATGCAGCACACAGCCTGTATTAGTTCACACTCATCATACAGCACTGAGTCTGTATTAGTTCACACTCATCATGCAACACACAGCCTGTATTAGTTCACACTCATCATGCAGCACACAGCCTGTATTAGTTCACACTTATCATGCAGCACTGAGTCTGTATTAGTTCACACTCATCATGCAGCACACAGCCTGTATTAGTTCACACTCATCACGCAGCACACAGCCTGTATTAGTTCACACTCATCATGCAGCACTCAGTCTGTATTAGTTCACACTCATCATGCAGCACTCAGTCTCTATTAGTTCACACTCATCATGCAGCACTCAGTCTGTATTAGTTCACACTCATCATGCAGCATTCAGCCTGTATTAGTTCACACTCTTCATGCAACACTCAGCCTGTATTGGTTCACACTCATCATGCAGCATTCAGCTTGTATTAGTTCACACTCATCATGCAGCATTCAGCCTGTATTAGTTCACACTCATCATGCAGCACTCAGCCTGTATTAGTTCACAAGTTCACACTCATCATGCAGCACACAGCCTGTATTAGTTCACACTCATGCAGCACACAGCCTGTATTAGTTCACACTCATCATGCAGCACACAGCCTGTATTAGTTCACACTCATCATACAGCATACAGCCTGTATTAGTTCACACTCATCATGCAGCACTGAATCTGTATTAGTTCACACTCATCATACAGCACACAGCCTGTATTAGTTCACACTCATCACGCAACACTCAGTCTGTATTAATTCACACTCATGCAGCACACAGCCTGTATTAGTTCACACTCATCATACAGCACACAGCCTGTATTAGTTCACACTCATCACGCAGCACACAGCCTATATTAGTTCACACTCATCATGCAGCACACAGCCTGTATTAGTTCACACTCATCATGCAGCACTCAGCCTGTATTAGTTCACAAGTTCACACTCATCATGCAGCACTCTGTATTAGTTCACTCATGCAGCACACAGCCTGTATTAGTTCACACTCATGCAGCACACAGCCTGTATTAGTTCACACTCATCATGCAGCACGCAGCCTGTATTAGTTCACACTCATCATACAGCATGTAGTCTGTATTAGTTCACACTCATCATGCAGCATGTAGTCTGTATTAGTTCACACTCATCATGCAGCACACAGCCTGTATTAGTTCACACTCATCATACAGCATGTAGTCCTGTATTAGTTCACACTCATCATGCAGCATGTAGTCTGTATTAGTTCACACTCATCATGCAGCACACAGCCTGTATTAGTTCACACTCATCATGCAGCACTCAGTCTGTATTAGTTCACACTCATCATGCAACACACAGCCTGTATTAGTTCACACTCATCATGCAGCACACAGCCTGTATTAGTTCACACTCATCATGCAGCACTGAGTCTGTACTAGTTCACACTCATCATGCAGCACACAGCCTGTATTAGTTCACACTTATCATGCAGCACTCAATCTATATTAGTTCACACTCATCATGCAGCACACAGCCTGTATTAGTTCATACTCATCATGCAGCACTCAGTCTGTATTAGTTCACACTCATCATGGAGCACTCAGTCTGTATTAGTTCACATTCATCATGCAGCACACAACCTGTATTAGTTCACACTCATCATGCAGCACTCAGTCTGTATTAGTTCACACTCATCATGGAGCACTCAGTCTGTATTAGTTCACACTCATCATGCAGCACTCAGCCTGTATTAGTTCACAAGTTCACACTCATCATGCAGCACTCAGTCTGTATTAGTTCACTCATGCAGCACACAGCCTGTATTAGTTTACACTCATGCAGCACAGCAGCCTGTATTAGTTCACACTCATCATGCAGCACACAGCCTGTATTAGTTCACACTCATCATACAGCATGTAGTCTGTATTAGTTCACACTCATCATGCAGCATGTAGTCTGTATTAGTTCACACTCATCATGCAGCACACAGCCTGTATTAGTTCACACTCATCATACAGCATGTAGTCTGTATTAGTTCACACTATCATGCAGCATGTAGTCTGTATTAGTTTCACACTCATCATGCAGCACACAGCCTGTATTAGTTCACACTCATCATGCAGCACTGTCTGTATTAGTTCACACTCATCATGCAGCACACAACCTGTATTAGTTCACACTCATCATGCAGCACACAGCCTGTATTAGTTCACACTCATCATGTAGCACTGAGTCTGTATTAGTTCACACTCATCATGCAGCACACAGTCTGTATTAGTTCACACTCATCATGCAGCACACAGCCTGTATTGGTTCACACTTATCATGCAGCACTGAGTCTGTATTAGTTCACACTCATCATGCAGCACACAGCCTGTAGTTAGTTCACACTCATCATGCAGCACACAGCCTGTATTAGTTCACACTCATCATGCAGCACTCAGTCTGTATTAGTTCACACTCATCATGCAGCACTCAGTCTATATTAGTTCACACTCATCATGCAGCATTCAGTCTGTATTAGTTCACACTCATCATGAAGCACTCAGTCTGTATTAGTTCACACTCATCATGCAGCACACAGCCTGTATTAGTTCACACTCATCATGCAGCATTCAGCCTGTATTAGTTCACACTCATCATGCAGCACTCAGTCTGTATTAGTTCACACTCATCATGCAGCACACAGCCTGTATTAGTTCACACTCATCATGCAGCACTGAGTCTGTATTAGTTCACACCCATCATGCAACACACAGCCTGTATTAGTTCACACTCATCATGCAGCACACAGCCTGTATTAGTTCACACTTATCATGCAGCATGTAGTCTGTATTAGTTCACACTCATCATGCAGCACATAGCCTGTATTAGTTCACACTCATCATGCAGCACTCAGTCTGTATTAGTTCACACTCATCATGCAGCACACAGCCTGTATTAGTTCACACTCATCATGCAGCACACAGCCTGTATTAGTTCACACTCATCATACAGCACTGAGTCTGTATTAGTTCACACTCATCATGCAACACACAGCCTGTATTAGTTCACACTCATCATGCAGCACACAGCCTGTATTAGTTCACACTTATCATGCAGCACTGAGTCTGTATTAGTTCACACTCATCATGCAGCACACAGCCTGTATTAGTTCACACTCATCACGCAGCACACAGCCTGTATTAGTTCACACTCATCATGCAGCACTCAGTCTGTATTAGTTCACACTCATCATGCAGCACTCAGTCTATATTAGTTCACACTCATCATGCAGCATTCAGCCTGTATTAGTTCACACTCATCATGCAGCACTCAGTCTGTATTAGTTCACACTCATCATGAAGCACTCAGTCTGTATTAGTTCACACTCATCATGCAGCACACAGCCTGTATTAGTTCACACTCATCATGCAGCACACAGCCTGCATTAGTTCAAACTCATCATGCAGCACTGAGTCTGTATTAGTTCACACTCATAATGCAGCACACAGCCTGTATTAGTTCACACTCATAATGCAGCACACAGCCTGTATTAGTTCACAGTGGTATTCTAAGAATTGTTCTGTGTCATTTTATTGCAGAATCTTTTATTTTATTTTTTTAGTTGGTGTGAAATGTTCCATGATTCATATCCTTGTAGTCCCACAGAAAAGACTACCTTAAACTTTTACGACATGCTTACACTGTTAGTTTTATATTCCCCCCCCCCCCCCCCCCCCCCCATAAAAGTATTCAGAAAAGACGCATTGTCTCAAAATTGCTATTTTAAATGTTTTTTTTACTAGTTCACACTATTAATTTATATAATGCTGCAAAACAAATCTCATACTATCATAGACAGCACTAGAGAAAACAAACACTAAGATGAAATACTCACCTCAATATCAAGTTTCAGAAGATTACACTCTGTTATGTATGACCTCAGCACTTGGTATGTGTCCTGTATTTCACTGGAACTGACTCTGAAAACAAATACAAGTATCCTTGAATGTATCAGTCACTGTAAGCAGTGCCACACTGACAATTTTAAGAACAAGGTTCAAGAGGTTGAAGAGAAGGAGGTATCCCACAAAAGAAAACAAAAATAGACAATCATTACAGCAGAGCATATATACAAGTTGTAAGCCATGGCTTTGTCTTGGGTTTTCCCAGTCTGTACACTAATGTAAATTATTTAAACATGTCATTTCACATCCATTCTCACTTTGTGACTGCCCATACATTTATTCTTGGACAATTAATGTGAAGATGTTCCTTTGCTGTCCATGATCACAGAAGATTTATGCATTCTTTTGTTTGTTAAAGGCCAAGGTCGTCCCATAGCAGACACTGCCACTGGGGTGAGAGATGTGAGGTCTTCACATGTTCTAGGCCATGACATACGAGATGGGTGGCTAGTTGCCTTCCTCAGCACTGCCAAATTCTGTGAGTTTCCTTCCTCATCACTGTTCTTGATTTGATTTGATTTGATTTGATTTGATTTGATTTGATTTCTTCTTCTTCTTCTTCTGCGTTCATCCGGATTTTTTTCCGGATGTGACTGCGTTGTGCCTGTTTACAGCAGAGCTGCGTTCTTGCGCCGTTAGGCCGACACATCCGACTTCTGCGGGCATTTGTTGACCGGGTTAACCTTCCTGGTGATTTGATTTTGATTTCTTTTCCAGACAAATGCCAGAACATTCTGTGAGTTTCCTTCCTCATCACTATTCCTTTCCAGACAAATGCCAGAAAATCCTGCAAGTTTCCTTTGTTATCACTGTTCCTTTAGAGACAAATGACAGAACATTCTGTGAGTTTCCTTTCTCATCACTGTTCCAAATGACAGAACATTCTGAAATTGTCTGCTACCCATGTTTATTCGATGAGTAAACCTCAGAGATATATATAACTAAGAATTACAATAAATATATTCTTTCGTATAAAATGCAATTATGAGTTTAGAAAATGTTATCAGATAAAATATTATGTATTCCATGAAGGCAGTACTTAAGTACTTACTGATCTCCCATAGTCTTGTACAGGTGAGTGACATGGAGCTCTGCTCGCATCAGCTTCTTGTCCACTCTGCTGATTGCCACCTGTTTCATGAGATCCAGCATGAGCACCTGATGAATGGATGGAGGAAGACAAACATTACACGACTGAATGGATGCTTAACACTGCCACAGACATATGCCATCATTAAAATAATGTTATATGTCATAACCCCCCCCCCCCCCAAAAAAAAAAATAATAATAATTAAAACAACAAACAAACAAACAAACATACACACATAACATACGTTATACGATACCACAGGGTCAACAGAACATTACAACATAATTTACTTCATGATGATGCACAGGTTTGACAGATTAGTACAACTTTACAAAGTTTAAAATGACGCCACAGGTATGGCAAAATAATACACCATAAATTACTTTATCAGATGTCACAGGCTGTACAGAATAGTGCAACATAATTTACCTTATTATGATGCCATAGACTTAACAAAATAGTACAACATAACTTAATGTATTATGATTTCAATCAGTAATATTCATTCATCAATGCTAAATTGAATGTGACAGATGCTATAATTAGTTGGGGGGCATACATGTGTGAAATGTCTAGTGAAAATAAATTACCTGCATATTAGCCAACTCCTTCTTGTTTGCCGCCTATCTTTTTATGCAAGAGTTTAATCTGAAGTTGATGCTGTGTCTTCGCCAGTGCATGATCAGTCGTCATTGTGTACACTTTGAGCCGCAATCTTGAGAGTAAAATATTCAGTGAATTTGATAAATATAACATCAAATAACAGATGATAAGTGTTTCCATTTCTGGAATTGAGCCTATTTGTACTGACAAGATAAACTTATGGGTATTAATTTGGGCTCTTGGAAGATATGCAACAAACATTGGACAGAATGATTCTGGGACCATTTATAACATGATACACATACGCTTAATATTCCTTTCTTCAGAAATATACAACACACAAATACAGAATGCCCAGTGTGTGATGTCAAGTAAATTATGAACATTTAAACAATATACATAGACTGTTGACTGACTGACTGATAACCAACAAACTGACAGACATGCAGGAAGTCAAATAGGCAAACAGGCTGGCAGGAAAGCAGTCAAACAGACAGGCAGGCAGACACACAGATTGACATACAGGTAGGCCGGCAGACAGACAGTCAAATACACAAACAGGCCGTTAAGCAGTAAGACACCCAGACAGACAAACAGACCTACATTTACACAAACAAGCTGACAGGTTGACATATATATATATACACAGATAGATAAATTGACTAACAGATAGGTAGACGCACAGGTAGGCACACAGGAAGGCAAACAGTTAGACATACCTGCAGGTGACAAGACACACAAATACATGAGCACAAAAGATAATCTAGCATAAAGATACAAAAATAAATATCAGTTTTCATATCAAGCGTTAGCACATATGAATGTTTTATTTTTTTTTTAAATTCCTTCATGTTATCATTATTACATACAATATAGATGCAATGCATATAGTCAAAGATGAAGAAGACACTGCTTCTAGATAAAACATACACTCAAAAATCCTAAAAATAGAAGTAGAGACATACATGATTAATACAGGGAGAACATGGGTGGGGATGCAGGAGGCAGCTAAAAGTAGGGCGGGTGGGAATAGAGCCCATGCCTCAGTGGGGGTGGAGAGTGCAACAGAAGAAGATTACATATAAGACAATAGATTCTGTACAATTCATAATTACAGTTTTTGATAACATGATACCTGACATCCAGGCTATGTTGTTGGTACATAATACACAGATGGTCTTACAGCTGAGTAGCCTGGGTTTTGGTACATTATGGGGTTAATCAAACACATAAAAGGTAACATGAAAGTGTTCACACAGGCTCTTAGACAGTTCCAGATAAGCACAGATAAAAAGAACATTGACAGATTCTTAGACAGTTCCAGATAGGCACAAATAAAAAGAACATTTACAGACTCTTAGACAGTTCCAGATAGGCACAGATAAAAAGTACATAGAAAAACAAACTCTTAGAAAGTTCCAGATAGGCACAGATAAAAAGTGCATTTACAGACTCTTAGAGAGTTCCACTTAAGTACAGTATTTTAAAAACATCTCAGTAACGAGACATTGGCAACAGTCAGAACCGGATGTATATCTTTACACGAAAGTCTTCACTGGGATCTGTTTTAGCTTAATGTGAGATCCAGACTTTCCCCTCCCTCAATACTAATCCTTTCTAAAAGAAAATCTACTGTAGCAACTGAATTAGTGATGTGAGTTGGACAAGAAAGGCAGAGGAAAGGTGAGGTCAGAGGAGAGTTCACTAGTAACGATCCAGTCAAGTATTTTAAGGTAGCTTCCTAAAGAGAAAAAAACATATCATATCTTTATTACACAACTCTCTCTCTCTCTCTCTCTCTCTCTCTCTCTCTCTCTCTCTCTCTCTCTCTCTCTCTCTCTCTCTCTCTCCCCCCCCCCCCCCTCTCCTTTCTCCTCTAACGATCGTCATAGTTGAGACTTCTTCTGAGGCATTTGGCTTTGGCCATCAATTAAATTAGAGTCTTTTCCGGAATCCATAGACAATGCACTTCATAAATGCCCTGCAGTTTCCAATGCTGTTCGACATAGGCTTAAATAAGTTTCATAATCGACACTGCGCATATTAATACAGCAAAACACTAACCTTAGTGAAAGAGAACTACAAAGGCAACAAATATACAACAATGTTTAAATACCACATACCTCTTTGCTTCCGTTTCTGCCCGTTCAAGTCGGACAGCAAGGCTTGTGCTGTCATGGTCTGTTTCATCAGTTACTGTTGCTCCATGTTCCAACTGCTCATTTCAAAGACATCAAAGGGAGATAACACAAAATAAAAATGATGAGACAGGGAAACTACTTGAGTCAAATTTCTAACTATTAATTAAAACCACAGCAGGCGGCCTTAATTCCTCATGCTCAAAGACCCCTCTGCCATACACCGCAAGGTACTACATTGGCAGTAAATGACAGAAGGTAAAAATTGCATAAAGAAACAGGCTAGATTTGATGGGAACGTCCTGCAAAGGACATACAACATTTTAAATAATGTTATAATAATCGTCTAACCAGTGATAAACATGGAGCCTCGGTGGCGCAGTGGCTGACGGCTGACCTACCGGCCCCATGGTTATCTGTTTGAATCCACATCGTGGGAGAAAAAGGGGTAGGGGGTGTTACAAATGACTTCCCCCCACCCACCCACCCACCCACCCCCCCACCCCCCCCCCCCCCCCCCCCAGGTGGACCCAGCCCAAAGTGGATACTAGGAAATGTTTTGGGAAGTCAAGGCGACCGGGGTGATACTGACACATGACCCCAGGGAGTGGAGACAAGTCTGTACAGATATGGCTCCAGCTCCAGATGTCTAGAGAGGTATGGCTCCAGTACCATATGTCTAGAGAGGTATGGATGTAGTTCCAGATGTCTAGAGAGGTATGGGTGTAGTTCCAGATGTCTAGAGAGGTATGGGTGTAGCTGCAGATGTCTAGAAAGGTATGGATGTAGTTCCAGATGTCTAGAGAGGTATGGATGTAGTTCCAGATGTCTAGAGAGGTATGGCTCCAGTACCATATGTCTAGAGAGGTATGGATGTAGTTCCAGATGTCTAGAGAGGTATGGATGTAGTTCCAGATGTCTAGAGAGGTATGGATGTAGTTCCAGATGTCTAGAGAGGTATGGATGTAGTTCCAGATGTCTAGAGAGGTATGGGTGTAGCTGCAGATGTCTAGAAAGGTATGGATGTAGTTCCAGATGTCTAGAGAGGTATGGATGTAGTTCCAGATGTCTAGAGAGGTATGGCTCCAGTACCATATGTCTAGAGAGGTATGGATGTAGTTCCAGATGTCTAGAGAGGTATGGATGTAGTTCCAGATGTCTAGAGAGGTATGGATGTAGTTCCAGATGTCTAGAGAGGTATGGATGTAGTTCCAGATGTCTAGAGAGGTATGGGTGTAGCTGCAGATGTCTAGAAAGGTATGGATGTAGTTCCAGATGTCTAGAGAGGTATGGATGTAGTTCCAGATGTCTAGAGAGGTATGGGTGTAGTTCCAGATGTCTAGAGAGGTATGGGTGTAGCTGCAGATGTCTAGAAAGGTATGGATGTAGTTCCAGATGTCTAGAGAGGTATGGATGTAGTTCCAGATGTCTAGAGAGGTATGGCTCCAGTACCATATGTCTAGAGAGGTATGGATGTAGTTCCAGATGTCTAGAGAGGTATGGATGTAGTTCCAGATGTCTAGAGAGGTATGGATGTAGTTCCAGATGTCTAGAGAGGTATGGATGTAGTTCCAGATGTCTAGAGAGGTATGGATGTAGTTCCAGATGTCTAGAGAGGTATGGGTGTAGCTGCAGATGTCTAGAAAGGTATGGATGTAGTTCCAGATGTCTAGAGAGGTATGGATGTAGTTCCAGATGTCTAGAGAGGTATGGCTCCAGTACCATATGTCTAGAGAGGTATGGATGTAGTTCCAGATGTCTAGAGAGGTATGGATGTAGTTCCAGATGTCTAGAGAGGTATGGATGTAGTTCCAGATGTCTAGAGAGGTATGGATGTAGTTCCAGATGTCTAGAGAGGTATGGCTCCAGTACCATATGTCTAGAGAGGTATGGATGTAGTTCCAGATGTCTAGAGAGGTATGGATGTAGTTCCAGATGTCTAGAGAGGTATGGCTCCAGTACCATATGTCTAGAGAGGTATGGATGTAGTTCCAGATGTCTAGAGAGGTATGGGTGTAGCTGCAGATGTCTAGAAAGGTATGGATGTAGTTCCAGATGTCTAGAGAGGTATGGATGTAGTTCCAGATGTCTAGAGAGGTATGGCTCCAGTACCATATGTCTAGAGAGGTATGGATGTAGTTCCAGATGTCTAGAGGGGTATGGGTGTAGCTGCAGATGTCTAGAGAGGTATGGATGTAGTTCCAGATGTCTAGAGAGGTATGGATGTAGTTCCAGATGTCTAGAGAGGTATGGATGTAGTTCCAGATGTCTAGAGAGGTATGGATGTAGTTCCAGATGTCTAGAGAGGTATGGCTCCAGTACCATATGTCTAGAGAGGTATGGATGTAGTTCCAGATGTCTAGAGAGGTATGGATGTAGTTCCAGATGTCTAGAGAGGTATGGCTCCAGTACCATATGTCTAGAGAGGTATGGATGTAGTTCCAGATGTCTAGAGAGGTATGGCTCCAGTACCATATGTCTAGAGAGGTATGGATGTAGTTCCAGATGTCTAGAGAGGTATGGATGTAGCTGCAGATGTCTAGAGAGGTATGGCTCCAGTACCATATGTCTAGAGAGGTATGGGTGTAGCTCCAGATGTCTAGAGAGGTATGGCTCCAGCACCATATGTCTAGAGAGCTCTCCGTCTGGGCGCATGGACCTCAGAGCCACATATGTTAACCCCGGGACTGCCACAGGGATCTGCAGTCTCGCCGGTGCTCTTTAATGTGTATACGAGCAAGATTGCAAACCTAGAAGCACCAGGGGTTGGAAGAATACTAATATTTGCAGATGATATTCTTGCATATAGGCAGGGGAGAAATAGGGAGCAAACAGCCCAGGAGTTACAGGCGACAGTAGATAAAGTGATTGACTGGTGCACATAAATGAGTGCTGTCATCCACCCGGAAAAGGCGGCTATTTTGTGGTGCTCTCTGGACAACAGGATTGTAAGAGCTGATGTCCCAAGCCTCGCGATAGATGGTAGAAATGTCAGCAGAGAGAACAAACTGAAGTATCTGGGGATCACATTTGACCATGTGGAGACGGTCGTGACAAGAACTCAAAAGGGACTCAATGCACTTAAAACTATGGCTGCTATGGACATGGAGCAGAGAATGCTTTTCACACTGTACCAGCACTTGATCCTCTCAGTAATTGATTATGGATTAGGTCTGCTCATAGTCTCAGAGAGTCAGCTGGTGAAGTTAGAGCGCATACAGAACGAAGCTATGCGGGTCATTCTGGGATGCACTAGAGACACCCCAGTAGCATGTGTGCGTTACATCCTTGGTCTGCCGACTGTTGCTGGTAGGCTCAAGGTGATGCAGGCGAAGGCATACCTCAGAGTAGTTGCAGACACAGACCACCCACTGCATGAGGCGCTGGACGCAGTTAAGGGTCAGTGACTGATAAGAGGGAAATCATGGATGGCTCAGGCGGAGGATACGATCAGACAGGTGTGCCCCCTGGAGAACATTAGGCGTGGAGAGGAGTGGGTCAGAGTGCCAGCGGAGCAGTCAGACTTGTGCAGAGTTATTATCACATTAAGCCGGGAGTGCAGGGAATGGCCAGCAGGGGCCACGGAAGTGGAAATCCAGCAACTAATTCAGGACAATGCTCACTCGAGTGATGTGATTATCTACACAGATGGTTCGGTGTTAAGAGGTGAGAGAAGTGGCTGGAGGTTCATAGCCAAAGCTAGTGGTCGATGTTTGGGGCAGGAGAGCCTGGCATATGATACCACAACATCCAGCTTAAGAATGGAAGTGGAGGCAGTCACTGCGGCTCTCCGCTGGATGGAGAATACGACACACACACATCGTCATTGTAACTGACTCAGAAAGCATGCTGACGAGGGTCGACGGGCAGACTTCGTGCGGAGTGGCTTGCTTCGCTTCGGAGGTCACGGGTGACAAGCATCGCCTGGATCTTTTCTCCGGGGCATGCCGGTGTGCTGGGAAATGAACAGGCGGACAGATTGGCTGGCTCTGCAGAACTTGGTGGAGTATTGATACATGACAAGGCAGACGTGGTTGCGGCCTTGTGGGAGCACGTGCACACCTCGGAGGAGCAAATGGATTACCATGGTCTGGCAAGAATGAGACAACGAGGAGTGACGATGGGATCTGGCCGACGCTCAACGCTCAAAGGAAAGGCGAGACGGACTTATAATCAGATTGCTACTGGTACTATTAGTGTTGGAACTCTTCGCTGGCTGCTGAGGATGGGGACGGAGCACTTATGGGAATGCCCCGAATGCTGTGATGTCGATTCCTAAATCAATCAATCAATCATGTCTAGAGAGGTATGGATGTAGCTCCAGATGTCTAGAGAGGTATGGATGTAGTTCCAGATGTCTAGAGAGGTATGGATGTAGTTCCAGATGTCTAGAGAGGTATGGATGTAGCTCCAGATGTCTAGAGAGGTATGGATGTAGTTCCAGATGTCTAGAGAGGTATGGATGTAGCTCCAGATGTCTAGAGAGGTATGGATGTAGCTCCAGATGTCTTGAGAGGTATGGATGTAGCTCCAGATGTCTAGAGAGGTATGGATGTAGCTCCAGATGTCTAGAGAGGTATGGATGTAGTTCCAGATGTCTAGAGAGGTGTGGCTCCAGCACCATATGTCTAGAGAGGTATGGATGTAGCTCCAGATGTCTAGAGAGGTATGGATGTAGCTCCAGATGTCTAGAGAGGTATGGCTCCAGCACCATATGTCTAGAGAGGTATGGATGTAGCTCCAGATGTCTAGAGAGGTATGGATGTAGCTCCAGATGTCTAGAGAGGTATGGATGTAGCTCCAGATGTCTAGAGAGGTATGGATGTAGCTCCAGATGTTTAGAGAGGTATGGATGTAGCTCCAGATGTCTAGAGAGGTATGGATGTAGCTCCAGATGTCTAGAGAGGTATGGAGGTAGCTCCAGATGTCTAGAGAGGTATGGCTCCAGTACCATATGTCTAGAGAGGTATGGAGGTAGCTCCAGATGTCTAGAGAGGTATGGCTCCAGTACCATATGTCTAGAGAGGTATGGCTCCAGTACCATATGTCTAGAGAGGTATGGCTCCAGTACCATATGTCTAGAGAGGTATGGTTCCAGTACCATATGTTTAGAGAGGTATGGTAGCACAGTGACCCGGCTCTCGACCCGGTGGTCATGGGTTCCATCCCCATCGGGAAAAAAGGGGGGAGGGAGGGGTTGAACTGTCCAGATTGTTCTGAGCTGCCAGGTCTACGCAGCCTAAGTTTTACGTCAGGGCAAGTCTTGGGAAGTACAGTGGGCCGGTGTTATACTGACACCCCCCCCCCCTCCCCCGAGTGCCCAATGTTCTATACAAATAATATTCTAACTCCATATGTCAGTGCGTCATAAAGCGTGTAAATGGGACCTTTACGTGTTGTTATAATGATACATAATATGTGTCTCCCACACGATTTCTTGTCTTTTTTCTTCTGTTGTCTCGACTGGATCATGACTCTCCCACTCCACTTTTCTATGTCATCTGATATTTGATGAAGTTGATGTCGCTTATAACAATATTATTTGTTTTCATAAATAACAAAGCAACGCTTTCGGTTGTCGATACACAGAGCTGACCATACATTGGTACTTAACTTCTTACACAAACTTGGACGGAGAGGAAATGTTCTTGCAGTCTTGGACATTTGTCATCGGCGAAGGCGTTGCCATAATTTTCGAGAAAAAATGCAAACAATGTGTATGCTTCATTGATCGCAGTCTTTCCTATCCTACCCTAACATGGTCCAGTTGGCCCCGTATCAAATACTGCAGTTGGGGTTTGAAGTGTGTGGCCTTCACACATTCCAGCCCACGATATATGAGGTGGGGTGGCAGTTCCCTTCCTAGTCGTCTTTCCTTCTTATACAATTCCAAACACCTTCTGAAAATTGTGTTGCATTCATTGTTGTGGCCCTTGGCAAGCCCAATAATCATTATGTCACCTCGGCACCATTCGACCCTAGATTATTAATTGCAAACTAAGAGCATGAACGAAGTTGGCTTGCTATTTATGTGTAGTATGTTCATGATTACTATCCCAATTCATAGTTTAGTCCAGTCCCAACTGGCTGGTTTATATGTCCACTATCACATTGCATTAAAAAAGTTAGTTGTATAATAGTTCTTCTATAATAGTTGAATAATAGTTACTTCTATAAAGTCTGCGGATTATCCCGTAGTTTTGGTATTCTAGGAGTCCTGGAATATCAGCAAGGAAATATCAGCAAAGTAAGTGACACACTAATAAGGTATATTGCTACGTTAATTCTAAGTAATGTTATAATGATCATGCAGGTCAGGTCTTAGTCAGATATGACTGAGCTACCGTATAACAGTAGACGGTACTACCTGGTTTCTGTTAGCGCCGAACGTTGGGCGGCGCTTACCAAACCCGACACCCCACATTGTGCCAACGGCTTCGGGCGGAAGAGCACAATTGGGAGGGTACAAGCCTTACCCTGGTGCGAGGAAATGCAAGCTAAAGACAAAATTGTCATGGCAGGGCTGACCAGGCCCTAAGCCTTGGTTGGCGACTGGTCTAGGATCGAAGCTCCGACAGGCGGACAGTTAGAGCAATGCTTTGCTGATCCGGCAGCTTCTGCAGCTTGTCTTGTTCCAGATGTAGGGGTGTTACCTTTCCTCTGGAGTGAACTAGGCAGGCCGAGAGAGGGATCATGCTGCATGGGCAACACATGATCTCTATATTTTAGCCCAGGCTTTGTGCTATGGAGAGGCAATAACTCCATCCCTGGTCTTAACTGGTCTCGGAATCAAAGCGAGAGGCAACTGTTACGGGTTATAAGTCCTTGTCAGTTGGCGTAGACATGGGGCGCCACGCGTTGCCTCTGACGGTGGGAGACACCTATAGGTGTCACTGATCAGCTACCGCCCGCCTCAAGCTGGGCAGCCCCCAGCCAATTGGGTGCTGATCCGCCACAGCCTGCCTGCTTCAATGGGTGCTTGGGGCTAGGACAAAATCTGAATCGCAGGCTGTAAAACCAATGCACCAGGTACAAACAAAAATAAAAATAGAAACCTCAAGCTACGGCTTGCAACCTGGAACGTGAGAACCATGTGTCCAGGATTTTCCACTGACTTGACCAATATTGACGATGTGAGAAAAACGGCTGTGATTGATGCCGAACTCAATCGTCTTAACATTGATATTGCTGGCCTGCAGGAGACTCGCCTCGCTGAGGAAGGGTCACTCAGGGAAAACAACTACACCTTTTTCTGGAAGGGTAGAGGGCAGGCAGAAAAAAGGCAACACGGTGTGGGCTTTGCAGTGAAGAATTCGCTACTGGGAATGATTGAAATTCCAGCAGGAGGAAATGAAAGACTATTATCCCTGCGCTTGGCAACCTCTTGTGGGTTTGCCACCATTATTACTGCATATGCACCGACACTCGATTCCTCTGATGATGTGAAGGATTTGTTCTATGAGGAGTTAGACTCCGTGATCAAGGCAGTTCCAAAATCTGACTACATTTATATGCTCGGTGATTTCAATGCTCGTGTGGGCAAGGACTCGAGTTCATGGCCAGTGTCCCTTGGAAAATACAACATCGGTCGCATGAATGAAAATGGGCAAAGGCTGCTGGAGCATTGCACCAGTAATGACCTATGTATTACTAACTCTTTTTTTAAAACAAAAGAGATGCATAAGGTCACATGGAAACATCCAAGATCCGGCCATTGGCACCAGCTGGACTTCATCATCACACGGAGACAACATCTGAACCATATATCATTGACTCGTAGTTACCACAGTGCTGACTGTGATACAGATCATTCTTTGGTTGTTGCAAGAGTTAGACTGAGACCAAAGAGAATCTACACAGCTAAACACAAATCTAGCCCCAGGATTAATATTATTAACACTCATGATCCTGAAAAGTGCTTTCAGTTTCAACAGCAACTTGAAGACGCTTTCACTGATACACCAGAAAATTGTACAGTAAATGAAAAGTGGGGTCAAATTAAGGAAACTCTTTATAAAACTGCCGTAGGGGTTTACGGCACTGTGGATCATAAGAGGCAGGACTGGTTTGCGGCCAACAGCGAGACTCTGCAGCCCTTGATTGATAAGAAGAAGAAAGCTCTCTTAAGAAACAAGGAAAGACCAACGCGTAACACTCTGAGTGAGCTAAGGCAAGCTAGGAAGGATGTGCAAAAGGCTGCCAGGCAGTGTGCAAATGATTATTGGATCAAGTTATGTGAGTCCATTCAAATCGCAAGTGATAAGGGAGACATAAGAAGCATGTATGAAGGAATAAAGAAAGCCTGTGGTCCAGTGATCAAAAGAAGTGCACCGCTGAAAACCTTGACTGGAGAAGTTATCACTGATAAGAAACAGCAGATGGACAGATGGGTTGAGCACTATTTGGAGCTTTACTCAAGTGAGACCAAACTAGCGGATGATGCCCTAAATGCCATAGAGGCTCTACCAACTCTTGACCACCTGGACACACTTCCCACCATAACAGAAGTTAAGTGTGCTATAAATGAACTTGCATCTGGCAAGGCTCCAGGTAAGGATGGGATTCCAATAGAGGTTATCAGGAGTGGGCAAGAAACACTCACTCTACAGATCCACCAGCTAATAGAGCTATGCTGGCGTGAAGGACAAGTCCCACAGGATTTCAAAGATTCAAACATCATAACGCTGTACAAGAACAAGGGTGATCGGAGCGACTGTAACAACTATAGGGGTATCTCACTTCTGTGTATTGTTGGAAAAGTATTTGCCAGAATTGTTCTGCGCAGACTTCAAGTCCTAGGAGATCAAGTCTACCCCGAATCACAGTGTGGCTTTCGACAGAACCGGTCTACCACTGATATGATATTCTCATTGCGACAAATGCAAGAAAAATGCCGTGAACAGAATCAACCACTGTTTATTGCCTTCATCGACCTCACAAAGGCATTTGATTTGGTCAGTCGTGAGGGTCTGTTCAAGGCACTAAAGAAGATTGGCTGCCCACCAACTCTTCTGTCCATTGTGGAATCGTTCCACACAGGCATGAAGGGTATAATCAAGTTTGATGGTGCAACTTCTGAAGAATTTGAAATCAAGAGTGGAGTTAAGCAAGGTTGTGTACTAGCTCCCACCCTCTTTGGAATATACTTTTCACTTCTACTGAAATATGCATTTCGTGATCAGGATGGTGGTATATACATTCACTCACGCTCAGATGGCGGCCTCTACAATGCTCAGAGATTGAAGGCTAAGACCAAAATTAGGAGGGTACTGATCAGAGAGTTGCTTTTTGCAGATGATGCTGCAGTTACGACCCACTCTGAGGAAGAATTGCAATGTCTACTATCTGCATTCTCCAATGCTTGTTCTGAATTTGGTTTAACAATTAGCAAAAAGAAGACACAGATTATGTCACAAGGTGCACATGGGGTACCATCAATCTTTATTGACGACGCCGAACTAGAGATAGTAGACCATTTTACATATCTAGGATCAGTGGTAAATAGCAAATTATCCCTAGATCAGGAAATCAACATCCGGATTGGTAAGGCAGCAACAACAATGAACAGGTTAAGAAAAAGAGTCTGGGAGAACAGGAAGCTTACTGCCAAAACAAAAGTCCTTGTCTATCAAGCCTGTGTCCTTAGTACTCTTCTCTATGGCAGTGAAACCTGGACAACTTACTCACACCAAGAGAACAATTTAAACAGCTTTCATATGCGGTGTCTGCGAAGAATTCTTGGTATTAAGTGGCAAGACAAAATCACAAATACTGAAGTATTGGAAAGATCAGGTTGTGTGACAGTTTATTCCATGCTCAGTCTTCGTAGACTTAGATGGATAGGACATCTTAGGAGGATGGATGATGGTAGAATACCAAAGGATATCTTTTTTGGTGAATTACAGATGGGTAAGAGATCTCAGGGTCGGCCTCTACTACGATACAAAGATGTGTGTAAGCGGGACATGATTGATACAGGCATTGATAATGCACATTGGGAGCAAGTCGCCGCTGAACGTGTTGCGTGGAGGGCAAATATCAGAAATGGAATAAAGTCAAAGGAGAAAATTATTGCAGAAAAGTCACACACCAAGCGTTTGAGACGTAAGATGGTGCATGATGGTGGAAATGACCACGTGTTCACATGCACCCACTGTGAACGGACATTTACAGCGCAAATTGGCCTTATCAGTCACACTCGCTACCGCCATAGTTAAAAGTTATTATGCCTTTTTAGAGCACAAACTATCGTCTGTCAAGACGGCAAGGTGCCAATGAATATAATGATCATGTTTTATGGTAACTATTACACATCCAAACATATACTCACAAATGCACTGAACTGTTGGCTTGGATTGTCTATGAATTTATCACTGTTTGGCATTGGCTTCTTATTTGGACGTCTTGGAGTTCTGCGGAAATCACCATTAGGGACGTTCATTTTAGAAGGAGTCGTATTATTGACGTCAGCGACTGTGATGATGAATTCATCACAGTATGGCATTAGCTTCTTATTTGGACGTCTTGGAGTTCTGCGGAAATCACCATTAGGGACGTTCATTTTAGAAGGAGTCGTATTATTGACGTCAGCGACTGTGATGATGAATTCATCACAGTGTGGCATTGGCTTCTTATTTGGACGTCTTGGAGTTCTGCGGAAATCACCATTAGGGACGTTCACTTTAGAAGGAGTCGTATTATTGACGTCAGCGACTGTTCGTTCCGCTGCTGTCACAGTTGTTGAACGTGGTGTTGGTATGTCGCCTTGAGCATCTGTAGAGCTAGACATAGCAACTTCTCCATTCAGGACACTTCCACTCTCCGCGTTGTCATCTGCAGATAGGCTAGGTTGATATTCGCCAAGATTGAGTTCATAGGAAACCGGTGCACATTCACTGTGAATCTCGGTATTATGCAATGATGTTTCTGATAATTCTCCACTATTCTTCACGTTGCATGAGTCTACTTTCTGTGAAACTTGCGACATATTTCTGAAAAATGGCATGTATCTTTTGACGTTTGGGTTGAAAGTTGACGACTCAGCTTGATGAGTGGGAAGATGAAAGTGATCTTCCTGTGAAGGACAGCTTATTTCTGCTTTTACTGAATCTTCAATCACATGTGCTATGTTAAAAGCACACACACTCGATACTGCCGTCAGTTCAAAGCTTGTTGGCCTTTTGTCTACATTTGAGAGTGCAGACATTACCGCCGGGTTGTAATTCTTGTCCTCTGTTTTCAATAAAACAGGTGACATGTCTGTTGGATGGGGGATGAACATCTGGGCGCTTGAATTCAGCTTCTGTGATTCTGTGAATTGTGGATCTCGAGAATTGCCAGCAGTTTGGGCATCGTCATCAACATCCGTTTCGGTATTTTCATCCAACCTCTTTCTAAAAGACTCCTTTGGCGCCAGTCGGGAATTGCTGACAAGTTTTCTTAACAGCTCCTTCAGTTTTTGTGTTAATGAAGATTTTAGTGGATCTAATTCTGAATATTTTTGTTCCAGACTGGCGCTTGTCTCATTGGTGTTACGTGAACTCGGTGACGCATTTCTCACTAGTGAGACAAATGGTTTAGCCGAAGGATTCAAATTCCGGGATCTCGTTGGCTTTGACTCTTCTTGTGAATGACCCGAAGTTTGAGTATCCTCCTCTGCGACATCTCCATTACGTTCATTTATAAAACTCTTCCTTGGCCTATGTTCATCTTTGTTTCTGGGTAAAATCAGTGATCCTCCAGCATTTGAGGTTACTGGGGTGTTACATACATCTAAGGCCGAATGATTTTGTGGTACGTTCTGAGTGGTCTCTTCAGATGTATAGTTTCTCAATTCCTCGCAACAAGAGTTCAAAGTCCGGGACTCCGAGCTAGGGTTAATCATCTGAGTCATTTTTGGATATGACTGAACACTCAACTGCGGGATAATTTCCTCTGCGCTAAGGTTAGACATCGGAATTGACTGAGCATTCACATGTGGTATAAATTCCTCCGCGCTTGTGTTAAACATCAGAGGCTTCTTGGGAAGTGATTTAATCAACTGTGGGATAAATTCCTCCGCGCTAGGGTTAAACATAAGAGGCTTTTTGGTAAGTGATTTAATCAACTTCGGGGTGAATTCCTTTGCGCTTGGGTTAAACATCAGAGTCTGTATGGGAAGTGACTTAATCAGCTGCGGAACAAATTCCTCCGCGCTAGGGTTAAACATCAGAGTCGTTTTGGGAAGTGACTTAATCAACTGCGGGATAAATTCCTCTGAACTAGGGTTAAACATCAGAGTCCTTTTTGGAAGTGACTTAACCAAATGCGGGGTAAATTCCTCCACACTAGGGTTAAACATCAGAGTCTTTTTGGGAAGTGACTTATTCAACTTCGGGGTGAATTCCTCCGCGTTAGGGTTAAATATCAAAGTCTCTTTTGGAAGTGACTTAACCAACTTCGGGGTGAATTCCTCCGCGTTACGGTTAAACATCAGAGTCTTTTTGGGAAGTGACTTAACCAACTTCGGGGTGAAATCCTCCGGGCTAGGGTTAAACATCAGAGTCGTCTTCGGAAGTGAGTTAATCAACTGCGGAATAAATTCATCCACTCTAGGGTTAAATATCAGAATCTTTTTGGGAAGTGACTTAACCAACTTCGGGGTGAATTCCTCCGCGTTTAGGTTAAACATCAGAGTCTTTTGGGGAAGTGACTTAATCAACTGCGGAATAAATTCCTCCGCGCTCGGGTTAAACATCAGAGTCTCTTTTGGAAGTGACTTAATCAACTTCGGGGAGAATTCCTCTGCGCTAGGGTTAAACATCAGAGTCTTTTTCGGGAGTGAGTTAATCAACTGAGGAATAAACTCCTCCGCGCTAGGATTAAACATCAGTGTCTTTTTGGGAAGTGGATTAATCAAATGCGGGGTAAATTCCACAGCGCTGGGGTTAAGAATCATAGACTGTGTTGGATATGCGTGGTACTCAAGCTGCCTTTGATCCGACTGCGGGATAAATTCCTTGCTGTAAGGGTTCAATCTTAAGTCATCGTTATTTAACATTGATGTATCTATGCACTGTTGATTTATCTTTCCAGGAACTTCTCTCTCACCCTCTTGCGAAACATTGGCGACAAAACCAGAAGACAGACATGCTCTCTCCACTAATTTGCTGGCGCTTCTCCATTTCATCACAGAAGACATCTTGGAATTTTTTTGAACTGTAGAAAATAGTACCAAATTACGTCAGCTTAACTAAAGAGATGAATTCTCAACACACACAAAAATAATACAATGAATATATTAACAATTAAATTTATAAGTAAGTAAGGAATTAGACCAGAAGAAGGAGCCTCGGTAACGTAGTTACTAGGTGCATGCCTGCGCTCTCGGTGGTCAGGGGTTTGAGCCACTTTGACGTGGATTAGAAACCTAATATGAGTACCAGTAAAGTCTTGGAAGATAAAGGCGGCAGGCATGGTACTGACCACAACACCAGCGAGCACCGACTGGTCTATAAACATAGGCTGCTCAGCTACATGCTCAGTGCACCTGAAGGTGTGCAACAAGGACCTTGACTTATTTAATAGTAAGGGTATGTAAGAATATAGGTCAGTAAGTCAGGAGACAAATGAAGACCAATGGCAATCGTAAATTGATTAGAGAAATTAGACCTAGACAGTCAAAATTGTGTGGACATGTTATGAGAAGAAATGGATTAGAGAACTTAGTGACAACTGGCAAGATCGAGGGGAACAGACCAAGAGGAAGACCGAGAGGAAAATACCTGGATGGCTTGGCCACGTGGCATGGTCGAGACAGGAACACTGAGCTGATCCACGACTCTGGTGATGGAGTGAAATGGCGAGTCATGACCGCCCACGCTTTCCGGCATGGCACATGATTGATTGATTGATTGAAGTCAGGAACCCTCTTCATGCTTACATGATGTTGGGCCTATGGTACCAGACCCACATTGTTATAGACCAATCGGCGCTCCACTGATCATGTTATCTATAACACGTCTGTCGCCTTTACTCCCCAGGCATGTCCAGATTCCCAGTTTAGGCTGGGTCGACCTGGGAATTAATTTCAGGTGTAAAAATATGTCTGGATGCGAAATCGAACCTATGACCATCACGCCGGAGGCGACCATCTGGCCCCTGCGCTACCGTGATCCCCAGGGAGCTGGGTAGGCAATTGAACATTACTACTACACAATTGTCTTTCCTGTTGTTTACTTTCTTAACATGATGTGTGTTTCTTTTTGTCAAATGAACATGAAATCCGATGTATCTGGAATTGTTTATATTAACATATCACGTCCGTGGGGTGTCTGCAGCTGCCCCCCCCCCTTCCCCCCGTTGTACCACTTTGTACCGAGTTTTACCCGTTTATATGCTTCCGTTTTTCACATGAATACGCAATCTTCTCTATCGCTTATTAGAATGTTGACCGGGTGTCCGTGGTTGAGAGTTCATGTCGTCCGCCTCAGGCTAGAAGGTCCGGGGTTCGATCCCAGCATAGGGCTTGGAATGTGTCAGAGAACCACTTATTTAATATCAAACAGATTCCTGATCGCTAGGTGGTGGGATCGCAGACCTAGCCATCTCTGATACCGACGAAAAACAGGGAGTACTGTGTCCAAATTGTGCACATTACAAATCACACTTCAGTTGAACATCTCAAAGTACAAGCCATAAAGCTGGAGCCCTGTCAACAGGTTTAGTAAAACAAATCTACCTACGATAAATACAGCCTCGTGACCCTTTTAGTTTAGTTTAGTTTAGTTTAGACGACGGATCAACATCGCGGCGCACGGGTGTAAGCCATAAGTACTCCGTTCTACTCCTAACTCAAGCATGAGTCCGGAGAATCTCAGCTCAGTGCACGAACTCCGTAGCGAGAATCCTGAAATACTTTGAGTAGATTTTTAACTCGAAATTTTGCCCAAGCAGCGCCGTTAGGCTACTCTTTTTCGATTTCCAACTGCCAAGGGATTTTTTACGTGCGCAACAATACACACGGGCGTCCGATCTCACTACTCAGAGACCAGGGAAAATTTTGTTACTAGAAGTCCACGCAGGGGCGTCACTAGGGGGGTGCGGGGGGTGCGGGCCGCACCGGGTGACACCATCAAGGGGTGACACCAAAATAAAAAAATTGCAAATTTGACAAAGCAGACATAGCTCTGTCTAGTCGGGTTTCATAACCGTTCATTGTTAATTTTAGAAATTTTAATGTTAAATAACAAAAATTTAACTTTGTCCGAGTTTGTCGAAGTTCTTTATTTATGTTTTACCTGAAGTATTGAAGTTATATTGTTCAATTTGTTTTCTTTCTTATGTCCTTATTAACTTTTTGACTTATTTTACAAACATTACTATATTCGATTATATATGGTACAGGAACACTCGGAAGAAGACCATGGTGAAAGTCTAGAGGGGTGACACCAAGAGGTTACCGCACTGGGTGACACCAACCCCAGTGACGCCACTGAGTCCACGTGAAAAAAAAATCCCGGCCCTCACCGGGGCTTGAACCCGGGACCTCCAGCTCTCGAGGCGGACCTCGAGACCACTCAGCCCTCTTGCCTATGTCGGACACACCGACCTCTGAGATGTTTAACTATGTGCGATGTACCTTCTTCGACAGATGAAAGACGAAAGAACACGACCGAACAAACTTTATTTTCGCCCGGTTTAACACATTGGGTCCGCAGGCCCGTCTTCCCTTCGGCCATTCACTTTCCAGTAACGCTCTGTCCGCTTTTTTAGATATGATATACTCTATGCATAGATTTGATAAATATCACGTCAGTCTCGTTTTTTTACCGTATCCGCACATTTCCTGATACCAATTGAGACTGGGTGATCTGGTACCCTAGGGATGTTATAATAAAAATGTCCTCTACGATGGGATTCTGAATCCTTACCACAGAGGGACCGGCGGGCGAGATGTAGCCACTGCCCGACTGCGCTCCCTAACTAACGAGCCATACTGGAATAACAAACATCATTCCTTGTCCCTGACTGAACTACAACCCTATTTGGAAGGTAGGAGAAACAACTTGCTATATCAGTTGAATTAAATCACGTTTGTATCTACTATTACAGTTGTTGCATATCCTTTACAGGCCCGTAGCAGTCAACCCCAGCAATTTTGGCTGTCGGGATTCCTAAACCAGTTCCGTTCAGTGGTTTGCCATTAGTTTTCGAACTACCGGTACCGCTACCTTCATAAAGCAATACAGTTGTGTTTCGAACCGGGTATGCGGGATTATAACTGCGTCCTGAACCCTTCTCCACATATTACTAGGTTCATTTCTAATATTATGGGACTATCACCTCTTGACACTTCTTTCCAAGACATTATCCAGACATGTGAAAATGATCAATTTCCCGAGTTTACCTATTGATGCACCTGGATATTCCGAATATGCCGTTCTGTATCTAAAATTCTTCATTATTCGTACTAGTTATTTTCATATGATGTTTCTAAAAGACTTGCTCTTTCCTTCTTCTTCTCTTCTTTTTTTTTCACTTCTCTTTGAATTTCTCTTTCGGTTTGTGTAGTATGGCCTTGGTCACTCTTGTGATCTTTCATTTCAGTTCGTATTTAAATTCACCGATATCCCCCATTCAAGCTAATTATCTTTAGCTTATGCCTTTGCTAGTTTGTTACATAGCATAGTAGATCCACAGCAGCAATATGCTGTCATTAGTTTATGTTTGTGATACTTTTTGTTCTGCGCTTTACTGTGTCTATATGACGTTATGTAAATGTTAATTTTTATATTCAATGGTCTTTTTACACCTGTTTGCTTTCTGTCTCACGAAAAGTGTTTTTCTGTGCATCTCAATGTCAACAGTTAATTGCAAATTCTTTAACAAGACATGTGATTAGTGATTAGTAAGGGTTATCATCATCACACCCCTAACAGGTCCATGGTGCTCCAATCTCCTCCTGAACATCTCCGCTAGCGTATATAGTCTGATCGTACCAGTTTCTGTGTTGGTTAATCGAATGTCTTGTACTCTTGGCAAATTTCATGTCTGGTGGCTCTTGGGAAGTATACCAATAACAAATCGGGGAGGGTTATCCTTCTTCTTCTTCATTGTTCCGAGCCATTGAGGTTCTTTGCTGCAGATACAATCCATCTCCATTCGTCTCTCTGGTTGACCTTCTCTTGCCAGTCGTTGATTCCAAGTGCTTGTAGGTCTGTATATGTATTATCTCTCCACCGTCTTCTTGGTCTACCTCAGGGTCTACGGTCATTTATTTCCTGAGTGTAAGCTAGTTTTGTTTCCCTATTATCTTCCATTCTTTCTATATGCCCCAGCCATTGTAGTCTATTAGCCTTCATGATACCAGTGATTAGCAGGGACTTAAACAGATCATAAATGTCTTTGTTACTTCTTCTTTTCCACTCTCCACTTTGTGTATCCCTAATGGGTCCAAAGATGCGTCTTAAAACTTTGTTCTCAAAGGTTTGTAGCAAGGCTTCGTCTCCTTTCGTTGTACTCCAGGTTTCAGAGCCATACAGCACAACTGGTCTGATCAGTGTTTTGTATATTGTGATCTTGGTGTTACGAGATAGCGCCTTTGATTTTAGTAGATGTTGTAGTGCATAGTATATCTTATTTCCAGAATTGATTCTAGTTTGTATTTCTTCCCTTATGATGTTGGAGCAGTTGAAGATTGTACCCAGGTATTTGTATGTTTCCGTTCTTTTAATGGTCATATTATCTATTTGTATGTGGCCAGAGTTTTTAGCCATTCCTTCTCTTGAAATTACCATATATTCTGTCTTATCTTGGTTGATAACCAGCCCCATCTGTTGGGCTTTTTCCTTTAAGTGAGTCAATATTTCCAATGTCTTTTGTTCATTTTCCCCTATAATATCTATATCATCTGCATAACCAAGCAGCTTGGATGTTCCTCCAATATCACATTCCTCCTTTACCCTCCTTACAACTTTTTCTAGAGCCAGATTGAAGAGTAGCGGCGATAGTGCATCACCCTGTTTCAAGCCAGATGTTATTTGGAAATGGTCTGATTTCTTGCCTTTATATGTTACTATATTATAAGTATCTTCCATGCATAGTCTGGTCATGTTGATTAACTTCCTTGGTATTCCAAATTCCCGCATAGCATTCCATAGACTATTCCTGTGGACACTATCATAAGCCTTTTTAAAATCCACAATAATGTTATGGAGATCTCTTTTATATTCCCAATTTTTCTCGGCTATTTGTCGTAAGATAAATGTCTGATCTATTGTTGATCTGTTTTGTCTAAAACCCGCCTGGTGGTCACCTAATGTGTATTCTGAATATGGTTTAGTCTATTTAGTAATACTGCGGATAGAATATTATAGCTTATGGACAGTAGTGATATTCCTCTATAATTTTCACATTGGAACTTGTCTCCTTTCTTAAAGATAGGTATCAATAATGACTCTTTCCAGTCATGGGGTAATTCTTCAGTCCTCCAGATTTTTATTATTAGTTCGTATAGCTTTAGATGTAATGCATGACCCCCCGCCTTTATAAATTCAGCAGCAATTCCATCAGCCCCAGTTGCCTTATTGTTTTTAAGTCGTGTGATTACATATAGGATTTCTTCAAATGCAGGTTCTTCAATTTGTGGTTCACACGTTAGAACCTCTTCCTGTGGGAAAATGTTACTTGGAGCTTCACAATTTAGTAATTCAATAAAATATTCTTTCCATGTGTTGCACATTTCCTCATTGGTATTTATCATATTCCCATTTTTGTCTTCGCAATCTTTTAAATTACACATGAGCTCTCAGGCCAAGCCTGCCTAAAATGGTCACCAGAAATGTTTAAGGAAGTAAAGACGGCCGATATGATACAGACTACATCACCCAGGGAGTATCCATTAGTCTATACAAATATGCTTCTAGATCTGTGTGCCCACAGTGGCTTGAAGGGTCTGAAAGGGTTCTTTACTGACTGACTATCCATGACCCATTCGTTGAGATTGAATCGGGAAAATATTCATGTTTGGGACTGAGCTCAGATCAACGCCTTGGCAAGCCAGCGCACTATGTTTCCACAACTCACTTCAACATCATCATCATCATCATCATCATCATCATCATCATCATCATCATCATCATCATCATCATCCAGTGTCTTGCCGACAGGGGTAGGCGATCATGCCTCTACACAAATTATGATTTCCGACTTCATGGATCAATTCGTGCTTTGACTCCCTTCCGTGCCATGACAAAAGACTGTCAGGAATCTTCTCACGCTGTCTTCCTCTATATCTCTTTCCGGTTGTCACAACATGTTCCAGTTTGTGTCTTCTCATAACGTGGCCAAATACCAATGACTGCGTCTTTCTGATGTTTGTGATAAGTTGTTCTTGCCACTCAGCCTCACTTAAAACGTCCTGATTGCTCATTTTGGCTGTCCGCAACTAATTTTCAGCATTCTTCTATGAAACTACATCTCTAAGGCTTCCAGGGATGTTTCCGCCTGTGTGCTAATTGTCCAGTATTCAAAGCCGTATGTTAAAACTGGTTCTATGTAACATGCAAGAACCATACACAAACCGGTGGAAGGCAAGGGGGAACCACCTCTGTATTTTCCCAAAATAATCATGCTTCGAAGTTTTAAAAACAAAAATGAATCAAAATCATGCTGCACACAATTCTGGTCATTATGATTGTGTCGCATCAGATACGTAACTAAATGCTGACATTATTATTGGTATGCCTTTTTCTTGTTTGTTTTGTTTTAAATTTGTCATTCTAATGTTTTTATTTTTTGTCTAATCCCGTATACTCTCGTGAGTGACGTGATGTACGCGAGAATTGGTAGCGGTTCTCTCCGCGCCGGTAACTTAGCGGTATGTGAGCCGCTCGCTCAGAAAGCAATGGCAAACTACTGAGCATAATCTTGCCAAGAAATCAACAATCAGCTGAAAGATGCTGATGTTGACAGCGATGTCCTGTAAAAGGATATGTGAACCACAAAAAAAATAAAATTGTTTTTCTGCTGAGAATTATTTTACATCATCCATTGACTAATGTATAGATATAAAAAAATTCTTATATATTGTCATCACGTATCTCAACATTTACATAAGAGCAATATTAGGTACAGTTTAGCGTTAGTTGTGGCAAACACATCATTTGTTAGTAACAATGGTTGAAACAGAAGGAGAGAGTAATGCAAGCAATACAGATCTGTTTGTAATACAAACAACAGCAAAAATTGTCCAACAGAAGGAATTAGGGATGGTAACAATAACAATAAATGTATGGAGTAGTATGCAGTAAGAATGGTTGCATGTTCTTTAAAGGACGTAACAGTTAACCCCAACATTTTTTGGCTGTTCGTAATTCCTTTGCAAGTTTACGTTCAGTAGTTTACAATTGCTTTCTGAACGACTGGCACCATACCATTTCATAAAAATCAACGTAATGCGGTCTGCAAGAATGGAAACAATAATAATAAATGTGTGGAGCAGTAGGCGGTAAGAATGGAAACAACAAAATCAGACAACATTAGTTAGGAATGCAAATACCAACAATAATAAATGAAAAAGATGGAGGTAAGAATGAAAAGAAACAGAAGGAGATATGAATGCTAATCATAATAATAATATTAATAATAATAGGAACAGAGAGACTTTGAAATTGAAAGAATAAAACATGATTGACACAGAAGACGTTAGAAAAGCAAACAATAAACAAACCATTTGGAACAGAAGGATATAGGAATGCAAGCAATAAACAAATGGTTGGAAAGGAAGGAATCATGAATGCGGGCAATAACAACATGATTGGAACACTAGTTACGAATGCAGACAATAACATGAAAATTAATGGAACAGAAGAAGTTAGGGACGCAAACCATACAACAATGGTCGGAACAAGCAGGGTTAGTAATGCCAACAATAACAAAATATGTGGAGATATTAAGTCTCAGTCTACCTCATAAGCCGACTACCATGATTCCCCGATCCTCTCTGTTCTATGGAATTTGATGGAAGTGGTGTTACTTAAATCACCATTTGTTGATTAGTGGTGTAAACTTACACACACACATACGCACACGCGCGCGTGCGCACACACACACACACACACACACACACACACATCTCTCCTCCCCCTCCCTCCTCCTTAACCTGTCCTGCCAAGTAATTTCCCCATGTAAGACATAGATGTGTATTCCACCCCGTCTGCCGACATGCCTCATAAACTAAATCTGTCCTTCCCTTACGGTCCCGGTGAGCAATCTTGTCTCATGCAACACTCAGTGCCTCAGCGCCTGTTCCAACTCCTGTCCAAGATATTCCCAAAATCCTTCTGAAATCTCACATACCCGCTGCTAGAGCTTGTTTACAATTATACTCGCCTGTGTACTCTGGGAGCCACGATAACTTAGTGGCTAGAATCATCACTGCCAGTCCGGTTGTCGTGAGTTCGAATCCGCATCCAGGCGAATTCTAAACACTGACCAGTGCTGCCAAGTCGAGCCATCTTACAACAGGTACCCGGACATATAGTGGGAAGTGAACACGGCCGGCGTGACACTGACCCCATCACGTGCTGGACGCCGATTGGTCGATACAAATGTGTCATCTAGTGCTATGTGTTCAATGTGCCATGAGATGTGTAAAAGTGTCCTTTACTTTAGTTAGTGAACAGCGCAGGCACAAGTCTTCTTCTTCTAGTCCATGCTTCGTGGTGTTAGTGGCCCTATCTGTCCACAGCTTTTGTCTTTTCTTCTGTTGCCTACCATTTCTGACAACGATATTTCTGTAGACACAAACTGTTGAAATTCTTCTCTCCTGGTCTCCTGTTGTTTTTCTTGCCCTCCACCATTCCTGTAGATTTCCAATTCGCATGACATGCCCAAAGAATGTTTATTATCTGCTTCTCATTCTAGTAAATATTTCTCTTTTAAAGTTAACTTCTGTCAAGATAATTTCATTTCTCTTTTTCCCTTCCAATGTCTTCTCGTCCTACATCTGTATAACAACTTATCCGTATCTACCATATAATTCCTCACTTGTCGGCTAATTGTCATTGATTAAGTCTAAACTGAGTAAAATATGCGGCTTTCATGCAATGTTAGCATTTCTCAAGTCACTGATTATAATCTTTGTGTTGATGTGCATAAATTTTCCCCCCAGTTACAAATCGATCTGAAGCGATGAGCTTGACAATAGAATTACCGATCATGACTAGAAATTTCTTCATAAAATGAGGTTATGACGAGGCAATCTTTGAATATGCGTGCAATAAGAATTTTACAAGTTTATATAAACTGTAATCAATTAATTATATAGAAGTCTATGGACAAACATCTAAGATAGAATAGAGTAATACTTACAGCAACGTAGCTGGTCTTGTCCAGTAAAGAGGCGTCCAACTTTGTTCTCACACGAAATTATCACACAATTGTATTCTAAAATGTTTTTCACCAAGTGTCTCGACAAGAACTGGTCGTATGAATTGATCACAGAAAGTAATTGCTAAACTGACCGAAATGATAAACTGACGAAATACCGCGATCTACGGCTGTTTAAATATAGAAGGAGGTGACGCGTGAGTGTCCAATCACATTGCTGCGGTTTGCCTAATATGGAAGAAATCAGTGGACACAACATAGCTCCACCCACCTGTCAAACACTTGGTCGTCATGGTTCGTCGTGGGACGCGAGCAACTTCTCTAAACCTGGTCAGCAGGTGTCGCGGCTGTTGGACACACCCTGTCCTTAGGGCGGGTGGATGGGTGTAGTGTAGGAGAGGTGACTTTTTTTGTGCAATGCCCCACCTAGGCCTTTGTAAAATTCTTATGCCCCCCCCCCTCCTCTCCCCAACATATACATTATTTTTAATATTCAAAAATTGAAATGTTCACTAAAGAAACTTGAATGATAGGTTTTAGGAAGAAATCACTAGGAGATTATTGAGCAAACACAGTAAGTAAATTTTCAAAACATGTAATGGAGAACTACAATATACAAAACACTGATTAGACCAGTTGTGCTGTATGACTCTGAAACCTGGAGTACAACTAAAGGAGACGAAGCCTTGTTACAAACCTTTGAGAACAAAGTCTTAAGACGCATCTTTGGACCCATTAGGGATACACAAAGTGGAGAGTGGAAAAGAAGAAGCAACAAAGATATTTATGATCTGTTTAAGTCCCCGCTAATCACTGGTATCATGAAGGCTAATAGACTACAATGGCTGGGGCATATAGAAAGAATGGAAGATAATAGGGAAACAAAACTCGCTTACACTCAGGAAATAAATGACCGTAGACTCCCAGGTAGACCAAGAAGACGGTGGAGAGATAATATATATACAGACCTACAAGCACTTGGAATCAGCGACTGGCAAGAGAAGGTCAACCAGAGAGACGAATGGAGACGGATTGTATCTGCAGCACAGAGCCTCAATGGCTCGGAATGCTGAAGAAGAAGAAGATAATGGAGAACTGCAATTCAAGTACACAATAATTTTAATGAAACATTTTTCTATATTATTTTAATTATTAGTAATTATTTATTATTTAAATTTAGTGAGATCCTTGCGCTTGATGCTTGCTGCAAAGAGATTTTATGTCAGGTTCCAATTTTTTAACTTCAGTCTCAAGTCTCCCCGTTTTGTTATATCCAGCCTATTTTTTCCATTTTCGGAATTGCCCCCCTTAACAATCGAATTGCCCCCCTGTGGGTCGTAGGCCCCACGTTGGGAAACACTGCTTTAGAGGGTAGGGGAGTGTTGGCTAAGGAAAGCATGCATGGTATTCACTTTCACCTGCCGGTCAGGTGATATTGTTTTGGAATCGCCTGTGAGGGTGGGGAGGGGGTGGGGGAGTGGGGGGGGGGAGGAGAAGCGGAAGGTTTTTTTTTTTAGTTTAGTTTAGTCGAGGATCAACATCACGGCACACGGGTGCAAGCCATAAGTGCTCCGTTCTCCTCCTAACTCAAACCTGAGTCTGGAGAAGCTCAGCTCAGCGCACGAACTCCGTAGCACCGTCGAGGATCCTGAAATACTTGTGGAAGATTTTTAATTCGAAATTTTGCCCGGGCAGCGCCGTTAGGCTACTCTTTTTCGATTTCAAATTGCCAAGGGATTTTTTACGTGCTCCACAATACACACGGGCGTCCGATCTCACTACCCAGAGATCAGGGGAAATTTTATTACTAGAAGTCCACGAGGAAAATAAATCCCGGTAACACCGGGGCTTGAATCCGGGACCTCTAGCACTCGAGGCGGACACCATACCTCGAGACCACGCAGGGGTGGCGGTGGGAAAGGGGGGTGATGGAGGTTAAAAGAACTGATCTGGGCTCCCAAGTTGACTCAGACTACAACGGAAATGTTCTGGGAAGTAAAGTCGGCCGGCTGGATACTGACCCCATGACACAATGAGTGCTGACTCACGTATGCACGTATGGACCCCATCACACAATGAGTGCTGACTGAAGTATGTAAGTTTGGACCCCATCACACAATGAGTGCTGACTGAAGTATGCGAGTATGGACCCCATCACACAATGAGTGCTGACTGACGTATGTAAGTATGAACCCCATCACGCAATGAGTGCTGACTGAAGAATGTAAGTATGGACCCCATAACACAATGAATGCTGACTGAAGTATGTAAGTACGGACCCCATCACACAATGAGTGCTGACTGAAGTATGCAAGTATGGACCCCATCACACAATGAGTGCTGACTGAAGAATGTAAGTATGGACCCTACCACACAATGAGTGCTGACTGAAGAATGTAAGTATGGACCCTATCACACAATGAGTGCTAAATGAAGAATGTAACTATGGACCCTATCACACAATGAGTGCTGACTGAAGAATGTAAGTATGGACCCCATCACACAATGAGTGCTGACTGAAGTATGTAAGTATGGACCATATCACACAATGAGTGCTGACTGAAGTATACAAGTATGGACCCCATCACACAATGAGTGCTGATTGAAGAATGTAAGTATGGACCCTATCACACAAAGAGTGCTGACTGAAGAATGTAAGTATGGACCCTATCACACAATGAGTGCTGACTGAAGAATGTAAGTATGGACCCTATCACACAATGAGTGCTAAATGAAGAATGTAACTATGGACCCTATCACACAATGAGTGCTGACTGAAGAATGTAAGTATGGACCCCATCACACAATGAGTGCTGACTGAAGTATGTAAGTATGGACCATATCACACAATGAGTGCTGACTGAAGTATACAAGTATGGACCCCATCACACAATGAGTGATGACTGAAGTATGCGAGTATGGACCCCATCACACAATGAGTGCTGACTGAAGAATGTAAGTATGGACCCCATACACAATGAGTGCTGACTGAAGAATGTACAGTATGGACCCTATCACACAATGAGTGCTGACTGAAGTATACAAGTATGGAACCCATCACACAATGAGTTGCTGACTGAAGAATGTAAGTATGGACCCCATCACACAATGAGTGCTGACTGAAGTATGTAAGTATGGACCCCATCACACAATGAGTGCTGACTGAAGAATATAAGTATGGACCCTATCGCACAATGAGTGCTGACTGAAGTATGCGAGTATGGACCCCATCACACAATGAGTGCTGACTGAAGTAGGCGAGTATGGACCCCATCACACAATGAGTGCTGACTGAAGAATGTAAGTATGGACCCCATCACACAATGAGTGCTGACTGAAGTATGTAAGTATGGACCCCATCACACAATGAGTGCTGACTGAAGAATGTAAGTATGGACCCTATCACACAATGAGTGCTGACTGAAGTATGCGAGTATGGACCCCATCACACAATGAGTGCTGACTGAAGTATGTAAGTATGGACCCCATAACACAATGAATGCTGACTGAAGTATGTAAGTATGGACCTCATCACACAATGAGTGCTGACTGAAGTATGCAAGTATGGACCCCATCACACAATGAGTGCTGACTGAAGAATGTAAGTATGGACCCTATCACACAATGAGTGCTGACTGAAGAATGTAAGTATGGACCCCATCACACAATGAGTGCTGACTGAAGAATGTAAGTATGGACCCTATCACACAATGAGTGCTGACTGAAGTATGTAAGTATGGACCCCATCACACAATGAGTGCTGACTGAAGTATGTAAGTATGGACCATATCTCACAATGAGTGCTGACTGCAGTATGTAAGTATGGACCCAATCTCACAATGAGTGCTGACTGAAGTATGTAAGTATGGACCCCACCACACAATGAGTGCTGACTGAAGTATGTAAGTATGGACCCCATCACACAATGAGTGCTGGCTGAAGTATGTAAGTATGGACCCCATCACACAATGAGTGCTGGACTGAAGAATGTAAGTATGGACCCCTATCACACAATGAGTGCTGACTGAAGTAATGTAAGTATGGACCACTATCACACAATGAGTGCTGACTGAAGAATGTAAGTATGGACCCCATCACACAATGAGTGCTGACTGAAGTATATAAGTATGGACCCCATCACTCAATGAGTGCTGACTGAAGTATGCAAGCATGGGGCTGGCACAATGTAAACGATCATTCTCCAGGTGTGGAAACGTATACTTTACTTGACTTTTGTTTTTACTTAATTGGATGAAGGCGTTAGAAAAGCAAACAGTAAACAACCCGTCTGGAAGGAGGCGGTCTTCCTTTCTCTGTATTTGTCCTTGTGTCTGTCTGATCATCTGTCTTGTATTTAGTATTAATGGATCTATGTAATTATTGTGGATCTGTGTAGTATTGGTAGATCTGTACTTCGTTTCATTGGTAGTTCTGTCTATGTTCCATTAGTAAATCTGTCTATGTTTCATTTGTAGATCTGTTTATGTTTCATTGATAGATCTGTCTTTGTTTCATTTGTAGATCTGTCTACGTTTCATTGGTAGATCTGTCTATATTTCATTTGTAGATCCGTCCTATGTTTCATAGGTAGTTCTATCTGTTTCATTGGTAGGTCTACGCTATGTTGTTGGTTCACTGGGGAGGAATGATGTTTTCAACTGCTTTCATGCAGACAGACAAGGGGCACAGAGGAAAACAGACAAATAGATTCAATGAGCTGACAAAAGCATGAACATATAGGTAAAAGAAATGCAGTTAACAAAAGACAAACAGATAGACATAGTAACAGAAGGACAGTTATACAAACAGTTAATTAGTTGCATATCCTTTACATGACGTTGCTGTTAACACCATAATTTCTTGCTGATGTAATCACTTGGCAAGTTTACGTTCGGTAGTTTGCCATTTTTTTCTGAACGACAAGCAACCATACCATTTCGTAAATAACCAACTCAACGTGGTCTGCTTTCAAATCGCGTGCAGCTGTGTTTCGAACGCGGGTATGCGGGATCACGAGCCGCGTCCATAACTCTTCGCCACGGAATCAATATACAAACATACAAATGATTAAAAACAACATTCACACAGATGAAAAAGGAGCATACAGGAAGCCAAACAGTGAGCGTGGGTAGTCTGTTTTAGACACTGGAATAATCAGATTAGAGGAACAAGTGCAGTGTAGACATAACTACATATATACCTGCAGGCAGGCATGCAGGCAGGCTGGCAGGCAGGCTATATTGTTATTATTCTACAAGACTGAAAACGTAAGCTCAAGGCTCTGTGTTTCAAGTGAACGAGAGAAGGAAACATCAATAATATTATGATTTACAATCATCAAAACCATCACAACTAGAATTACATGGATCGCCGTGTATCTGTACAGACCTGGTGTGGGGTAGTAAGAGTTTATGGTGAACACAATGCATTTGTAATCCCTCTTGTGAATTCGTTTCCTGGTAGTGAATGGGTAGACTGCCATAGCATGGTAAAACTATCTGGCTATTTACTGTTGGGGGATGTCAAATATGTTTCATTCAACTGACGTTTCGCGTGGCTTCGTTATTTCAATTTACATCTTCATTGTGAGAAGTTAGAATAGTTCACTAGAAAGGAGATAGTTGTTAATCTTTCGTTAACATCTTTTGTTTTCTGAAAATCGCTCTTTGGGTTATTTAGTATCCGAAATTAATGAACATCAACTTATATGCTCGTTCACATGTAGGCCCTTCTAATCGTCACTCCTTCCATCTTTTGATTTGATAGGTTGTATGTTGGTTTGTCCACGTGACTGTCCGTCATCATTATTTCGCCCTAACGTCTGTTCATGGTTTTGTTCGCCTCTCTATCTATCCGTCCACATGTCTGATCTGTAAATCTCCTGATCTGTCTGTTGTGCTGTTTCTTCTGCCCCCATCCCCCGATTCTTCTTCTTCTTTGCTCACTCATCCCCTTCCTATTCTTCGTCTTTTCTGTTTTCTTCTGTGGCATCAATCTCGTTCTCATTAGCATCATCATTTGGATTACCTTTATCATCACCGTCATCACCACCACCACCACCATCAACATCATCGTCACCATCTTCATTTTCTTCTCTTGGTATCCCTATTAACGTGTCTACATGCCTGATGTTTTTTCTCAAACAATTATGTTTGTTTGATGCTTGTACATCTGTACTTCCTTCTGTCCGTCCAATTGTCTGTACACCTGTCCATCCTTGAACTGTGTATTGACCTTGCCTACGGGAGTTATAGAAAGTATATTTATTAAACCAAATAATCCGACATTGTCCCCGCTTTGCCACATTTCCCACGGGCAGTTTGTGGCTAGGCTGGCACAGTTTACCAAATGGGTAGTCACTGAAAGTCCTCATTAATCAAGTGTAGATAAATCTTCCATTGTTTGCCAGGGTTGGGGGACGTTTTTATTCATCGTTCCTGCACACATGACGTTGTGTTCAAGCGTGACTTTTGGATTATGTCAGGTACAAAATTCAATTATAGCTGATGTTTCTGTCTGTAAATCTATCCGCTCGTCTGTCCGTTCGTATGTCTAGTTCTCTGTTTGTCTGTTTGTAGGCATCATAGTTACATGTCCTTTGCAAGTTAGGTGTGGGTGAGGAGAAATACGTTTCGTAATCAGGATATGAAAACATGTATCTCCTTTACCCCATTGTTTCCGGGTAAGATGTGGAAGGCTACCATGATTAAACCAGCTGGTCGTCAATTGGTGGGGCTATCAAGGAGAAGTTGTTTACAGTTTAATTACATTATTTATAACAAATGTTGTCCTTGAACTATGAACTACACACCCCTCTCATGTCTCACGTACTAATCCTGTCACAAAGAGAAGAAATATTTACATTCAAGGTAGACAACTAGGACCGGTGATAGCTCCAACAACAGACGACCAGCTGGTTTACCACAGCTCAAACAATAGACGACCAGCTGGTTTACCACAGCTCAAACAATAGACGACCAGCTGGTTTACCACAGCTCAAACAATAGACGACCAGCTGGTTTACCATGGAGCCTGCCACACCTTGCCCGGAGACAATGCGGTAAGGGAGATAAATGTTACCATATGCTGATTACCAAACTTATCTCTCCTCAACTACACCTAAACTAGGCCGATACACATAAATTTCTCTGACCATATTTGGAAGCATATTTGGAACCCCCGCCTCGCGAATTCCTATACCAAAGGTGTTCCCAGTGTTCCGTGTCCACATTGGTGTTGGCCCATGCCTGCTCCTTCTTCTAAGAAACGATGTATAAATCACTATTCTTGCAGAGCTACTGTAATGTTTAAAACGCCCAGATAATTTCAGTTTTCCAGACAATATGAAGTTTACACATCAGTTTACATTCAATGTTATGTTTTCACTCTTCGACATACTCATGCTACCCTTTCCCATGACATCACCAATGAATGTAGACTGTCTTCTTCTTAAGCGATTAATCAGTTCTCTTTCTGAGTTAATTTCTTGTAGGATATCTTCATGTATCTTTATATCCGTCAATGATGTTTTCATCATTCTTGTATCAAAACCCTATCTCCACAGCTTCCACATAATTCTTCACTTGACTTCTACTGCTTTACGATTCGCTTCTATTAGCTCAATATATCTTAAAGAACACTTGTCCTCACATCGATTTACAAATATAAATTGCAGAGAATGTTCGTCACACGTGAAATACTGCTTTTGCCTGGACTATTGTACATTTCATTTGATTTACCAATGCAACTTTGATGTTCCATTTGAGAAGACACTTCACTTCTTATTCACTAATCCACCACTCACTCACTCACTCACTCACTCACTCACTCACTCACTCACTCACTCACTCACTCACTCACTCACTCATTCACTCACTCACTCGCTCACTCTCTCACTCATGCACTCACTCACTCACCCACCCACCCACTCACTCACTCACTCACTCACCCACCCACCCACCCACCCACCCACTCACTCACTCAATCACTCCCTCACTCACTCACTCACTCACTCACTCATGCACTCACTCACTCACTCACTCACTTTCTCTCACCTTCACTCACTACTAGAGTACAATACAAAGTTGAGCACAGGAGACTGGTGACCATAGCACTGGTAGGCGTTTAGCTTTAAATATACCAAATACCATTACAGATGCCAAGTTTCTCCGAAAATAAAACCTACCCCTATAATAAGCCCTAGCACGATTTTTCTGGATGCTTTTAATATTAGACCTAGCAAAAAAAAAAATAAGCCCTAGTTAAGATGGTCAGCTAGAATGAGAGACTTGTTGCCGAATGGCAGTCGGAACACAGACGCCACTGGTGCGCACTTGATTTGGAGAGATGAAGATGTTCCAGAAGATGATGACATGACTGTATTTTAATAAATGTAGAACTTTGTACATGAATAAATGTAGATTTTTGTATCTGAATAAAAAGAAATACAAGATATCCCCCGAAAATAAGCCCTAGTCTATTTTTAAGTTTCTTTTTTTTTTTTCAAGATAGGACAAGGCAAGACAAGACTTGTCAAGATAAGACTATGCAAGACACGACAAGACATGTTAAGAAAAGACACGACAAGCCATATCAAGATAAGACATGGTTTGTCATCAATATAAGACACGACAAGACATGTCAGATAAGACAATACAAGACACGACGAGACATGTCAGATAAGACAATGGGAGACACGACAAGGCAACAAAAGTGTTCCACATCATTTGCAATACGCTGCGATCAACATCAGGTTGATTTTCAAGGCAACTAATGGTACGTTCAGTAGTTTGCCATTGCTTTCCGGATGAGATGTCGGCGTTTAAGTCCAACTTAATGCCGGTGTAGGGGTTGAACCCCTTCCTCGCCATCAGCTCAGTGGAAGTTTAAAAGCAAGCTTCCTTATCATTTTGACCACGTATTGTCTCCTGACAAGACATAAACCAAGATACATCCAATGTTCCTTAACTGCGATAAAAACATCCAGGAATTCAAATGTAAGCGACGCAAGAGGTCATTGATATTTCCAAGTCATATCTCTCATCTTGTGCCTTTGTTAGAAAGTTTGAAAAGTGCTGCCGAACATATCCAGCCGTGATCTGGACCATCCATTTATCTGCCCAGATTGCCATTTGTATTCGCTTATTGTTGACAGCTAGATCTTGTTCTGCACACCACACCAAGAGACTGTCGGCGTTTCCAGCCGTCCCTATTCCTTGTGGTAAGTCGTTCATGAGGTCACCGATGAACATAAGGAATAAGTTAATTAGTTGCATATCCTTTACAGGACCTCGCAGTCTACATCAGCATCTTTTGTTGTTGCGATATATTGACAAGTTTACGTTCAGTAGTTTGCCTTTGCTGTCTTTTAATTTCGTAAAACACCAATGCGAGGCGTTCGGCTGCCAAATCGCCCGCAGCTATGTTTCGAACGTGGGTATGTGGGATTACGGACTTTGTCCGTAACCCCATCGCCACGGATAAAGAATAAGAAAGAAGATAATACTGAAACTTGAGAAACACCATGTCTTAGGAAGTGTCATTTGTCCTTCTTTTCTCAAGACCTTCCAAGGTGACTCTTGCTTTTCTAATGCTTGTGAACTTCTATTTATACTGAAAGCAATGAACATATGTCCGTCTTGTTCATGTCTTGTCTTATAATGTTTTATCCATGTCTTCTTTCGTCATGTCATGGTTTGTATTGTCTTCTCGTGCTTTGTCTTAAAATATCGTTCTTGTATGGCCTTACCTTGTTTTATCTGACATTATCGTGTCTTGTCTGGCGCTGTCATGTCTTGTCTTCCATTGTGTGTTTTGTCTTGTCATCAAATGTTCGTATCATACTGGACACAGCACTACGGGGAGATATGTTTGTCTGTTTATTTTACTCATACCTGCTAAATATACAGTTCGTATCCCTATGATTATGATGCTTTTTCAATGGTTAGACACGAATTATGTCCGTATTGAAGAGTTGTGAGTTCCGGTGTACGATAGGCCTTGCTAGTGATTATACCGTTTCTAGAGGTGGCGAGTTGGCTATGCGACGTGTTCGTGCATCTGGGGGGTGCCGTCATGTGGAGGCGACAAGTTCAAATCCCACTGTGTTTACTACGTTATTGAACTATGAAATAAGGCAATTCCCAACTCTGCACATTCATTCATTCAGTAACATGTCCTTTGCAGAAGCTGGCTCCCATAACAACCTTCGGGAAAACTTCTCGATTACAAGCAAGATGTCCCACGTCCGACACACCCACTCGGAGTTCATCCGCGACATCCTGCACTCTTCAAATACGAGAGGTTTATAGGGCAAGCTACTGAAATATATATATATATATATATATATATATATATATATATATATATATATATATATATATATATATATATATATATATATATATATATATATATATATATATATATACTAGCTGACACGGCCTGGCTTCGCCCAGTCCCTGGCGGGGATCGATCGATCGGCCTGCCTGCCTGCCTGCCTGCCTGCCTGCCTACTTGTCTGTCTGTCTGTCTGTCTGTCTGTCTGTCTGTCTGTCTGTCTGTCTGTCTGTCTGCCTGCCTGCCTGCCTGCTTGTCTGTCTGTCTGTCTGTCTGTCTGTCTGTCTGTCTGTCTGCCTGCCTGCCTGCCTGCCTGCCTGCCTGCCTGCCTGCCTGTCTGTCTGTCTGTCTGTCTGTCTGTCTGTCTGTCTGTCTGTCTGTCTGTCTGTCTGTCTGTCTGTCTGTCTGTCGGCCCATCAGTTCGACAAATGGTTGGCGATCCATCTTAATGTGTATGTTTCTCTCTGTCTAGATTCCCCCTCCATCCGTGTAACAATGTCTATGTGTATTAGTCCGACATTTCCTGCGCGAGTGTCTGTATGTGAAACAGCTTTATACATTTCAAGCATGTCGGTATATCTGTCCTTCTTTGTCTGTCCGTATAACTGTCTTTCATTCATTCATTCATTCATTCATTCATTCATTCATTTAATTCGGCATACACACGAGAGGCGACATCTAGCCGGGTTTGTCTAAACTTGTGTACATTTTTAAACAATGTATTTCATTCATTCATTCTTTCGGCCCTCAGAGACTATATTTTCTAATTTGTTATCGTCATCATCATTATCATCACCAACAATATCATCATCTTCATCATTATGTTGTTATTATTCTACAAGAATCAAATCGTAATATAAAGGCACTTTGTTTCAAGCGAACGGGAGAAGTAAACATTAACATGTATTATTATCATTAATGGTCATCAGAACCATCACAACTAGAATCACACGGATCGCCATGAATGTGTACAGACCTCGGGTGGGGTTGTAAGAGTTTATCATGAAAACAATGTAATCGTAATCACTCTTGTGAATTATTTTCCTGGCAGTGTATGGGTAGACTGCTATATCATGGAAAAACCATTTGAGTATTTATTGCTTGAAGATATCAAGACAAGAGCCAGCACAGCTCAGAAGGAGAAGAAAGACACCAGAGGCTGAAACACCGACTCAAAAACAGTCAGATGGGTTGTCAAGCGTATTCAAGTGGAGCTGTCAGACGAACAAATCACGAAGCAGCTACAAGAAGAGAGTCTCAACATCCGAATCTTGAAGGCTGAGCGGATCCTGACGTTCTCAAAGATCTCCACCACGCTGGTGGTGGTGACCATTGAGGGCAGCGAGATACCACGCCAGGTATCGATAGACAAGAAATTACAACAACCTGAAGGATTCATACCAAGGATTATTGAATGTTTTAGATGCCAGAAGGCCGGCCACAGCAGAGCAGCATGTCGCAGTAAGGCGGAAATTTGCCGGTACTGCGCCGTTCATCACGCCTACAAGGAGTGTCCGCTGGCCAAGGTGGACACGGACTTCCGAGCACCCAACAACAACTTGTCTGGGCAAGCATGGAGCAAGATACTGGGCTGGGGGATGCGTGGTCTCGAGGTATGGTGTCCGCCTCGAGTGCTGGAGGTCCCGGGTTCAAGCCCCGGTGAGGACTGGGATTTATTTCACGTGGACTTCTAGTAATAAAATTTCCCCTGGTCTCTGGGTAGTGAGATCGAACGCCCGTGTGTATTGTTGAGCACGTAAACCTTGGCAGTTGGAAATCGAAAAAGAGTTGCCTATCGGCGCTGCCCGGGCAAAATTTCGAGTTAAAAATCTACCCAAAGTATTTCAGGATCCTCGCCGGTGCTACGGAGTTCGTGCACTGAGTTGAGTTTCTCCAGAATCAGGTTTGAGTTAGGTGGAGAACGGAGCATTTATGGGATGCACCCGTGTGCCGTGACGTTGATCCATCGACTAAACTAAACTATTGTGTGAGAAGTTAGAATAGTCCACCAGAAAGGCGATAGTCGTTATAATCTTTCATTGACATCTTTTGCTTTCTGACAATTGTTCTTGGAGTTATTTAGTATAAAAAAATTAACGAAGGGAAATGTATATGCTCGCTCACACGTACGCCCGTCTATTCGTCACTCTTTCAGTCTTTTAATTTGACTGTTTGTATTTCAGTTTGTCCACGAGATAGTCTGTCATCATTTCGTTTCCTCCGCCCCTTTGTCTATCTGTCCATATGTCTTTTTATCTGTCGATATGTCTAGTTAGTTAGTTAGTCGACAGATCATCCTCATTGCACATCGAACCATTCAGTCCATAAGTGCTCGGATCCCCTCCTCAGCAAGTCCTGCAGCGTGTAGCGGCTAACGACACCAGTTCTGTGTTGGTTTGTCAATCTTCTTTGGCTTCCTGCGTAGTGTTCTTGTTTGGCTACATCTATTTTAATTTGCTGTTCTCGCAGTCTGACCATGGTTGTAGATTCACAGTCATCACTTGGTTCTCGCCAAAGTCTTACTTCTCGTAGAGCATTCAGAATGTCAGCCTGGTCCATGGCGCATCCGCCCTCCACAGTAGCCTTACCTGCGAGCTTGTCAGCCCGCTCATTTCCTTGTACTCCTGCATGCCCTGGCACGAAGATGAAGCTAATCTTTGCCAGCCGAGACCGCTCCAGAGACAGCAACCACTCTCTTCGGATTCACCCCGTCTCTATCCTCTTGAGCATGCTCATTGAGTCGCTAAGGAAACATGCCCTATTGAATGTCTGTGTCTCGAGCCATGTTATTGCTTTACTTACTGCCATGACTTCTATAGTCAGGCTACTTGTGGTCTTAACAAAAGCACCGGAGTCATCCTTCACAATTCTCCCTCCAGCCTGAGCTGTAAAGGCCCATGACCTTCTCACATGTCGGACGACCGACCCATCTGTGTAAATGACTGCATCACCGTCTACCGAATTCTCGAAAATCAACGCTTGTGCCTCCGCCTCCACAGCAGCCGGATTTTCTTGTCTGAATTTTCTGTCTAGCTGGATGCAAATTGAAACGGACGTACAGAAATCTGTTTCGATTGCCGATATGTCTGTTTATCTGTAGATCTGTTGATCTGTATTTTGTGTTGCTTCTTCTTCTTCTTCTTCTTCTTCTTCTTCTTCTTCTTCTTCTTCTTCTTCTTCTTCTTCTTCTTCTTCTTCTACTTCTTCTTTTCTTCTTCTTCTTCTTCTTCTTCTTCTTCTTCTTCTTCTTCTTCTTCTTCTTCTTCTTCTTCTTCTTCTTCTTCTTCTTCTTCTTCTTCTTCTTCTTCTTCTTCTTCTTCTTCTTCTTCTTCTTCTTCTTCTTCTTCATCTCCTCCTCCTCCTCCTCCTCTTCTTCTTCTTCACTCACTCGTTTCCTTAATATTCTTCTTCTTTTCTGTTTTCTTCTCTGCCACCAATCTCGGTCTTATCAGCATCATCATTAGGATTAGCATTAGCTTTATCATCATCATCATCATCATCAATATTGTCATCATCATCATAGCCATCACTATCATCATCGTCATGATCTTCTTCTTCTTTTCTGGGTATCGCTACTAACTTGTCTGCATGCCTGATGTTTTTCTCAAACAAGTATGTTTGTTTGATGCACGTACATCCGTACTTCCTTCTGTCCATCCGTCTGTCCATCCAATGTCCGTGCACCTGTCCGTCCTTGTGTCCGTGTATTGACCTTGCTTACGGGAGTGGTAGAGAGTCTGTTTGTTAAACCAAGTATCGACATTTATCTCATTTGCCACATTTCCTACTGGCTGTCTGTGGTTAGACTGTCAAAGTCTACAGGTGGACTTTGAAAGTCCTCATTAGAGTGTTCAATTGTAGGTAACTCTTCTATTGTTTGCCAGAGTTAGGGGAGGTCATCACTTAGGAGTCGTTTGTCAAGTTTAGCTTAGTTTAGTCGACGGATCAACATCACGGCACACGGATGTAACCCATAAGTGCTCCGCTCTACTCCTAACTCTAGCCTGAGTCCAGAGAATCTCAGCTCAGTGCACGAACTCCATAGCACCGGCCAGGATCCTGAAAATACTTTGGGTGGATTTTTAACTCGAAATTTTGCCCGGGCAGAGCTGTTAGGCTACTCTTTTTCAATTTCCAACTACCAGGGGATTTTTTCATGCGAAACCATACACACGGGCGTCCGATCTCACTACATACAGACCATGGGAAATTGTGTTACTAGAAGTCTACGTGGAAAAAATCCCGGCCCTCACCGGTGCTTGAACCCGGGACCTCCAGCACTCGAGACCATCAGCCCCATTGATGTTTGTTCATCTTTCCTGCAGACCTAACGTTGTGTTCAAGCGTGGCTTTTGATTATGTCGGTAACATATTTAATTATGGCTGATGTTTCTGTCTGTAAGTCTATCCGCTAGTCTTTCCGTTCTTCTGTCTTGTTCTCTTGTCTGTTTGAAGGCAACATAGCTACAAGTCCTTTACAAGACGTCACAAGCAACCCCAGCATTGTTTGGCTGTGTATGATTGACAAGGCAATGCTTACCTTCATCAGTTTGCCATTACATGTTGCATGTCCTTCGCAGGATGTTGCAATCAATCCCAGGACGATTTTCTTGGCCATTGTACGCCCAGTAGTTTGCCGTAGAATTCTAAAGGAGAAGACACAGTTGAATTCCAACTTAATGTCGGACTGAACCCCCTACCTCGCCATCAGCGAAGAGGAAGTGTAGTGTCCGTCACATGACGCCGTGTATGAGCCCGGTGTATTCCATGATGTGTCACCAGGTTTTCTCATTTCCAAATATAATCTTTACAGCAGCCTATACGGCCTATACTTTTTCATATCCAAATACTGAGTGATTTTAACTCTTTCCGCCACACCAAGTTATTATTGTAACTCTTTTTTTTCCTGAGCGGGCCGTTGTTTGTCGAGATTGTCTTTTCCACTTTTCACATGGGCCAGTGAGGAACGTTTTATATGATATTCATTGGCACGGGAACGGAGCATAATGGGGACGGCCCTTTGCTGTGATGTTGGAACCGCGACTAATGACTAATCACTAATGACTAATAATTAATTATCCGAGAGCTTTTAATGTGAAGTAATAAATGTCTTAGACTGCTTTCATTGGTGCTTTAGTGCTGTAAATTAATCTACTTTCTTAGGGAGTCTCCGTAGCGAAGTGATCAAGACATCTGACTCGGACTCCGAAGGTTGTCGGTTCGGTTCCAGGCCGCGTCCTTTTGTTCACGAGTGTATTTTTTCGGAGACTCCTGAGGGTCGTCGCTGGAGCTACGGAGTTCGTGTTTGTGCGACGCTTTCCGCATTGCGGAAAGAGACTGAGCCGTATGGGGTAAACCAGTGCAATGAAATCGACCCTGTCAACCTTCAAACGACTTTTTTAAAATCCACTTTCCTCACTTAAGAACATTTAGCTTTCTTATATTTCACTCACTTAGTGTGAATCAGTGTGTCTGTCCATCAGTCCGCCCATCGATATGTCCGTCCGCTTGTCTGTCAGTGTGTCTGTATATCAATCTAGCCTAAGGGTGTGGTAGAAGTGTATTTATTAATCAAAGTATCTTGTCAATTACCTCCTTTGCCACAATGCCCCTGGCGGTTTGTGGCCAGGCTGCGAGCTGTCATTGTCTATGAGTGTCAATAATCTGTATCTCGTTGAAGTGTTCAAGTGTAGGTCACGCTTTTATTGTGTCCCAGAGTTAGGAGAGGTCCCCAGGTGGGCTGTGTTTGTTCACGTTTTCCGCACACCTTCTGTTGAATTGAGGCGTGTCTTGTGATTATCTGACTAGTAGCCAACATAAAACATTCCTGTCTGCCTATTGTGTCAGTATATCCGTTCGTTTGTCCGTCCGTCTGTCTTGTCGTCTGTTTGTATTTGTGGACGTATGTATGTTTGTCTGTCGTTGTGTCAGTATATGTGGGAATATATGTCTCCACTGTGACATATTTATGTCTGTTCAGTTGTTATTTCTCAATGTTTGAATCGCTGGTATGGCAGGTCTCGTGCTCATCGCTATGAATATCTGTTGCGTGTCTCTTTTCCTGTATTTTCCTGGCGAAGCAGTTAAGCCGCGTGCGTCGCGCTCTGAAAGTTGTGGGTTCGATTCTCCGTCATTGGACTCACGAGTGCAATGTTCTCGGAGACAAGTGGCGATCATCGCTGGAGCTACGGAGATCATGCTTTGTTGCGCCGTTCTTTGGAAAGAGTCCTTGTCGTATGGGAGGAAACGGTAACCTACCTTCCACATTCTTTTGAAACTTTACACATTCGTGTATGATCTATATGGAAGGGATGGGGGAGGTGTGCGTGGGGTTGGAATGATGGAGTGCTTAAGGAGATATTTGTGTGCAAAGGAAAGCGATTCTTAAACTTGTTTATTTAACTGCCTGCCTGCCTGCCTGCAGGTATATAAGTAGTTCTGTCTACACTGCACATGTGCCTCTAATCTGATTATTCCAGTGTCTAACAGACTATCCACCTTCACTGTTTGGCTGCCTGCGTGCTTCTTTTTCATCTGTGTGAGTGTTGTTATTAATCATTTGTATGTTTGTATATCGATTCCGCGGCGAAGAGTTATGGACGCGGCTCGTGATCCCGCATACCCACGTTCGAAACACAGCTGCACGCGATTTGAAAGCAGACCGCGTTGCGTTGGTTTTTACGAAATGGTATGGTTGCCTGTCGTTCAGAAAAAAATGGCAAACTACCGAACGTAAACTTGCCAAGTGATTACAACAGCAAGAAATTATGGTGTTAACTGCAACGTCATGTAAAGGATATGCAACTAATTAACTGTTTATATAACTGTCCATCTGTTACTATGTCTATCTGTTTGTCTTTTGTTAACTGTATTTCTGTTACCTACTTTTGTTAACTGCATTTCTTTTACCTATATGTTTATGCTTTTATCAGCTCATTTAATCTATTTGTCTGTTTTCCTCTGTGCCCCTTGTCTGTCTGCATGAAAGCAGTTGAAAACACCATTCCTCCCCAGTGAACCAACATCATATCTTAGACCTACCAATGAAACATAGACAGAACTACCAATGAAACATACACAGAACTACCAATGAAACATACACAGAACTACCAATGAAACATACACAGAACTACCCAATGAAACATAGACAGATCTACCAATGAAACGTAGACAGATCTACAAATGAAATATAGACAGATCTACCAATGAAACGTAGACAGATCTACCAATACTACATAGATCCACCAATACTACACAGATCCACAATAATTACATAGATCCATCAATACTAAATACAAGACAGATGATCAGACAGACACAAGGACAAATACAGAGAAAGGAAGACCGCCTCTTCCAGACGGGTTGTTTACTGTTTGCTTTTCTAACGCATTCATTTAATTAAGTAAAAACAAAAGTCAAATGAAGGATACGTTTCCACACCTGGAGAATGATCGTTTACGTTGTGCCAGCCATACTTGCACACTTCAGACAGCACTCATTGTGTGATGGGGTCCATACTTACATACTTCAGTCAGCACTCATTGAGAGATGGGGTCCATACTTACATACTTCAGTCAGCACTCATTGTGTGATGGGGTCCATACTTGCATACTTCAGTCAGCACTCATTGTCATGGGGTCCATACTTGCATACTTCAGTCAGCACCCATTGTGTGATGGGGTCCATACTTGCATAATTCAGTCAAATAGGCCTTATCAGCCATCTTAGAACTCACTGCTCCATACTTTCAACCCCACTGGATGAAATGAATGGTCATCATCATTCTTGATGGACAAACAACAACACTTCAGTCAGCACCCATTGTATGATGGGGTCAGTATCTAGCCGGTCCGACTTTACTTCCCAGAACATTTCCGTGTGATGCTGGGTCAATTTAGTAGCCCAGGTCAATTCTTTTGACCTTCCCCCTCCCTTTCGCCACCCCCCCCCCCTCCCCACGGGCGATTCCAAAACAATATCACCTGACCGGCAGGTGAAAGTGAATACCATGCATGCTTTCCTTGGCAAACACACCCCTACCCTCTAAATTCACCTCTCCTTCACTACACCCACCCACCCGCCCTAAGGACAGAGGTGTGTCCAGCGACACCTGCTGACCAGGTGTGGAGAAGCTGCCCGCGTGCCACGGCGAACCATGACGACCAGGTGTTTGACAGGTGGGTGGAGCTATGTTGTGTCCACTGATTTCTTCCATATTAGGCAAACCGCAGCAATGTGATTGGACACTCACGCGTCACCTCCTTCTATATTTAAACAGCCGTAGATCGCGGTATTTCGTCAGTTTATCGCCGGGCAGTTTAGCAATTACCTCTGTGATCAGTTCTTACGACCAGTTCTTGCCGAGACACTTGGTGAAAAACATTTTAGAATAAAATTGTGTGTTAATTTCCTGTGAGAACAAAGTTGGACGCTTCTTTTCTGGACAAGACCAGCTACGTTGCTGTAAGTATTACTCTATTCTATCTTAGATGTTTGTCCATAGACTTCTATATAATTAATTGATTACAGTTTATATAAACTTGTAAAATTCTTATTGCACGCATATTCAAAGATTGCCTCGTCATAACCTCATTTTACGAAGAAATTTCTAGTCATGATCGGTAATTCTAATGTCAAGCTCATCGCTTCAGATCGATTTGTAACTGAAAAAAAAAAAAAAACAACAACAACAAATGTATGCACATCAACACACAGATTATAATCAGTAACTTGAGAAATACTAACATTGCATGAAAGCCGCATATTTTACGCAGTTATTCAATAACAATTAGCCGACAAGTGAGGAATTATGTGGAAGATAAGGATAAGTTGTTATACAGAAGAAGGACGAGAAGACATTGGAAAGGAAAAAGAGAAATGAAATTACCTTGAAAGAAGTTAACTTTAAAATAGAAATATTTTCTAGAATGGGAAGCAGATAATATACATTATTTGGGCATGTCATGCGAATTGGAAAGCTACAGGAATGTTGGAGGGGAAGAAAAACAACAGGAGACCAAGAGAGAAGAATTGGAAAGCTACAGGAATGTTGGAGGGGAAGAAAAACAACAGGAGACCAAGAGAGAAGAATTGGAAAGCTACAGGAATGTTGGAGGGGAAGAAAAACAACAGGAGACCAAGAGAGAAGAATTGGAAAGCTACAGGAATGTTGGAGGGGAAGAAAAAACAACAGGAGACCAAGAGAGAAGAATTGGAAAGCTACAGGAATGTTGGAGGGGAAGAAAAACAACAGGAGACCAAGAGAGAAGAATTGGAAAGCTACAGGAATGTTGGAGGGGAAGAAAAACAACAGGAGACCAAGAGAGAAGAATTGGAAAGCTACAGGAATGTTGGAGGGGAAGAAAAACAACAGGAGACCAAGAGAGAAGAATTGGAAAGCTACAGGAATGTTGGAGGGGAAGAAAAACAACAGGAGACCAAGAGAGAAGAATAGGAACGCTACAGGAATGTTGGAGGGGAAGAAAACACAACAGGAGACCAAGAGAGAAGAATTGGAAAGCTACAGGAATGTTGGAGGGGAAGAAAATCAACAGGAGACCAAGAGAGAAGAATTGGAAAGCTACAGGAATGTTGGAGGGGAAGAAAAACAACAGGAGACCAAGAGAGAAGAATTGGAAAACTACAGGAATGTTGGAGGGGAAGAAAAACAACAGGAGACCAAGAGAGAAGAATTGGAAAGCTACAGGAATGTTGGAGGGGAAGAAGGGGAAGGGGATGTGAGATTTCAGAAGGATTTTGGGAATATTTTGGACAGGAGTTGGAACAGGACAGATTTAGTTTATGAGGCATATCGGCAGACGGGGTGGAATACACATCTATGTCTTACATGGGGAAATTACTTGCAGGACAGGTTGAGGAGGAGGAGGGGGGAGGAGAGATGTGTGTGTGTGTGTGTGTGTGTGTGTGTGTGTGTGTGTGTGTGTGTGTGTGTGTGTAAGCTTACACCACCGAACAACAAATAGTGATATAAGTAACACCACTTCCATCAAATTCCATAGAACAGAGAGGATCGGGGAATCATGATAGTCGACTTATGCGGTAGACTGAGATTTAATATCTCCACATATTTTGTTATTGTTGGCATTCCTAACACTGCCCATTCCGACCATTGTTGTATGGTTTGCGTCCCTTGCTCCTTCTGTTCCATTCATTTTCATGTTATTCTCTGCGTTCGTAACTAGTGTTCCAAACATTTTGTTATTGCCCGCATTCATGATTCCTTCCTTTCCAACCTTTTATTTTTATTGGTTGCATTCCTATATCCTTCTGTTCCAAATGGTTTGTTTATTGTTTGCTGTGGACGTTCGTCCATGACGAATGACGAGGACCATTCATTCATTGCATCTTTTGATTTGATGAAGAACGAATGACTTGCGCTTTAGTTTGGATTATAGCGAGGTAGTGGTCGCGCAACTCCATCGACCTCGCTCTCTCGTCTGCGTCCATCTGGTTCCAGTTGCGAGCATGGCAAGACGACTGGAGACGGACACAGATGCAGTGGACGTTAGGCTGCCACAGCCAGTTATCCCTGTATATATTGGCTCTCGAGAGCCTCGTGCAAACGGCCCTTCCGTCAGTTCCTTTAATTTGACTGAATAAGTAAAGAATCGATAAAAAGAACATTGTAAAGAACATGCAACTAACTCCCCCCCCCCCCCTCCCCCAATCTTACTGCATACTACTTGATACATTTATTATTATTGTTACCATTCCTAATTCCTTCTGTTGGACAATTTTTTGCTGTTGTTTGTATTCATAACTCCTTCAATTTCCAAACAGATCTGTATTGCTTGCATTACTCTCTCCTTCTGTTTCAACCATTGTTACTAACAAATGATGTGTTTGCCACAACTAACGCTAAACTGTACCTAATATTGCTCTTATGTAAATTTTGAGATACTTGATGACAATATGTAAGAATTTTTTTTATATCTATACATTAGTAAATAAATAATATAATATAAAATAATTCTCAGCAGAAAAAAAAAAATGAGAATGACAAATTTAAAACAAAACAAACAAGAAAAAGGCATACCAATAATAATTTCAGCAGTTAGTTGATCTTATCTATTATTATTGATCAGTTATCTGATGAGACACAATCACAATGACCAGAATTGTGAGCAGCATGATTTTGATTCATTTTTAAAAAAAATTTCGAAGCATGATTATTTTGGGAAAATACAAAGGTGGTTTCCCCTTGCCTTCCGCCGGTTTGTGAATGGTTCTTGCATGCTACATAGAACCAGTTTTAACATACGACTGTGAATACTGGACAATTAGCACACAGGCAAAAAAATTCCTGGAAGCCTTGAAGATGTGGTTTTATAGAAGAATGCTGAAAATTAGTTGGACAGCCAAAATGAGCAATCAGGATGTTTTAAGGGAAGCTGAGTGGCAAGAACAACTTATCACAAACATCAGACAGACGAAGTCATTGGTATTTGGCCACGTTATGAGAAGACACAAACTGGAACATGTTGTGACAACCGGAAAGAGATATAGAGGAAGACAGCGTGAGAAGATTCCTGACAGTCTTTTGTCATGGCACGGAAGGGAGTCAAAGCACGAATTGATCCATGAAGTCGGAAATCATAATTTGTGTAGAGGCATGATCGCCTACACCTGTCGGCAAGACACTGGATGATGATGATGATGATGATGATGATGATGATGATGATGATGATGATGATGATGTTGAAGTGAGTTGTGGAAACATAGTGCGCTGGCTTGCCAAGGCGTTGATCTGAGCTCAGTCCCAAACATGAATATTTTCCCGATTCAATCTCAATAAATGGGTCAAGGATAGTCAGTCAGTAAAGAACACTTTCAGACCCTTCAAGCCGCTGTGGGCACACAGATCTAGAAGCATATTTGTGTAGACTAATGGACACTACCCGGGTGATGTAGTCTGTATCATATCGGCCGTCTTTACTTCCTTAAACATTTCTGGTGACCATTTTAGGCAGGCTCGGCCTGAGAGCTCATGTGTAATTTAAAAGATTGCGAAGACAAAAATGGGAATATGATAAATACCAATGAGGAAATGTGCAACACAATGAAAGAATACTTTGTTGAATTACTAAATTGTGAAGCTCCAAGTAACACTTTCCCACAGGAAGAGGTTCTAACGTGTGAACCACAAATTGAAGAACCTGCATTTGAAGAAATCCTATATGTAATCACACGACTTAAAAACAATAAGGCAACTGGGGCTGATGGAATTGCTGCTGAATTTACAAAGGCGGGGGGCCATGCATTACATCTAAAGCTATACGAACTAATAATAAAAATATGTAGGACTGAAGAATTACCCCATGACTGGAAAGAGTCATTATTGATACCTATCTTTAAGAAAGGAGACAAGTTCCAGTGTGAAAATTATAGAGGAATATCACTACTGTCCATAAGCTATAATATTCTATCCGCAGTATTACTAAATAGACTAAAACCATATTCAGAATACATATTAGGTGACTACCAGGCGGGTTTTAGACAAAACAGATCAACAATAGATCAGACATTTATCTTACGACAAATAGCCGAGAAAAATTGGGAATATAAAAGAGATCTCCATAACATTTTTGTGGATTTTAAAAAGGCTTATGATAGTGTCCACAGGAATAGTCTATGGAATTCTATGCGGGAATTTGGAATACCAAGGAAGTTAATCAACATGACCAGACTATGCATGGAAGATACTTATAATATAGTAACATATAAAGGCAGGAAATCAGACCCTTTCCAAATAGCATCTGGCTTGAAACAGGGTGATGCACTATCGCCGCTACTCTTCAATCTGGCTCTAGAAAAAGTTGTAAGGAGGGTAAAGGAGGAATGTGATATTGGAGGAACATCCAAGCTGCTTGGTTATGCAGATGATATAGATATTATAGGGAAAATGAACAAAAGACATTGGAAATATTGACTCACTTAAAGGAAAAAGCCCAACAGATGTGGCTGGTTATCAACCAAGATAAGACAGAATATATGGTAATTTCAAGAGAAGGAATGGCTAAAAACTCTGGCCACATACAAATAGATAATATGACCATTAAAAGAACGGAAACATACAAATACCTGGGTACAATCTTCAACTGCTCCAACATCATAAGGGAAGAAATACAAACTAGAATCAATTCTGGAAATAAGATATACTATGCACTACAACATCTACTAAAATCAAAGGTCTATCTCGTGACACCAAGATCACAATATACAAAACACTGATCAGACCAGTTGTGCTGTATGGCTCTGAAACCTGGAGTACAACGAAAGGAGACGAAGCCTTGCTACAAACCTTTGAGAACAAAGTTTTAAGACGCATCTTTGGACCCATTAGGGATACACAAAGTGGAGAGTGGAAAAGAAGAAGTAACAAAGACATTTATGATCTGTTTAAGTCCCCGCTAATCACTGGTATCATGAAGGCTAATAGACTACAATGGCTGGGGCATATAGAAAGAATGGAAGATAATAGGGAAACAAAACTCGCTTACACTCAGGAAATAAATGACCGTAGACTCCGAGGTAGACCAAGAAGACGGTGGAGAGATAATATATATATACAGACCTACAAGCACTTGGAATCAACGACTGGCAAGAGAAGGTCAACCAGAGAGACGAATGGAGATGGATTGTATCTGCAGCAAAGAACCTCAATGGCTCGGAACGATGAAGAAGAAGAAGGATAACCCTCCCCGATTTGTTATTGGTATACTTCCCAAGAGCCACCAGACATGAATTTTGCCAAGAGCACAAGACATTCGATTAACCAACACAGAAACTGGTGCGATCAGACTTTATACTCCAGCGGACATGTTCAGGAGGCGATCGGAGCACCATGGACCTGTTCGGGGTATGATGATGATTATCCTTACTAATCACTAATAACGTGTCTTGTTAAAGAACTTGCAATTAACTGTTGACATTGAGATGCAACGAAAAAACCTTTTCGTGAGACAGGAAACAAACATGTTAAAAAGACACATTGTAATATAACAAATTGAACATTTTAACATACGTCATATAGACACACTAAAGCGACAGAAGCAAAAAGTATCACAAACATAAACTAATGACAGCAATATTGCTGCTGTGGAGACTACTATAACACAAACAGTACTAGCAAAGGCATAAGCCAACGCTAATTAGCTTGAATGGAGGATATCGGAGAATTTAAATACGAACTGAAAATGAAAGACCCAAGAGTGGTCAAGGCACATAATACACAAACCGAAAGAGAAATTCAAAGAAAAAGTGAAAGAAAAAAAAGAAGAAGAAGAAGAAGAAGAAGAAGAAGAAGAAGAAGAAGAAGAAGAAGAAGAAGAAGAAGAAGAAGAAGAAGAAGAAGAAGAAGAAGAAGAAGAGCAAGTCTTTAGAAACATCATATGAAAAATAAACTATTACGAATAATAAAAGAAAGTTGTAGATACAGAAACGCATATTCTGGAATAATCCATTGGCATCAATTAAGTAAACTCGGGAAATTGATCATTTTCAACATGCCATGGATAATGTCTTGGAAAGAAAAGTAGTCAAAGATGGTGATAGTCCCCCATAATATTATACATTAACCTAGTATATATGCGGAGAAGGGGGTTAAGGGCGCAGTTCATAATCCCTCATACCCCTGTTCGAAACACAACTGTATTGATGTTTATGAAATGGTATGGATACCGGTCGTTCAGAAAACAATGGCAAACTACTGAACGTAAACTTGGCCAGGAATCACGAACAGCCAAAATTGCTGGGGTTGACTGCTACATCCTGTAAAGGATATGCAACAACTTTAAGTAGTAGCTACAACGTGATTAAATTCAACTCTAATATCTGGGTTGTTTCTTGCTTTCCAAGATAATGGTTGTAGTTCAGTCATCAGACATGAATGATGTTATTCATTCCAGTATGGCTCGGAATTAGGGAGCCGCTATTCTGCAGTGGCTAGCATCTCGCCCGCCGGTCCGGTGGTAATGTATTCAGATCCCCATCGTAGAGGACAATTTTTATTATAACATGCACCTAGTTTACCAGATGCACCCAGTCTCAAATTGGTATCAGGAAATGTGCTGATATGTTAACGTGACTGATGTGATATTGATCAAATCATGCATAGAGTATCAATCGATATATAAAAATAGGCGGACAGAGCTTTAATGGAAAGTTAATATCAACAGTCTACTTCTTCTTGTCCCTCTTTTCGTCTTTCACCTGTCGAGGGAAGTACATCGCACATAGTTAAGTTAAACATCTCAGAGGTCGGTGTGTCCGACTTCGGCATGCATGTGTGTCAGGCTTGATGTCTCTAGACACATTCTGTCCAAGGTCATAGGCAAGAGGGCTGAGTGATCTTGAGGTTTGGTGTCCGCCTCGAGAGCTGGAGGTCCCGGGTTCAAGCCCCGGTGAGGGCCGGGATTTTTTTTCATGTGGACTTCTAGTAATAACATTTCCCCTGGTCTCTGGGTAGTGAGATCGGACGCCCGTGTGTATTGTTGCGCACGTAAAAAATCCAACTTGGCAGTTGGAAATCGAAAAAGAGTAGCCTAACGGCGCTGCTTGGGCAAAATTTCGAGTTAAAAATATACTCAAAGTATTTCAGGATTCTCGCTACGGAGTTCGTGCACTGAGCTGAGATTCTCCGGACTCAGGCTTGAGTTAGGAGTAGAACGGAGCACTTATGGCTTACACCCGTGCGCCGCGATGTTGATCCGTCGTCTAAACTAAACTAAACTAAACTAAAAGGGTCACGGGCTGTATTTATCGTAGGTAGATTTGTTTTACTAAACGTGTTGACAGGGCTCCAGCCTTATGGCTTGTACTTTGAGATGTTCAACTGAAGTGTGATTTGTAATGTGCACAATTTGGACACAGTACTCCCTGTTTTTCGTCGGTATCAGAGATGGCTAGGTCTGCGATCCCACCACCTAGCGATCAGGAATGTGTGTGTGTGTGTGTGCGCGCGCGCGTGCGTGCGTGTGTGCGTGCGTGCGTGTGTGCGTGCGTGTGTGTGTGTGTGTGTGTGAGAGAGATATTAAATAAGTGGTTCTCTGAAGCATTCCCAGTCCTATGCTGGGACCGAACCCCGGACCTTCTAGCCTGAGGCGGACGACATCAACTCTCAACCACGGACACCCGGTCAACATTCTAATACGCGATGGAGAAGTTTGTGTATTCATGTGAAAAACGGAAGCATATACAAGGGTAAAACACGGTACAAAGTGGTACAACTGGGGGGGGGGGGGGAAGAGAGAGAGAGAGAGAGAGAGAACAGCTGCAGACACCCCACGGACGTTATATGTTAATATAAACAATTCCAGATACATCGGATTTCATGTTCATTTGACAAAAAGAAACACACATCATGTTAAGGAAATAAACAACAGGAAAGACAATTGTGTAGTAGTAATGTTCAATTGCCTACCCAGCTCCCTGGGGATCACGGTAGCGCAGTGACCAGATGGTCGCCTCCGGCGTGATGGTCATAGGTTCGATTTCGCATCCAGACATATTTTTAAACCTGCAATTAATTCCCAGGTCGACCCAGCCTAAAATGGGAACCTGGACATGCCTGGGGAGTAAAGGCGACAGACGTGTTATAGAAAACATGATCAGTGGAGCGCCAGTTGGTCTATAACAATGTGGGTCTGGTACCATATGTCCAACATTATGTAAGCATGTAGAGGCTTCCTGACTTACTGACCTATATTCTTACATACCCTTACTGAAATAAGTCAAGGTCCTTGTTGCACACCTTCAGGTGCATTGAGCATGTAGCCGAGCAGCCTATGTTTAGAGACCAGTCGGTGCTCGCTGGTGTTGCGGTCAATATCACGCCCGCCGCCTTTATCTTCCAAGACTTTACTGGTACTCATATTAGGTTTCGAATCCACGTCAAAGTGGCTCAAACCCCTGACCACCGAGAGCGCAGGCGTGTAACAAGTAACTACGCTACCGAGGCTCCTTCTTCTGGCCTAATTCCTTCCTTACTTATAAATTTAATTGTTAATATATTAATTGTATTACTTTTTGAGAATTCACATCCGTAGTTAAGTTTACATAATTTGGTACTATTTTCTACAGTTCAAAAAATTCCAAGATGTCTTCTGTGATGAAATGGAGAAGCACCAGCAAATTAGTGGAGAGAGCATGTCTGTCTTCTGGTTTTGGCGCCAATGTTTCGCAAGAGGGTGAGAGAGTAGATCCTGGGAAGATAAATCAACAGTACATAGATACATCAATGTTAAATAACGATGACTTAAGATTGAACCCTTACAGCAAGGAGTTTATCCCGCAGTCGGATCAAAGGCAGGTTGATTACCACGCATATCCAACACGGTCTATGATTCTTAACCCCAGCGCTGTGGAATTTACCCCGCAGTTGATTAAGCAACTTCCCAAAAAGACACTAATGTTTAACCCTAGCGCGGAAGAATTTATTCCGCAGTTGATTAACTCACTTCCGAAAAAGACTCTGATGTTTAACCCTAGCGCAGAGGAATTCACCCCGAAGTTGATTTAGTCACTTCCAAAAGAGACTCTGATGTTTAACCCGAGCGCGGAGGAATTTATTTCGCAGTTGATTAAGTCACTTCCCAAAAAGACTCTGATGTTTAACCCGAACGCCGAGGAATTCACCCCGAAGTTGGTTAAGTCACTTCCCAAAAAGATTCTGATGTTTAACCCTTGTGTGGAGGAATTTACCACGCTGTTGAATAAGCCACTTCCCAAAAAGACACTGATGTTTAACCCTAGCGCGGAGGAATTTATTCCGCAGCTGATTAACTCACTTCCAAAGAAGACTCTGATGTTTAACCCTAGCGCGGAGGAATTCACCCCGAAGTTGGTTATGTCACTTCCAAAAGAGACTTTGATATTTAACCCTAGCTTGGAGGAATTCACCCCGAAGTTGATTAAGTCACTTTCCAAAAAGACTCTGATGTTTAACCCTAGCGCGGAGGAATTTCTTCCACAGTTGATTAAGTCACTTCCCAAAAAGACTCTGATGTTTAACCCTAACGCGGAGGAATTCACCCCGAAGTTGGTTAAGCTACTTCCCAAAAAGACACTGATGTTTAACCCTAGCGCGGAGGAATTTACCCCGCATTTGGTTAAGTCACTTCCTAAAAGGACTCTGATGTTTAACCCTAGCGCAGAGGAATTTATTCCGCAGCTAATTAAGTCACTTCCCAAACAGACTCTGATGTTTAACCCAAGCGCAAAGGAATTCACCCCGAAGTTGATTAAGTCACATACCAAAAAGCCTCTTATGTTTAACCCTAGCGTGGAGGAATTTATCCCACAGTTGGTTAAATCACTTTCCAAGAAGCCTCTGATGTTTAACCCAAGCGCGGAGGAATTTATCCCACATTTGAATGCTCAGTCAATTCCGATGTCTAACCTTAGCGCAAAGGAAATTATCCCGCAGTTGGGTGTTCAGTCACATCCAAAAATGACTCAGATGATTAACCCTAGCTCGGAGTCCCGGACTTTGAACTCTTGTTGCGAGGATTTGAGAAAATATACATCTGACGAGACCAATCAGAACATACCACAAAATCATGAAGATGTCGCAGAGGAAGCCAATCAAACTGCGTGTCATTCTCAGGAAGAGTCTCAGCCAGCGAGATCCGGGATGTTAAATCCTTCGGCTAAGTCATTTATCTCACTAGTGAGACATGCGTCACCGAGTTCACGTGACACTAACGGGATAAGTGCCAGTCTGGAACAAAAACATTCAGAATTAGAAAAGGGGAAAACTGCATTAACCCAAAGACTGAAAGAATTGTTAAGAAAACTTACCAACAATTCCCGGCTTGCGCAAAAGGAGTCTTTTAGAAAGAAGTCAGATGAATATATCGAACATGATGCTGATGACGATGCCAAAATTGCTGGCAATTCACGATACCCACAATTAACAGAATCACAGAAACTGAATCCATGCGCCAAGATTTGCATCACCTCATCCAACAGGATATGTTACCTGTTTTACTGAACACAGAAGACAAGAATTATAACCTGGAGGAAATTCACACGCTCTCAAATGCAGACAACAGGCCATTAAACTTTGAACTGACGGCAGTATCTAGTGAGTGTCCTAATGGCAATGTACATGTGATAGAAGATACAGTGGAAGGACAAACAAGCTGTCCTTCATATGAAGATCATTTTCCAACACATCAAGTTGAGTCGTCAACTTTAAACCCAAACGCCAAAACATGCACGCCATTGTTCAGAAATATGTCTCAAGTAACAGACTCTTACAACGCGAAGAATAGTGGAGAATTATCAGAAACATCATTGCATAATTCCGAGATTCAGAGAGAATGTGCACTGCTTTCTGACGAACTCAATCAGGGGAAATTTCACCCTAGCCTATCTGCAGATGACAAAAGGGAAAGTGGAAGTGTCCTGAATGGAGAAGTTGCTATGTCTAGCTCTACACATGCTCAAGGCGACATACCAACACAACATTCAACAACTGTGACAGCAGCGGGAAGAACAGTCGCTGACGTCAATAATACGACTCCTTCTAAAATGAACGTCCCTAATGGTGATTTCCGCAGAACTCCAAGACGTCCAAATAAGAAGCCAATGCCACACTGTGATGAATTCATCATCACAGTCGCTGACGTCAATAATACGACTCCTTCTAAAATGAACGTCCCTAATGGTGATTTCCGCAGAACTCCAAGACGTCCAAATAAGGAGCCAATGCCAAACAGTGATAAATTCATGGACAATCCAAGCCAACAGTTCAGTGCATTGGTGAGTAATATGTTTGGATGTGTAATAGTTACCATAAAACATGATCATTATAACATTACTTAGAATGAACGTAGCAATATACCTTATTAGTGTATCACTTTATTTGCTGATATTTCCTTGCTGATATTCCAGGACTCCTAGAATATCAAAACTATAGGATAATCCGCCGACTTTATAGAAGTAACTATTATTTTCTAAATGTAGATATCTTATAAATAATTCAGTATTTCAGCTGTTAGTTGTCCTCATTAACTGTGATCGTTATTGGTCCATCCTTGCTGAAGATGACCATACCTATAAGTCCCAGATAGGGCTTAGGGAGGCTTTATTACACCCATCTGATTTCCCGACAAACGTCTGATTCTCTGAGGCCAGAGGAATGCCAAACAAAAGAAGATAAAGTGATCTTTGGTTTTGTGTATCACGCTTCTTTGTAACTCTGTCGGTTCGTAAATTATTGAATGGACACTGAATTATGAGTGCAGACGGTAATCGGAGATTGCAAAAATAAGGTTTCTTTGTAGATTGCCTAGAGGACAGATGTTTGTGGAGAAACATGATCGCGTGCACAGATATGCATGGCATGTGATTTTAATTTAGAAATGCTTTAATGTAGTGTAAGGGTTACGGACGCAATTCGTAATCCCGTAAACCAGCATTCCAAACACAGCTGCGCGCTATATGGCAGCAGACCGCATTGCATTAGTTTTTTACGTAAATGGTATGGGTACCGGTAGTTCAGAAAGCAATGGCAAACTACTGAACGTAAACTTGTCAAGAGATCTCAACAGCAAAAAATGCTGGTGTTGACTGCAACGTCCTGTAAAGGATATACAACTAACTTTTTTAATGTAGTGTGATAGTGGACATATAAACCAGCGAGTTGGGACTGGACTAAACTATGAATTGGGATAGTAATCATGAACATACTACACATAAATAACAAGCCAACATCGTTCATGCTCTTAGTTTGCAATTAATAATCTAGGGTCGAATGGTGCCGAGGTGACGTAATGATTATTGTGCTTGCCAAGGGCCACAACAATGAATGCAACACAATTTTCAGAAGGTGTTCGGAATTGTATAAGAAGGAAAGACGACTAGGAAGGGAACTGCCACCCAACCTCATATATCGTGGGCTGGAATATGTGAAGGCCAAACACTTCAAACCCCAACTGCAGTATTTGCTACGGGGCCAACTTGACCATGTTAGGGTAGGATAGGAAAGATGCGATCAATGAAGCATACACATTGTTTGCATCTTCTTCTCGAAAATTATGGCAACGCCTTTGCCGACGACACATGTCCAGGACTGCAAGAACATTTCCTCTCCGTCCAAGTTTGTTTAAGAAGTTAAGTACCAATGTATGGCCAGCTCTGTGTATCGACAACCGAATACGTTGCTATGTTACTTATGAAAACAAATAATACTCTCATCGACATGAACTTCATCAAATATCAGATGACATAGAACAGTGGAGTGGGAGAGTCATGATCCAGTCAAAACAACCGAAGAAAAACACAAGAAATCGTGTGGGAGACACATATTGTGTATCATCATAACAATATGTAAAAGTCCCATTTACATGCTTTATGACGCACTGACATATGGTGTTAGAATATTATTTGAATAGAACACTGGACACTGAAGGAGGATGTGTCAGTACACCGGCCCACTGTACTTCCCAAGACATTTCCTAGTATCTACTTTAGGCTGGGTCCACCTGGGGGACCCACGTCATTTGTAACACCCCCTCCCCTTCTTTTTTCTCCCACGATGCGGATTCAAACTGATAACCATGGGGCCGATAGGTCAGCGGTCAGCCACCGAGGCTCCTTGTTTATCACCGGTTTGACGATTATTATAACATTATTTAACATGTAGTATGTCCTTTGCAGGACGTTCCCATCAAGTCCAGCCTGTTTCTTTATGCAATTTTACCTTCTGTCATTTACTGCCAATATAGTACCTTGCGGTGTATGGCAGAGGGGTCTTTGAGCCTGAGGAATTAAGGCCGCCTGCTGTGGTTTTAATTAATAGTTAGAAATTTGACCCAAGTAGTTTCCCTTGCTCATCATTTTTATTTTGTGTTATCTCCCTTGAATGTCCTTGAAATGAGCAGTTGGAACATGGAGCAACAGTAACTGAAGAAGCAGACCATGACAGCACAAGCCTTGCTGTCCGACTTGAACGGGCAGAAACAGAAGCAAAGAGGTATGTGGTATTTAAACATTATTGTATATTTGTTTCCTTTGTAGTTCTCTTTCACTAAGGTTAGTGCTTTGCAGTATTAATATGTGTCGATTATGAAATTAAGCCCATGTTGAACACAGTATTTGAAACTGCAGGACATTTATTTATAAAGTGCATTGTCTATGGATTCCGGAAAAGACTAATAATTTAATTGATGGTCAAATGCCTCAGAAGAAGTCTCAAAGATGACGATCATAAGAGGAGGAAGGAAAAGGGGGGGGGGGGGGGGAGTTGTGTAATAAAGATATGATTTTTTTCTCTAGGAAGCTGCCTTAAAAATACTTGACTGGATCGTTACGTTATGCAATTCTCGTATGTTAACTCTCCTCTGACCTCGCCTTTCTTGTCCAACTCACATCACTAATTCAGTTGCTACAGTTGCTTTTCTTTGAGAAAGGATAAGTATTGAGGGAGGGGGAAGTCTGGACCTCACATTAAGCTAAAACAGATCCCAGTGAAGACTTTTGTGTAAAGATATACATCCGGTTCTGACTGTTGCCAATGTCTCGTTACTGAGATGTTTTTAAAATACTGTACTTACGTGGAACTCTCTAAGAGTCTGTAAATGCACTTTTTTTTATCTGTGCCTATCTGGAACTTTCTAAGAGTCTGTAAATGCACTTTTTATCTGTGCCTATCTGGAACTTTCTAAGAGTCTGTAAATATAATTTTTATCTGTGCCTATCTGGAACTTTCTAAGAGTCTGTAAATGTACTTTTTATCTGTGCCTATCTGGAACTTTCTAAGAGTCTGTAAATGCACTTTTTATCTGTGCCTATCTGGAACTTTCTAAGAGTCTGTAAATGCACTTTTTATCTGTGCCTATCTGGAACTTTCTAAGAGTCTGTAAATGTACTTTTTATCTGTGTCTCTCTGGAACTTTCTAAGAGTCTGTAAATGCACTTTTTATCTGTGCCTATCTGGAACTTTCTAAGAGTCTGTAAATATACTTTTTATCTGTACCTATCTGGGACTTTCTAAAAGTCTGTAAATGCACTTTTTATCTGTGCCTATCTGGGACTGTCTAAGAGTCTGTAAATGTGCTTTTTATCTGTGCCTATCTGGGACTGTCTAAGAGTTTGTAAATGTGCTTTTTATCTGTGCCTATCTGGGACTTTCTAAGAGTTTGTAAATGTGCTTTTTATCTGTGCCTATCTGGGACTTTCTAAGAGTTTGTAAATGTGCTTTTTATCTGTGCCTATCTGGAACTGTCTAAGAGTCTCTAAATGTTCTTTTTATTTGTGCCTATCTGGAACTGTCTAAGAATCTGTCAATGTTCTTTTTATCTGTGCTTATCTAGAACAGCCTAAGAGCCTGTGTGAACACTTTCATGTTACCTTTTATGTGTTTGATAACCCCATAATGTACCAAACCCCAGGCTACTCAACTGTAAGACCGCCTGTGTATCATGTACCAACAGCATGGCCTGGATGTCAGTTGCTATGTTATTAAAAACTGTAATTATAAGTTGTACAGAACAGCTTCTCTTCTATTTAATCTTCTTCTGTCACATTCTCCACCCCCACTGAGGCATGGGCTCCCAAACAACTCAGTCCACCCCGCCCTACCTTTAGCTGCCTCCTGCAGCCCACCCATGTATTAATCATTTATGTCTCCACTTCTATTCTCAGGATTTTTGAGTGTATGTTTTATCTAGAATCAGTGTCTCTTCTTCATCTCTTGATCATGTCTGATTATATGCATTACATCTATATTGTCTATAAAAGTGATACAATGAAGAAATTAAAACAAAGAACATTAATACGTGCTAATGCTTGATATGAAAATTGATGTTTATTTTGTATCTTTATGCTAGATTACCTTTTATGTCTATGTATTTGTGTGTCTTGTCCCCTGCAGGTATGTCTATCTGTTTGCCTTCCTGTGTGCCTACTATTGCGTCTACCTATATGTTAGTTAATGTACCTATCTGTGTATATATATATATATATATATATATATATATATATATATATATATATATATATATATATATATATATATATATATATGTCAACCCGTCAGCTTGTTTGTGTAAATGTAGGTCTGTTTGTCTCTCTGGGTGTCTTACTGCTAAACATCCTGTTTGTGTATTTGACTGTCTGTCTGCCAGACTACCCGTCTGTCTGTCAGTCTGTGTGTCTGCCTGTCTGTCTGTTTGACTGCTTGCCTGCCAGCCTGTTTATCTATTTAACTGCCTGCATGTCTGTCAGTTTGCTGGTTATCAGTCAGTCAGTCAACAGTCTATGTATATTGCTTTAATGTTCATAATGTACTTGACATCACACACTAGGCATTCTTTATTTGATGTATTGTATGTTTCTGAAGAAAGGAATCTGAAGCGTATGTGTATCAAGTCATAAATGGTCCCAGAATCATTCTGTCCAATGTTTGTTGCATATCTTCCAAGAGCCTGAATTAATACCCATAAGTTTATCTTGTCAACACAAATAGGCTCAATTCCAGAAATGGAAACGCTTGTCATCTGTTATTTGATGTTAGATTTGTCAAATTCACTGAATATTTTACTCTCAAGATTGCGGCTCAAAGTGTACACTATGATGACTGATCATGCACTGGAGAGGACACAGCATCAACTTCAGATTAAACTCTTACATAAAAAGATGACGGCAAACAAGGAGGAGTTAGCTAATATGCAGGTAATTTATTTTCACTAGACATTTCACACATGTATGCTCCCAACTGATTGTAGCATCTGTCACATGCAAGTTAGCATTGATGAATGAATATTGCTCCTTGAAATCACAATACATTAAGTTATGTTGTACTATTTTGTTAAGTCTGTGGCATCATAATAAGGTAAATTATGTTGCACGTTTCCATTAAAGCCATTGACATTACCATAAAGTTAGTTATATTGTTTTATTTTGTCAAATCTGTAGCATCATTTTATAGTTAGTTATATTGTACTATTCTGTCAAACCTGTACATCATCATGAAGTAAATTATGTTGTAATGTTTAGTTGAGTCTGTGGCATGATCATAAAGTTAAAGTATGTTATCTGTTTACTTTTAATGACACAGAACATTATTACAGAGTTAAACATCCATTCAGTCATGTAATGTTTGTCTTCCTCTGTCCATTTATCAGGTGCTCATGCTGGACCTCATGAAACAGGTGGCAATCAGCATACTGGACAAGAAGCTGATGCGAGCAGGGCTCCATGTCACTCACCTGTACCAGACTATGGGAGATAGGTAAGTACTTAAGTACTGCCTTCATGGAATACATAATGTTTTACCCGATAACATTTTCTGAACACATAATTGCATTTTATACGAAAGAATATATTTATTGTAATTCCTAGTTACATATATCTCTGAGGTTTACTCATCGAATAAACATGGGTAGCAGACAATTTCAGAATGTTCTGGCATTCGTCTGGAAAGGAACAGTGATGAGGAAGGAAACTTGCCACCCAGTCTCATATGGCATGGCCTAGAATATGTGATGACCTATCACCTGTCACCCCAGTGGCAGTGTCATCTATGGGACTACCTTGACCTGTAACAAACAACAGAATATGAAAATTTGATGTGGCCGTGGACAGCAAAGGAACATCTTCACACTAATTGTCCAAGAATAAATACATGGGCAGTCACAAAGTGAGAATGAATGTGAAATGACATGTTTAAATAATTCAAACTAGTGTACAGACTGGAAACACCTGACAAAACAAAACCTTGGGTTACTACATGTATATATTCTCAGGTGTAACGATTTCCTCATTTTTGATCTTGTTTGTCGGATACTTATAACCTCCTTCTCTTCAACCTCTTGAACCATATTCTTAAAATTGTCGTAGAAGAAGTCAATGTAATTCATTAAAACAATACTGTACACACTCTAAAATGTGGCATTGCATACAATGACTCATATATTCAAGGTTATTTGTTTTCAGTGTCAGCACCAGTGAAATGCAGGACAGATACCAAGTGCTGAGTTCATACATGACAGAGTGTAATCTTCTGAAACTTGATATTGAGGTGAGTATTTTATCTTAGTGCTTATTTTCTATAGTGCTGTCTATGATAGTATGAGATGTGTTTTGTAGCATTGTATAAATGAAAAGTGTGAACTAAAAAAAAAAAAATAAAATAAAAAGTAGCAATTTTGAGATAATGATTCTGTTTTGAATAATGTTATACGGGAAGCAAATAAAACTAACAGTGTAAGCATGTCTTAAAATTTGAAGGTAGTCTTTTCAGTGGCACTAGAAGGGTGTGAATCATGGAACATTTCACACCAACAAGAAAATAAATGATTTTACAATAAAATGACACATAACAATTCTTAGAATACCACATATGAACTAAAACAGACTCAGTGTTGCATGATGAGTATTAACTAATACAGACTGAGTGCTGCAATGTGAGTGTGAACTAATACAGACTGATGACTGAGTGCTGCAATGTGAGTGTGAACTAATACAGACTGAGTGCTGCAATGTGAGTGTGAACTAATACAGACTGAGTGCTGCAATGTGAGTGTGAACTAATACAGACTGAGTGCTGCATGATGAGTGTGAACTAATACAGACTAAGTACTACATGATGAGTGTGAACTAATACAGACTGTGTGCTGCAATGTGAGTGTGAACTAATACAGACTGAGTACAACATGATGAGAGTGAACTAATACAGACTGTGTGCTGCAATGTGAGTGTGAACTAATACAGAATGAGTACTACATGATGAGTGTGAACTAATACAGACTGAGTACTACATGATGAGTGTGAACTAATACAGACTGAGTACTACATGATGAGTGTGAACTAATACAGACTGTGTGCTGCAATGTGAGTGTGAACTAATACAGACTGAGTACTACATGATGAGTGTGAACTAATACAGACTGAGTGCTGCATGATGAGTGTGAACTAATACAGACTGAGTGCTGCAATATAAGTGTGAACTAATACAGACTGATGACTGAGTGCTGCAATGGGAGTGTGAACTAATACAGACTGATGACTGAGTGCTGCATGATGAGTGTGAACTAATACAGACTGATGACTGAGTGCTGCAATGTGAGTGTGAACTAATACAGACTGATGACTGAGTGCTGCATGATGAGTGTGAACTAATACAGACTGAGTGTTGCAATGTGAGTGTGAACTAATACAGACTGAGTACTACATGATGAGTGTGAACTAATACAGACTGAGTACTACATGATGAGTGTGAACTAATACAGACTGAGTACTACATGATGAGTGTGAACTAATACAGACTGTGTGCTGCAATGTGAGTGTGAACTAATACAGACTGAGTACTACATGATGAGTGTGAACTAATACAGACTGAGTGCTGCATGATGAGTGTGAACTAATACAGACTGAGTGCTGCAATGTAAGTGTGAACTAATACAGACTGATGACTGAGTGCTGCAATGTGAGTGTGAACTAATACAGACTGATGACTGAGTGCTGCATGATGAGTGTGAACTAATACAGACTGATGACTGAGTGCTGCATGATGAGTGTGAACTAATACAGACTGATGACTGAGTGCTGCATGATGAGTGTTAACTAATACAGACTGAGTGCTGCAATGTGAGTGTGAACTAATACAGACTGAGTGCTGCAATGTGAGTGTGAACTAATACAGACTGAGTGCTGCATGATGAGTGTGAACTAATACAGACTGAGTGCTGCATGATGAGTGTGAACTAATACAGACTGAGTGCTGCATGATGAGTGTGAACTAATACAGACTGAGTGCTGCATGATGAGTGTGAACTAATACAGACTGAGTGCTGCATGATGAGTGTCAACTTATACAGACTGAGTGCTGCATGATGAGTGTGAACTTATACAGACTGAGTGCTGCTATGTGAGTTTGAACTAATACAGACTCAGTGCTGCATGATGAGTGTGAACTAATACAGACTGAGTGCTGCATGATGAGTGTGAACTAATACAGACTGAGTGCTGCAATGTGAGTGTGAACTAATACAGACTGATGACTGAGTGCTGCAATGTGAGTGAACTAATACAGACTGAGTGCTGCAATGTGAGTGTGAACTAATACAGACTCCGTGCTGCATGATGAGTGTTAACTAATACAGACTGAATGCTGCATGATGAGTGTGAACTAATACAGGCTGAGTGCTGCATGATGAGTGTGAACTAATACAGGCTGTGTGCTGCATGATGAGTGTGAACTAATACAGGCTGAGTGCTGCATGATGAGTGTGAACTAATACAGGCTGTGTGCTGCATGATGAGTGTGAACTAATACAGGCTGAGTGCTGCATGATGAGTGTGAACTAATACAGGCTGTGTGCTGCATGATGAGTGTGAACTAATACCGGCTGTGTGCTGCATGAGTGTGAACTAATACAGACTGAGTGCTGCATGATGAGTGTGAACTAATACAGACTGAGTGCTGCATGATGAGTGTGAACTAATACAGACTAATACACCTGTACAATCTCACCCATGTGTTACGTGACCCATGTCAGAAACACATAATAGAGTGTAAGTGTGTTGTAAGGGGTGATGAAGGAGGGATGGTGTGAGACTGGCTCCCTCAGACAGAAAATAAAAAACTTTCACTGCGAATTCCAACCAGCAAGGAACAGATCTATAAAGGGCTTGACATGAATTGTCTGTGGCTCCATTGGGAGATGGAAGGTAGCATTAAAAAAAAACAGAAGAACCAGTACAGCTGTAAGGTCGAACCAGCCTGGTCAAACTGGTACCACAGTCCTGGCAAAATGAACATGTTAGTCATGATGCTGACCATATTTATCGTGTATACCATTCAATCATGAATAACATATGGTCAATACACTTGTGGTATACTTGTAGTGTACTCGTGTGTGCTCTTGCTTACACAGAGACTGTGTCTCAGGTACAATCCCCAGAAGTGGCAGATTCTAGGGTTGACCTAGCTTCATAAACATGGCCACTGGTCATTTTTCAGAATGTTCTTGGAAAGAATAGTGGCGGGGAAGGTCATCCCACCACATTATGTCAGGGTATGAAATCTGTGAAAGCCTTTTATGACTTCGGACTCAAATAGCAAATAAGCTCTGGGACTGACTACCTTTATATTTTTTATCTCCAAAATATCTTGAGGCAAGTAAACAAGTTTTAATACGGCACCATATATTTTTGTTTTGATATTTACAGAACAAAATATATTGCCTCAGAAAGATACAAAAGGTTATCTTTGTATTTTCAGATAGAGGTTCAGAAACTTCAAGAGAAACTTCAGAAGGGAAAGCAGATTGACTTGTCCGTTATTGAGAAATATCCACCCAGCTTTCCAGAACTTCATGTCTAACTATCCACAGAAAATATAGATTCAAGAAGGCTTTCAGAGATCTTTACCCAAAACTACTGTGGGTAGAAACAAAACGTGTCAGAAACAATGTTAAGATAGTGCAGACTTGTATAAATGTTCTTGCAAATGTATATTATTACATTGTTATTTTTCTAGATAACATGTTGCTGTAATGTCCTACTAGGAAAAATTGTACATTGTTTTGCTTGTCTGCATTTGCTATTCCTAATAATAATTTCTAAACATAAATATCATCATCATCATGAAGTTAGTCAGTCCAAAAACTGGTGCTGAAGTTGTATGTTCATGTCACTCCACTGTTCCTTACTCTTAGGGATTCTCTGCAGCTCCATGTAAGTGTGAACTCCAATATTATGTCTGTGTGTTGTTTTAGATGATTCACAGATGATATCTTGTTGTAGATTTTTAGATGCCTTCTTGTTGTACATTTTTCTTAGATGATATCTTGTTGTAGATGTTTCTTGGATGTCTTCTTGTTGTAGATGTTTCTTGGATGTCTTCTTGTTGTAGATATTTCTTGGATGTCTTCTTGTTGTAGATTTTTCTTGGATGTCTTCTTATTGTAGATGTCTTCTTGTTGTAGAGATTTCTTGGATGTCTTCTTGTTGTAGATTTTCCTTGGATGTCTTCATGCTGTAGATGTTTCTTGGATGTCTTCTTGTTGTAGATGTTTCTTTGATGTCTTCTTGTTGTAGATGTTTCTTGGATGTCTTCTTGTTGTAGATATTTCTTGGATGTCTTCTTGTTGTAGATTTTCCTTGGATGTCTTCATGCTGTAGATGTTTCTTGGATGTCTTCTTGTTGTAGATGTTTCTTGGATGTCTTCTTGTTGTAGATGTTTCTTGGATGTCTTCTTGTAGATATTTCTTGGATGTCTTCTTGTTGTAGATCTTTCTTGGATGTCTTCTTATTGTAGATGTCTTCTTGTTGTAGATATTTCTTGGATGTCGTCTTGTTGTAGATGTCTTCTTGTTGTAGATATTTCTTGGATGTCTTCTTATTGTAGATGTCTTCTTGTTGTAGATATTTCTTGGATGTCTTCTTGTTGTAGATGTCTTCTTCTTGTAGATATTTCTTGGATGTCTTCTTATTGTAGATGTCTTCTTGTTGTAGATATTTCTTGGATGTCTTCTTATTGTAGATGTCTTCTTGTTGTAGATATTTCTTGGATGTCTTCTTGTTGTAGATGTCTTCTTGTTGTAGATATTTCTTGGATGTCTTCTTGTTCTAGATGTCTTCTTGTTGTAGATATTTCTTGGATGTCTTCTTCTTGTAGATATTTCTTGGATGTCTTCTTATTGTAGATGTCTTCTTGTTGTAGATATTTCTTGGATGTCTTCTTGTTGTAGATATTTCTTGGATGTCTTCTTGTTGTAGATATTTCTTGGATGTCTTCTTATTGTAGATGTCTTCTTGTTGTAGATTTTTCTTGGATGTCTTCATGCTGTAGATGTTTCTTGGATGTCTTCTTGTTGTAGATGTTTTTTGGATGTCTTCTTATTGTAGATGTTTCTAGGATGTCTTCTTGTTGTAGATGTTTCTTGGATGTCTTCTTGTTGTAGATGTTTCTTGGATGTCTTCATGCTGTAGATGTTTCTTGGATGTCTTCTTATTGTTGATGTCTTCTTGTTGTAGATATTTCTTGGATGTCTTCTTATTGTAGATGTCTTCTTGTTGTAGATATTTCTTGGATGTCTTCTTGTTGTAGATGTCTTCTTGTTGTAGATATTTCTTGGATGTCTTCTTGTTCTAGATGTCTTCTTGTTGTAGATATTTCTTGGATGTCTTCTTCTTGTAGATATTTCTTGGATGTCTTCTTAGTGTAGATGTCTTCTTGTTGTAGATATTTCTTGGATGTCTTCTTGTTGTAGATGTCTTCTTCTTGTAGATATTTCTTGGATGTCTTCTTATTGTAGATGTCTTCTTGTTGTAGATATTTCTTGGATGTCTTCTTATTGTAGATGTCTTCTTGTTGTAGATATTTCTTGGATGTCTTCTTGTTGTAGATGTCTTCTTGTTGTAGATATTTCTTGGATGTCTTCTTGTTCTAGATGTCTTCTTGTTGTAGATATTTCTTGGATGTCTTCTTCTTGTAGATATTTCTTGGATGTCTTCTTGTTGTAGATATTTCTTGGATGTCTTCTTGTTGTAGATATTTCTTGGATGTCTTCTTGTTGTAGATATTTCTTGGATGTCTTCTTATTGTAGATGTCTTCTTGTTGTAGATTTTTCTTGGATGTCTTCATGCTGTAGATGTTTCTTGGATGTCTTCTTGTTGTAGATGTCTTTTGGATGTCTTCTTATTGTAGATGTTTCTAGGATGTCTTCTTGTTGTAGATGTTTCTTGGATGTCTTCTTGTTGTAGATGTTTCTTGGATGTCTTCATGCTGTAGATGTTTCTTGGATGTCTTCTTCTTGTAGATGTTTCTTGGATGTCTTCTTGTTGTAGATGTTTCTAGGATGTCTTCTTGTTGTAGATGTTTATTGGATGTCTTCTTGTTGTAGATGTTTCTTGGATGTCTTCATGCTGTAGATGTTTTTTGGATGTCTTCTTTTTGTAGATGTTTCTTGGATGTCTTCTTGTTGTAGATGTTTCTTGGATGTCTTCTTGTTGTAGATATTTCTAGGATGTCTTCTTGTTGTAGATGTTTCTTGGATGTCTTCTTCTTGTAGATTTTTCTTGGATGTCTTCATGCTGTAGATGTTTCTTGGATGTCTTCTTATTGTAGATGTCTTCTTGTTGTAGATATTTCTTGGATGTCTTCTTGTTGTAGATGTCTTCTTCTTGAAGATATTTCTTGGATGTCTTCTTATTGTAGATGTCTTCTTGTTGTAGATATTTCTTGGATGTCTTCTTATTGTAGATGTCTTATTGTTGTAGATATTTCTTGGATGTCTTCTTGTTGTAGATGTCTTCTTGTTGTAGATATTTTTTGGATGTCTTCTTGTTGTAGATGTCTTCTTGTTGTAGATATTTCTTGGATGTCTTCTTCTTGTAGATATTTCTTGGATGTCTTCTTATTGTAGATGTCTTCTTGTTGTAGATATTTCTTGGATGTCTTCTTGTTGTAGATATTTCTTGGATGTCTTCTTGTTGTAGATATTTCTTGGATGTCTTCTTATTGTAGATGTCTTCTTGTTGTAGATTTTTCTTGGATGTCTTCATGCTGTAGATGTTTCTTGGATGTCTTCTTGTTGTAGATGTTGTTTGGATGTCTTCTTATTGTAGATGTTTCTAGGATGTCTTCTTGTTGTAGATGTTTCTTGGATGTCTTCTTGTTGTAGATGTTTCTTCGATGTCTTCATGCTGTAGATGTTTCTTGGATGTCTTCTTGTTGTAGATGTTTCTTGGATGTCTTCTTGTTGTAGATGTTTCTTGGATGTCTTCTTGTTGTAGATGTTTCTTGGATGTCTTCTTGTTGTAGATGTTTCTTGGATGTCTTCTTGTTGTAGATGTTTCTTGGATGTCTTCATGCTGTAGATGTTTCTTTTATGTCTTCTTGTTGTAGATGTTTCTTGGATGTCTTCTTGTTGTAGATGTTTCTTGGATGTCTTCTTGTTGTAGACGTTTCATGGATGTCTTCTTGTTGTAGATGTTTCTAGGATGTCTTCTTGCTATAGATATTTCTTTGATATCTTCTTGTTGCAGTTGTTTCTTGTATGCCTTCTTGTTGTAGATGTTTCTAGGATATCTTCTTGTAGATGTTTCTTGGGTGTCTTCTTCTTGTATATGTTTCTTGCATGTCTTCTTGTAGATGTTTCATAGATGTCTTCTTATTTTACATGTTTCTTGAACGTCTTCCAGTTCTCTGCTCCTTATTTTGTCATTTACTATTAACCGCCTTGTATTGAAGCCAAGCTAAGACAGCTATGTTGCTATATATTTTTCATTGGTTGTCAATTTTCTTCAAGGCTTTTGAGGATGTGTTCATTTGCTCTCTTTACTGCTATTTTCACTCTTTCCATTCTGCCATATGAATATAGTACAAAAACATCCAAGTCATTTTAATATGTAAATGTAATGTTTGGTTAGAGTCCATTTTTCACAGCCATATGATGTTATGGGGCAGATATGCAAAGTGAGTATTCTTGCCTGTCACTCAGTATTGATGTAACTCTACTTGTTGGAAATGTTTATTTATCCCATGATATTGTTTCTTTGTCTAACATGATCCTAGATCTTGTTTTCAACCTCACAACGGTCATGCCCTGTGGGTGGGGATGAGTGGGTGCATGTGTGTATATATGTATAAGTATATGTGTGTATATATGTATAAGTGTATGTGTGGGTATATGTATGTAAGTATATGGTGTATGTTTTAATCATGTTGTATGGGTGGTAAGTGTGTGTATGTATGTATATGTCTGCATGCATGGCACATGTGTGTGTGTGCGTGCGTGCGTGCCTGCGTGCGTGTGTGCTTTGGGTTTGCTTGGTGATTATCTTTACATTTGTTTTACTACATATAACATAAATAATGCTTCCTTATTGGAATGGAGCTAAATCATCACTAGACCACCAGTTCATTTAGGCGTTCAAGATTCAACTAAGATAAATGAGGTTCTATCAACAAAAACATATATAAACCAGTCTATCTATAAATCAAGCTATCTATAAATCATGATATCTAGAAATCCTGATATCCATAAATCAGTACTTCTATCCTGCACTAGCCAGGCGGCCTTAATTCCTCAGGTTCAAAATTGCCCTGTCCTTCACCGCAAGCTACTATAGGCAGAAGATTAAAGCTTATAAATCAGTATCTATAAATCAGTTTATAAATCAATATATTTATACATCAGTATATCCATATATCAGCATATCTATAAATCAGTCTATAAACCAGCGTAAGATGTTGGATTGTTCTATTGTTGGTATATTCCATTAGTGTAATTCATCATAAATTTCATTCACTTACTGTTTTGTAAAGGATTTCTTTAATTGCACATGGATATCTCTCTATAATGACTTCCAGATCCTCCCATAGCTCACACAAGGAGCGTTTCAGCACAGTGCACAAACCCTGTAATATCAGCAAGGACAGAAATATGTGTATACCACAATTGCACATGGTATAAATATTCCTTTGGGATTAATTTTTTAAATTTGAAATTTAGCCTGGTCAGTAGCCTATTTCACCTGCTATTTTAAATTGCTAACTGGCAAGAGATTTTTGCCCACGCAAAATTTCAAATTAGAAAACCCTCCGCTGGCCTATGGGCAAGGTGTAATCATCATCTAGCATCCGATCAGGGTCATGTGAAGCCATGTGTGCAGGTGGTGGATAAAGTTGAAGAGCAGCCGACAGATAGTTGTAGGTTATGGTCTCCAATTTCACGATGGTAGTCAGAGGATCTCTTTTTGGAGACCGTGGTAAGGGTCATCGACCAGTATGGTCACTACTAAGAAGGAAAGCAATGGAAAACTACCTTCTTTACAGATGCCAAGAAAATAATGTATGTAGTTTTATAGAGAATCAGAGAAGCAGCACAGGACCAGCCTCATCCAGTAGGGGTAGTCATGCATGCCAGGTGACTCCAGACCATCAGCAAGTGACTTAAGTGCAAATGATTAACATTTAATATGGGAGCGTGGAATGTTAGAACTATTAGTGGAGATGGCAAACTGGATAATATCAAGCATGAAATGAGAAGACTGAATATTAACATTTTAGGTATACATGAGACAAGATGAAAGGAATGGGCATGATAACATCCAAGTAATATAACATAATCCATTCTTGTGGATAGAAAAACATGTTATGGGTAGCATTTATAATGGATCTGGAGAGATCAAAATCTATCAAAGGATATTGGACTATGTCAG
>JACEFZ010024506.1:587500-675812 GCA_014155875.1 Cepaea nemoralis
CGCTATACGGACGTCGCCTCGGTATACGTCGTTTCGCTATAACGTCGTTGTCACATAGGGGACTAACTTCACTTTACGTCGCTACGTTTCGTCGTTTTGAGGCTGGCGATCGGGCTGTTGATATCGGTAAAATCCATGGTTTACCTCAAACGACGGTAAGGACAATTCATGCAGATGCTGACAAAATCAAAGAGGTTGCTAAAAACGTAACCCCTTTGAGTGCTTCCAATATCACTCGTACTTGAAGTATTCTTATGGAGAACATGGAAGCACAATTGGCTGTCCGGATTGAAGACCAGAACCAACGGAATATGCTTGCGAGCAAGATGGTTATCCAAGAGAAAGCAAAGTCTCTCTATGAAGATCTAGCTAAGAAAGCGATTGAGAGCAGTACTAGTAGTGCTGATGATAGTTTTAGAGCGAGTCGTGGTTGGTTTGAGCGCTCTAAGAAGCGTTCACACCTGTACAACATTCAGACAACAGGTGAAGCGGCGAGTGCTGATACTGAGGAGGGTGGTTACTGTGCAGCAAACATTGGAGACATTGTTTGTTCAAGAAGAGAATAGCCAGGAAAAGAGACACGAAGAGGTTACAGTTTCATCCTCAGATGAAGAGGCAGAATTTAATGCCTCTACGTCTCAATAGCCGGTCTCTCTGGCCGAGGGGTTACACCACTTTCTCCGTAATCCCGTTTATCACGCAGAGTCTCGTAACGGGCGAGAACTGGAAGCGGTTCTACCCCCGCTGGTGACTTGCGGGATAATTGAGCCGGCCGCTCAGAAAGCAATGTCAAACTACTGAGCGTAATCTTGCCAAGAAATCAACAGACAGCTGAAAGATGCTGCTGTTTACAGCGATGTCCTGTAAATGATATGCGAATTAAAAAAAAAAAAACGCCCCAATAACTCTACCACTCGCCCTCCAACCCATCTCTATTTAGCCAATAAATATCAACAACCATCAAAATAAACATTACTGTGGTACACAATACACTGTATTTCATTTAATTCTATGGGAAATAGTGTTTCGCTATACGTCGCTTCACTAAACGTCGCGTTTTCCAAGAACGTAACCCCGACATTAACCGGGGCCTACCTGTATATTAATGTCTAGCGGCATGGATAATACAGTAACAACAGAAATTGAACTGAAACAATATTTCAAGAGATATGCTTGATACAAGCGCAGCAAGATGATGGCAGAGATTGCACCAATGTGAGGCTTTTGAAAGATGTTAATTGTTGTAGTACAGGAAATTTAAACATTGTTATTTATAAAACAGCAATACATTTTCTTTACAGAATGGGGAACAACTGTCAATTATTAAGAATGATTGTCTATTGTGCTAAGGAAGACTTGATTGTTGCAAAATATTATTTCTGTAAAATTGAACATGTGACAGTTTTCATCACGAATTCCTTGTTGTTCTCTAAACGTTTTTGTCTTCCACTGCTTTCATTCTATCACAACGTATTGTAATGTTCTAGAACATAAACTTGCATTCTAAACACAAACATGTATATTGGGGAGTAAGTGTCTTGTTCGTGTAGCTATACAACTTCCATTCTAACTAACACATCAAGAATTTTAATTCTCCCTATATGTAAGATTTTCACAATAGAAGACGTACTTGTTTGAGCTATAAAACTTCCATTCTAACTAACAAATCAAGAATTTTAATTCTTCCTATATGTAAGATTTTCTCAATAGAAGACGCACTTATGAATTCAGTAAGCAAATTTAACTTGCTATAGATAATCACTGGTATCATGAAGGCTAATAGACTACAATGGCTGGGACATATAGAAAGAATGGAAGATAATAGGGAAACAAAACTCGCTTACACTCAGGAAATAAATGACCTTAGACCCCGAGGTAGACCAAGAAGACGGTGGAGAGATAATATATATATAGACCTACAAGCACTTGGAATCAACGACTGGCAAGAGAAGGTCCACCAGAGAGACGAATGGAGACGGATTGTTTCTGCAGCAAAGAACCTCAATGGCTCGGAACGCTGAAGAAAAAGAAGAAGAAGAAGAAGAAGAAGAAGAAGAAGAAGAAGAAGAAGAAGAAGAAGAAGAAGAAGAAGAAGAAGAAGAAGAAGAAGAAGAAGAAGAAGAAGAAGAAGACAGACAACAGAAAAAGCCCTGAGCCAATGTGAGCAGAAAACTAAAGCAAACAATTGGGGTTATAGCTACTAATTGATCAAGCTAAGATCACAGCTGCAATCTGTAAAACTGCCCGATAATGATGAAGCTAGGCCAAATATCGAGTGTCGCTTAAAAAAAAGTCTCCTAAACGTCGACAGGGTCGACTTCTTTACACCAGGTAATTTTATCCCATATGGCTCAGACTCTTTCCTCAGCACCGAAAGCATCGCTGCAAAGCACGAACTCCATAGCTCCAGCGACAACCCTCAGGAGTCTCAGAAAAATGCACTCGTGAACCGAGGGTTCAAGCGGCCCGGAATCGGACCCACAACCTTCGGAGCCCGAGTCAAACTGCTTGACCAATTCGCCACGGAGACTCCAGAGATATTGAGTGTGTCATAAATAAGTTATCACATCTAATGTAATCTTAGATGTTTGTGGAATGCTTAAACTCCTGAGCAACAAATAAATCATGTAAGCAACAACTTCATCAAAACATCAGATAGTAGACAGCATTGGAGAGTCATGATCGCCGATATCTCCGAAGATTAAAAAACTGTACTCGTGAACGGAATAATGGAATCTGAAAACAAACTCCCGACCTTCTGAGCCCAAGGCGGGGGCTTAGCCACTTGGACGCTTAGACACATACCCCACCGTTGTTCAGTCACCACCACCATCATCATCTTCCACATTGGGCGTTAAGCTCCGTAGGGAGGAATGGGTGACGTTCCGGCTCCCGATGATGGCGCTGGAGTGTGTCATTCAGCGTGATTATACAATATCTTTGATGCCGTCAATTTATTTTCACGTATTCTGTTATTTATAATAAACGTCTACAAGTTAGAATCCCTTCTGCAAAGCCGCAACCCGTGAACTTAAGCCACCCCACCCCCTTACTATCACAGGTAGGTGCTGGTCTCCTGTTTCTGTTTGTGTCACGGATGACCTGTAATCAGCTCAGGGGAAATCAAGCTGTTCGTGAGCTGTCCCGTGTCTTGTGTGTTGGTGACAGGAGTACACATGACAGAATGAGTTGCTAGAAGGAAAGTCGCCTCAAGACAACCAGGCCAGAGCGTAAGGTTGATTTGGATCAAGGACATGTGCCCATTGAGGTGAAGTGAACTGAATATACGATCTTTCTGGATGCCGGTATGTTTCTTTTTGTGCTACTTTTATCGTACAAACGAGATGTTAGTTATAATAATTAATAATTAACAGATATCCTCATTACACACCGATCTATCAAATCCATAAGTACTCGGATTCCCGCCTCAGTCAATCCTGCAGCGTATTGCGGCTATTTGTATAATTTGTATATTATTATACAAATGAGATGGACAATTATCTAAATATATTCGAAATACCTTTTGGAAAAGGGGTTTGTTTTCAATGGGAGCTGCGCTAACGTAGTGGCTCGACGTTCGCCTACTGGGCTTGTGGTCATGGAGTCGAATCCGCATAGGGGCTGATTTTAAAAAAAAAAAAAAACTAACCTGTGCTCCCAGGTCGATCCAGCTTAAAATGGGCACCAGCAAATGATTTAGGCGACCAGAGTGATGCTGACAACATGGGTCACAGTATTTGCACAGACCAATCAGTAATCTGTGGGTGGTGTAGTCAGTGTCACACCTGCTGTCTATACGTCCCAAGACATCTATGATCTACTGGCACCTGTTTTAGACTGGTTCATTTTGGCAGCCAATGTCTACTTTGATGCGAATTCGAGTGCATGAACGTTCTTCAGATGTGCGTTGTCCTTTCGCTCTTTTTTTTTTTTATTTTTTTTTAATTTTGACTATGATACGGTCCATGTAGCCTTTTCGTAATTTCACTGTAATGTATATTCTTTTATTTACATGTACCATGCATATATCGTTCTGTTATTTCCTTGTAATATGTAAATTCTTTTCGACAATTCCCTGTAGCGTGTATATATTTTGTTTTCGACATTTCCCTGTAGCATGTATATTTGTTTTCGATATTTTCCTGAAGCATATATTTTCTTTCGATATTCCCATGTAGTATGTATATTCGTTTCATTTCCTTAAGTGATGTCATATTGTCTTTTCGTTATTTCCCAATTATATGTGTATTCTTTTCATTATTTCTCTATAACATGTCCCATATTCTCATTGTTATCCAAGTCAGACGTGACTCAACACACGTTAGAGCACTTCATTATAATTATATATGCGAATATCAGCTGATGGACTTTCTTCCAGTGAAAATCATTCTAGTCCTCATTTTTTTCCCGCGTTTCCATCCTATTTCAGGATATTGCGGTCAACATCAGCATCTTTCAGCTGTATGTTGATTCCTAGGGTAGATTACGCTCATCAGCACGCCACGACTTTCTGAGCGACCGGCTCCATACTCTGTCACTGGCGCGACTCGAACCGCTTCCAATTCTCGTGCACTCACGTCAACCACGAGAGTATTCGGGATTACGGAGAAAGCTGCTAACTCCTCGGCCAGGGAGCCGGCTCTAGTCCTCATGGTTTACTTTTATTTACGATGTCCAATACATGCGGACACTCATCTGAGTATGAGATCGATACATTCTTCTATGCTTATTTCGTGTACATCTTGAATATATCTCAAAATGTTTTGTGTATAGAGACTTGGAAGATAGTACACTTCCAGGCCTTGTTCCTCGTCTTAGGGATATGAGTTAAAACGCCGAGCTTATCCGAGAATAGCAAAACTAGAAACACCCTGTCTGGTAGACAGTAGAGGAAGACATTAAATCCTACAAGAAACAAATGAAAATCGTAAACTGATTAGAGGAATTAGACGTAGACAGTCACAATTTTTGGTCACGTTATGAGAAGAAATATATTGGAGAACTTGGTGACAACTGGCAAGATCGAGGGGAAGGTGAAGGCAGAGAAGTAAATATCTGGATTGTTTGGCCACGTGACAGGAACACTGAACTGATCCACGACTCTGGTGATCGAGTGAGATGGCGAAACATGACCGAAGACGCTTATCGGCATGGCGCATGATGATGATGAAAATCACGCGGAGAAAACAGACACGGAAATTATATTGAAGACACGGACGAAGCTTTTACGAGATAGTTAGAGATAGGAGGACGTGGAGTTTGAGGGCCTATCAATCTGGGGTTGACGACAACGTCACATAAAGGCCTTGCAACAGTTGGTATCCCCCTGACAACTATTCCAGAGCGAACCCCGTGGAAAGATGAGCATAGAATATCGCTACAAATCCAGTCAAAAGTGAGAGGAATATTGGACAAGGAAGAACAGAACAGTGTACAGCGCAGAACAGCCACTCTCAGCTTCCTTGATGATGAATACCCACAGGACCTCTGGATCCGAGTCTACACAGATGGGTCAGCACAAAATGCTGTTCGAAATGGAGGAGCGGGAGTGTACATAGAATACCCAAATAATACTAGAGACACGGCCAGAATTCCAACAGGAAAGTACTGCCATAACTATGATGCTGAAATTGAGGCAATCAAGATAGCCACAGAGAAATTACAAAATACCAGCCATGGTACACAACCTGCAGTGATATTGACAGATGCAAAATCCGTAATAGAGGCGCTCCTGTCTGGGAAATTGCCAGTTCTGAGGACACTACTTTCTGAACTTAGTAGTCAGCGTAAGATCACCATACAGTGGATACCATCCCACTGTGGAGTCACCGGAAACGACAGAGCTGATCGATTGGCTAAGGAAGGAGCAAAAGAAGAACAACCTGATGTGCCTATTACATACCACCAAAAGAAAAGAATGATCAAATCAATCAGAAAGCCTCCAAACCTTACTCAAGACGACTACCACGTTATGGACAGATCAGAACAGGTCATTCTTCTGCGCCTCAGAACAGGACACAATAGATTACGCAACCACTTGTATACAAAATTCAAGATTGGTGACTCAGCCATGTGCACATGTGGTTTGGCGTCGCAGACAGCAGAGCACATACTCCAGCATTGCCCAAACTACAACATATCCAGGCGAACCTTCTGGCCTAGAGAGACAACAGTGGAAGATAAACTCTATGGACCGCTGAATGAACTAAAAAAGACTGTTAGATTCATACAAGAGACAACATTGCAGTTGTAGACATGTTTCAAGCGAACGAAAGAAGAAGAAGAAGAAGGCCATGCAACATTTTAGCCGGCGTCTGATGTGAATGAATAGGGAACGTGATTCCTAATCAAACAAACATTGCTCCAAATCAGCAGCGGAAAATTTGGAAGTAAGACAGACTTGAGTTGATTTGTAGCTTTGTCTCCTGGCAACCAATATTTCCACACCGGCTCGCCTGATGACGTGGCCTCCTTAAACATGAGACAATATTAGCCATTTTAGTAACATTTTATAAATTGCTTTTTAATTATACAACCTGCATAGTTGGATACCTCTTGAAAAAAAAAAAAAGAAGCCAATGGTGCCTTATTCAAGTATGTATTTCAATTCTAAGCCGAGATATTAATGTTTGTGTGTCAGTTTATCACTTAATATGTACAAAAAGGAAAATACTATTTTAGCACTTTGACAAAGTGTGACCTAATCACAATTTGTTAAATATGTTAATGCCTTTTTGCTAGCTTTGTCTCCTGGCAACCAATATTTTCACACCAACCACTACCACTGGGGTCGAACGTAAAACAGCCATTAAACCTGCTCACTAATCACTATGCCATATTGGCTCCACCATATATTAGAAATTGAATTTATCGGCTGTCCTTAACTCATTCGGTGCCGAGGGATAATATATCGCCAGATGTGACCTCCCATTTGGACAAAACGATATATCGCCATACCAGGTTCAGCGTGTTATTTTGTTTTGTGGTATCTTCCGTAGTTTTAATACTCAGTGAATGGAAGTTTACATTAAAATACTTGTTCCATTTGTGTACAATGTTTGGTCAAACCTTATGGTTTGTTTGACACTGAATCAGTCAATAAAAGATGTCCATATATTTGTGTACAGTTTAATCGGTTTGATTTAACGTGTAAGTTGCAGACTGAGCTAGTTTTGCACCCCATTTCACAACGAGTCGGCTGTAAACAGAACATTTTCTAGAAACTATCATCATGTTGCATCCTTTGCAAAAAGCGATCTCGCCACAGCCTGCCTGAAAGTCTCTGGGCATTTCTCCCTCCTCGTGCACTCTCACGCCCAAGGTGTATGCACTCTCACGCCCATAGTGTATGCCCTCTCACGCCCAAGTTGTGTGCATTCTCACGCCCAAGGTGTCTGCACTCATGTCCAATGTGTGTGCACTCCCACGCCCAATGTCTGTGCACTCCCACGCCCAATGTCTGTGCACTCACTCCAAAGGTGTGTGCACTCTCAGGCCCAAGATGTGTGCACTCACGCCCAAGGTATGTGCACTCTAACGCCCAAGGCGCGTGCACTATCATGCCCTAGGTGCCTGCACTCTCACGCCCAAGTTGTGTGCATTCTCACGCCCAAGGTTTATGCACTCTCACGCCCAAGGCGTGTGCACTCTCACGCCCAAGGTTTATGCACTCTCACGCCCAAGGTGTGTGCACTCTCACGCCCAATATGTATGCACTCTCAGGCCCAAGGTGTGTGAACTGACGCCCAAGGTGTGTGCACTCTCCCGCCCAAGGTGTGTGCACTCTCCCGCCCAAGGTGTGTGCACTCTCCCGCCCAAGGTGTGTGCACTCTCCCGCCCAAGGTGTGTGCACTCTCACGCCCAATGTGTATGCACTCTCACGCCCAAGTGTATGCACTCTCACGCCCAATGTGTATGCACTCTCACGCCCAAGGTGTGTGCACACTCAGCCCAAAGTGTGTACACTCATGCCCAAAGTGTGTGCACTCTCATGCCCAAAGTGTGTGCACTCTCACTCCAAAGGTGTGTGCACTTTCACGCCCAAGGTGTATGCACTCTCACGCCAAAGGTATGTGCACTCTCACGCCCAAGGTGTGTGCACTCTTAACTCCCAAGGTATCTGCACTCTCATGTCCACGGTGTCTCCACTCTCATGCCCAAAGTGTGTGCACTCTCATGCCCAAAGTGTGTGCACTCTCACTCCAAAGGTGTGTGCACTTTCACACCCAAGGTGTATGCACTCTCACGCGTAAGGTGTATGCACTCTCACGCCCAAGATGTGTGCACTCTCACGCCCAAGGTGTGTGCACTCTCACGCCCAAGGTATGTGCACTCTCACGCCCAAGGTATGTGCACTCTTAACTCCCAAGTTGTCTGCACTCTCATGTCCACGGTGTCTCCACTCTCACGCCCAAGGTGTGTGCAGTCTCACGCCTAAAGTGTGTGCACTTTCACGCCCAAGTTGTGTGCACTCTCACGCCCAAGGTGTGTGGACTCTCACGCCCAAGGTGTGTGCACTCTCACTCCCAAGGTGTGTGCACTCTCTCTCCAAAGGTGTGTGCACTCTCTCCCAAGGTGTGTGCACTCTCACGCTCTAGGTGTGTGCATTCTCACGCCCTAGGTGTGTGCACTCATGTCCAATGTGTGTGCACTCCCACGCCCAATGTCTGTGCACTCTCACTCCAAAGGTGTGTGCACTATCAGGCCCAAGATGTGTGCACTCACGCCCAAGGTCTGTGCACTCTAACGCCCAAGGCGCGTGCACTCTCATGCCCTAGGTGCCTGCACTCTCACGCCCAAGTTGTGTGCATTCTCACGCCCAAGGTTTATGCACTCTCACGCCCAAGGTGTCTGCACTCTCACGCTCAAGGTTTATGCACTCTCACGCCCAAGGTGTATGCACTCTCACGCCCATAGTGTTTGCACTCTCACGCCCAAGTTGTGTGCATTCTCACGCCCAAGGTGTCTGCACTCATGTCCAATGTGTGTGCTCTCCCACGCCCAATGTCTGTGCACCCTCACTCCAAAGGTGTGTGCCCTCTCAGGCCAAAGATGTGTGCACTCACGCCCAAGGTATGTGCACTCTAACGCCCAAGGCGCGTGCACTCTCATGCCCTAAATGCCTGCACTCTCACGCCCAAGTTGTGTGCATTCTCACGCCCAAGGTTTATGCACTCTCACGCCCAAGGTGTGTGCACTCTCAGGCCCAAGGTGTGTGCACTGACGCCCAAGGTGTGTGCACTCTCCCGCCCAATGTGTGTGCACTCTCCCGCCCAAGGTGTGTGCACTCTCCCGCCCAAGGTGTGTGCACTCTCACGCCCAATGTGTATGCACTCTCACGCCCAATGTGTATGCACTCTCACGCCCAATGTGTATGCACTCTCACGCCCAAGGTGTGTGTACACTCTCATGCCCAAAGTGTGTGCACTCACTCCAAAGGTGTGTGCACCTTCACGCCCAAGGTGTATGCACTCTCACGCCCAAGGTATGTGCACTCTCACGCCCAAGGTATGTGCACTCTCACGTCCAAGGTGTGTGTGCTAACTCCCAAGGTATCTGCACTCTCATGTCCAAGGTGTGTGGACTCTCACGCCCAAAGTTTGTACACTCTCATGCCCAAAGTGTGTGCACTCTCATGCCCAAAGTGTGTGCACTCTCACTCCAAAGGTGTGTGCACTTTCACACCCAAGGTGTATGCACTCTCACGCCCAAGGTGTATGCATTCTCACGCCCAAGGTGTGTGCACTCTCACGCCCAAGGTGTGTGCACTCTCACGCCCAAGGTGTGTGCACTCTCACGCCCAAGGTGTGTGCACTCTCACGCCCAAGGTGTGTGCACTCTCACGCCCAAGGTGTGTGCACTCTCACGCCCAAGGTATGTGCACTCTTAACTCCCAAGTTGTCTGCACTCTCATGTCCACGGTGTTTCCACTCTCACGCCCAAGGTGTGTGCAGTCTCACGCCTAAAGTATGTGCACTCTCACGCCCAAGTTGTGTGCACTCTCACGCCCAAGGTGTGTGGACTCTCACGCCCTAGGTGTGTGCACTCTCACTCCCAAGGTGTGTGCACTCTCTCTCCAAAGGTGTGTGCACTCTCTCCCAAGGTGTGTGCAATCTCACGCCCTAGGTGTGTGCACTCTCACGCCCTAGGTGTGTGCACTCATGTCCAATGTGTGTGCACTCCCACGCCCAATGTCTGTGCACTCTCACTCCAAAGGTGTGTGCACTCTCAGGCCCAAGATGTGTGCACTCACACTCAAGGTCTGTGCACTCTAACGCCCAAGGCGCGTGCACTCTCATGCCCTAGGTGCCTGCACTCTCACGCCCAAGTTGTGTGCATTCTCACGCCCAAGGTGTATGCACTCTCACGCCCAAGTGTGTGCACCCTCACGACCAAGGTTTATGCACTCTCACGCCCAAGGTGTGTGCACTCTCACGCCCAATATGTATGCACTCTCAGGCCCAAGGTGTGTGCACTGACGCCCAAGGTGTGTGCACTCTCCCGCCCAAGGTGTGTGCACTCTCACGCCCAATGTGTATGCACTCTCTCCAAAGGTGTGTGCACTTTCACGCCCAAGGTGTGTGCACTCTCACGCCCAAAGTTTGTACACTCTCATGCCCAAAGTGTGTGCACTCTCATGCCCAAAGTATGTGTACTCTCACTCCAAAGGTGTGCACACTTTCACACCCAAGGTGTATGCACTCTCACGCCCAAGGTGTATGCACTCTCACGCCCAAGGTGTGGGCACTCTCACGCCCAAGGTGTGTGCACTCTCACGCCCAAGGTGTGTGCACTCTTACGCCCAAGGTATGTGCACTCTTAACTCCCAAGTTGTCTGCACTCTCATGTCCACGGTGTCTCCACTCTCACGCCCAAGGTGTGTGCAGTCTCACGCCTAAAGTATGTGCACTCTCACGCCCAAGTTGTGTGCACTCTCACGCCCAAGGTGTGTGGACTCTCACGCCCAAGGTGTGTGCACTCTCACTCCCAAGGTGTGTGCACTCTCTCCAAAGGTGTGTGCACTCTCTCCAAAGGTGTGTGCACTCTCTCTCTCCCAAGGTGTGTGCACTCTCACGCCCTAGGTGTGTGCACTCTCACGCCCTAGGTGTGTGCACTCTCACGCCCTAGGTGTGTGTGCACTCACCCCAGAGGTTGTGCACTCTCATCCCAGCGGTGTGTGCATTCTCATCCCAGCGGTGTGTGCACTCTCACCCCAGAGGTGTGTGCTCTCACCCCAGAGGTGTGTGCACTCTCACCCCAGAGGTGTGTGCACTCTCACCCCAGAGGTGTGTGCACTCTAACGCCCAAGGTGTGTGCACACTGACGCCCAAGGTGTTTGCATCCTCACGCACAAGGTGTGTGCACTCTCACGTCCAAGGTGTGTGCACTCACGCCCTAGGTGAGTGCACTCACGCCCTAGGTGTGTGCACTCTCACGCCCTAGGTGTGTGCACTCTCATGCCCTACGTGTGTGCACTCTCACACCCTAGGTATGTGCACTCTTGCGCCCTAGGTGTGTGCACTCTCACGCCCAAGGTATGTACACTCTCACGCCCTAGGTGTGTGCACTCTCACGCCCAAGGTATGTGCACTCTCACGCCCAATGTATGTGCACTCTCACGCCCAATCACACATTGTGATTGTAACTGACTCAGAAAGCATGCTGAGGAGGGTGAGGACAGGCAGGCTTCGTGCAGAGTGGCTTGCTTCGCTTCGGAGGTCACGGGTAGCAAGCATCACCTGGATCTTTTCTCTGGGGCATGCCGGTGTGCTGGGGAATGAACAGGTTGACAGATTGGCTCGCTCGGCAAAACTTGGAGTATTGATGCACGACAAGGCTGACGTGGTTGCGGCCTTGTGGGAGCACGTGTACACCTCGGAGGAGCAAATGGATCACCATAGTCTGGTAAGAATGAGGCAGCGAGGTGTGACGAGGGGATCTGGCCGACGCTCGACGCTCTTGAGGAAAGGCGAGACGGACATATAATCAGATTGCTACTGGAACTATTAGTGTTGGAACTCTTCGCTGGCTGCTGAGAATGGGGACGGAGCGCTAATGGGAATGCCCCGAATGCTGTGATGTCGGTTCCTAAATCAATCAATCAATCGCGCCCAAGGTGTGTGCAATGTCACCTGTTCGTCATTGTGATGGTCGATCCGTGCCACTTCTTTCGGAAACCATGCCTTCCATCCCTGTTCTCTCCACGTCATGACGTTTAAGGTGGTCACATGCGTGACCGTGACATGCCGTTTATGAGCCTGATTTCTTCGATGTTCAGGTCTTGCAGAAATTCGGTATTTTTTTTTTTTTTAAATTCTTTTTCTTGGTCCAAAAACTTCTGTAGCATTTAAGCAAAAGTGTCCATAACTCACATCATTGTTGCCACAGAAAAGATATAGAAACCGTAGGCCAAATATCATGAACACCGAGATATCTTGTGGATAGAGTTAATGCAGGGATCGCGTTGTGATAGAAGCCAATTACAGACCGGAAGCTACGCTGGCGTAGTGACTAGACGTTGGCCTTCTGCCCGGTGGTCATGGGTTCGATCACTATCATGCCGGTTTCAATATTTAAAAACTGACCTGACTTCTCATGTCGACCCAGCCTAAGTTGTGTGCCAAGAAAATGTTTTTCGAAGTAAAAGCTTCAGTTGAGATATCTGACCACATTACGCCCCAAGTGCCGATTGGTCTATTCTAATATATCTGTAACACAGTGTGACCATTGGGCCTTAAGGTTTGTTTAGTACACACCAGGAGATTAACCAGGTTCGAGTTAAGGTCAAGGGAAACATTTACCCACTATTCATTTCTGCGACGATGGATACATTTTCGGAAACCCGTTGCACGCTGCACCAGACGTTTAAATACACGACAAAAATGTCATTTGTCTAAATCTTTGTCTTCCAATGCTTCATTTAATTTTATTTTATTTTATTTCCCTAGTTCAATTAGTTTGTTGTGTGTGTGTGTGTCTTTTTTTTTTGGGGGGGGGGGGGGGGGGGGGGGGAGGGGGGTTTGAAATGTTTGCCATTTTATTTCTTTCCATGTCTATGTTTAATATGACTGCATTTATTTTTCTTTCTTTTCCTTTTTTTCTGTTTTTTTCTGTTTTTTGGTTCTTTTTTTTTCTTCGTTCTTTCCTTCTTTCCGTTTCCTGTTCCATTTCCTTTTTTAAAATTTCCTTTGCCTTTCTTTTCCTTTTTATTTCTGTGTATACTCTCTTTGCCTTATCTAACATGTTTTGTTTTGTACCATTTAAATTTCGTTTTGTCTTTAATCTGTTCCGTTAGTCACCTATTTCATGTATCCTGTCTTAATTTCATGCTGCTTCTGACTAATCGTTTCCCGGTTATTAATTTATTCTTTAGACTCCATTCTCCACTCCCCGTTTCATTGTCTTTATTCTTTCGTCTTTTAATCATGTGTTGCCATTTACTGTTACTTTATTTCATGCAATAACTGACACGTTTGGCCATCCCAAGATTTCATCTGACCAGACATGGATGCCAGGAAGCAAATTTGCGTTCAAGGACGTCCTGTGACCACGCCAGTGGGTTCTTCAATGCGGGCGTCGGGGTTGTCCAAGAATGACAAACTCTTTGAGTAAGTATCCAAGATTTCTTTGGAGTATTGGTCTGTGTCATGTCTTAAGTAGCATTGCCTTGATTGTTACATCATTCTAATTATCAGAGCCTGAAGAAGAGAGGAAAAACACCTCCAAAATTACTTTTTTCACTTTAGTAACTAGGGCCGTCATCGTCCCTACATAATAGCATTCTTCTCTACAATATAATGTGACTTCAGGGACTAGTTACTAGTTACTTAATAGCATTCTTCTCTTAAATACAGTGTGACTTAGAGGACTAGTTACTAGTTATATACTAGCATTATTCTCTCAAATAATAATGGGACTCCATTGACTAGTTTCTCTTCTCTCAAATAATTGACTAGTCTCTCAAATAATAATGGGACTCTAGTGACCAGTTACAAATTAGCATTCTTCTCTCATATGCGACTTCATTAACTAGTTATATAATAGTATTCTTCTCTCATATAATAATGCGACTTCATTAACTAGTTATATAATAGCATTCTTCTCTCATATAATAATGCGACTTCATTAACCAGTTATATAATAGTATTCGTCTCTCATATAATAATGCGACTTCATTAACTAGTTATATAATAGTATTCTTCTCTCATATAATAATGCGACTTCATTAACTAGTTATATAATAGTATTCGTCTCTCATATAATAATGCGACTTCATTAACTAGTTATATAATAGTATTCTTCTCTCATATAATAATGCGACTTCATTAACTAGTTATATAATAGTATTCGTCTCTCATATAATAATGCGACTTCATTAACTAGTTATATAATAGTATTCTTCTCTCATATAATAATGCGACTTCATTAACTAGTTATATAATAGTATTCGTCTCTCATATAATAATGCGACTTCATTAACCAGTTATATAATAGTATTCTTCTCTCATATAATAATGCGACTTCATTAACTAGTTATATAATAGTATTCGTCTCTCACATGTTAGTGTGACCTGAGGTAGTAGAATGAGAGTCATATAATTTCAAAAACAGTATATCTACAATATGCTGGCCTGCCAGCAATGTGGTCAGGGGTTCGATTCCACACCCAAGATGTGTAAACTTGAGCTGGCCTTCAATCTACCCACCCTAAAATTGGTACCAAGGAATGCCTTGGAAAGCAAAGGCAGTCAACGAGATACTGACCACATAGACTACTGAGTTCCGATTAGCCATATAAAAGATATGGGTAGCGTTTTAAAGTCGTGTAAAATGATTATATCCTGGCTGTATCTCCTGGCTGTATCTACAAGGGGAAGTCAATACGTAAGTCACAAATGGCTGTAGAAAACTAAATATGATAACTTGAAACCATTTTATTTTTATACATTTTTTTTTCATTTACTGGCCATCCCACTAACATTGATGTACTTATCCTATCATTTTATCAGTCCTCCCAAACCGGCTGCATAGAATTGTGTGCTTTGTTTTGTAAACCACGTTTTCTCTTCACATTCGATTTCGGCGTCATTCGTGAAATGTCTCCCTCCAAGGTGGGTTGTCAGTGTTTATTCTGACAAATGTTTGTCCCGCAAAGCGGTGCATATCTGGGTAGAAAAAGTTACGAGGACGAGTCAATAAGTAAGTCACACAGTTTTGTGGGATGACCGGTAAATGAAAACAAAGCAGGCAGTTCTATGCAGCCAGTTTGGGAGGACTAATAAAACGATGGGATAAGTGAATCAATGTTGGTGGTTGGAAGGGCCATCAATTTTGAAGATGGAGGTTCAGAGTGCTCTTAACCATCTGAAATCTGGCAAGGCCCCCGATTCAGACAGCATCACAACAGAAATGATTAATGCTTTAGAAGAATATGGAATAGATAAAGTTACCAGACTGCTGAATACAATATATGATACTGGAAATATACCTGATGAATTATGTAACTCTGTATTTATTGCAATCCCAAAGAAATCAGGAGCCTTGGAATGTGATCAACATTGAACAATTAGTATAATGAAAAATATCACGAAGATTTTGCTAAGAATTATCATGCAAAGAGTTAAGAAGAAAATACAACCTGAAATAGAAGAACAATGCGGGTTTGTAGAAGGCAAGGGTACAGTAAATGCTGTGTATATATTGAGAACAGTAATTGAACGTTCTTCAGAAGTAAACAAAGATCTACACCTCTGCGTAAACAAAGATCTGGGAGTCTCTGTGGCGAAGTGGTCAAGCCGTTTGACTCGGGCTCCGAAGGTCGTGGGTTCGATTCCGGGCCGTGCCCTTCGGTTTACGAGTGAAATTTTTCGGAGACTCCTGTGTGTCGTCGCTAGAGCTACGGAGTTATTGTTTTGTACGACGCTTTCTGCGCTGCGGAAAGAGACCGAGCTATATGGGATAAAATAACGGTGCAATGAAGTCGACCCTGTCGACTTTTAAGCGACTTTTTAAACAAAGATCTACACTTTTGCTTTATTGATTACATAAAGGCCTTCGATAAAGTGAGACATGTCGACATGATAAGGATGCTTAAAGATCTACACATTGATGGAAAAGACCCTAGACTTGTAAAAAGAACATATTTGCAACAACAAGCTGCCATTAGAATTTATAATGAAGTAGGTCAATATCAACCTATTAAGAGAGGTGTGAGACATGGATGTGTAATGTCTCCAGATCTGTTTTCCCTGTACATTGAAAATATTTTCAGAAATATAGAAATGTAAAGAATCAACATTGGGGGACAATGCATCAACAACATTAGATATGCAGATGATAGTCTTGATTGCAGACAATGAACAGAACCTGCAACATGTAGTAGATGCTGTTGTCGCAAACAGTGAACAACTAGGATTAGAATTACATTGTAAGAAGACACAGATTATGGTCGTCACTGGGAAGAAGGAAATACCACAATGTAATATGCACGTAAATGGGCATATTCTTAAACGAGTGAATCGGTACAATTATTTCGGAACAGTCATACAATCTGATGGGAGATGCCGTGAAGAAATTAGAACAAGAATCGCCATGGTGAAAGTAGCCTTTTGCAAGATAAAATACACAGTGACCAATACAAAGATATCAATTGAAACGAGAAAAAGTGTTGAAGTGCTACATACATAATAGATTGATTTGTCTTCCTTCTGGTTTTGAAGAATTTAGCATCAACAGATCTCAATACCCCAGATTGTGATTTCTTCTGTGCACACAATATCCTGAATATAGCCCCATAGTTTTATAGCACAGTTTTTTGCTCTGGGGGTGATGTCAACGCCACATCGGTCGCTTTAGATCCCAGAACATTTCTAGGTACCTATTTTTTATGGATGTGAAGCGTGGACAATGAGCAGACAAGCTGAAAAACATCTGATGGCTGTGGAAATGTGGTTTGTGAGGAAAATGTAAAGAATACCATGGATAAACAGAAAAACCAATGAACAAGTCCTTCAAGAAACAAATGAAGATCGTAATCTGATTACAGACATTAGACGTAGACAGTCAAAATTTATTGGGCATGTTATGAGAAGAGATGAATTGCAGAACTTGATAACTGGCAAGATCGAAGGAAAGAGACCAAGGGGAAGACAGAAGTAAATACCTGGATAGCTTAGCCATGTGGCATGGTCGAGACAGAAACACGGAGCTGATCCACTTCTCTGGTGATCGAGTGAGATGGCAAAACATGACCACCCACGCTTATCTGCATGGCACATGATGGATGGATGGAGTTCACAGAAATATGGAGTTCGATTAAGTTTCATTTTCAGTTTCCTCCATAATTCTTGAGCAGTGCTTGCTTGCTTGCTTGTGTTCGTTGGCTTGAGCTCCAACGCGAAGTCCTGTATGTCGGATGAAGGCATCCTGTTGTCCAACATCAGTGTGATGTTATACAGGACCTGAGTTTTGCGTGAGTACCCGTTGTCCCATGTCTGACTTATTGGTGTGCAGACTGGTGGTTCCTCGCCGTACAGGCAAACACTCTCCGACTTCGGAGGAATCGGCGATCCTACTGACTTTAGCCAGGACCCCGAAAGGACCTGTTGCCCAGGACGCTCGACGAGGACGCGTCAATAGGTCTTGGCCAGTATGTAACCCGGCCCTGGTGCCTTGGAAACACCTCTGCATCCCATTCTTGAGCAGTAGTACGTGAACACATACATTCCCCACCTATTTTCTAGATCTATCGTAGGTTCATCCTTATGATGATTGATTTTCATTGCAGTCAAGATCTTGTATTCCAATTCAAGGGCTTGCTGCTTGACTTTTACCTCGGTTGCTCATAAATTGTTACGCGTGACTTTATCAGTCCACTAAATTTGCTTGTGGATATATTATTTCACACGCATTCTAGTTGACATAATGCCATTACTTTGCAATGTTTTAATTTTTCAACAGGCTCTTCATCAAAATCATCAGTAGGGAAGGTCCATTGGATTTATCAGGACAGAAGATTAAGGAATATACCAGTCGCTTTTCTAAAGAGTGGCAAAGCAGAATATTCAAGTTCGGTGGACTTGGCAGATTGTTGTGTTCTGATCCTCGCTTCAGTATTTCACACAATGTCGTCAGCATTGTAGACCCATTGCAACAGAACACAGCGACCCCATTGATGCAGAACATGGTGCCATTGAAACATGATGCCACCCCAAGAGGAAACCCTTGGAAGATAGATCCACCATGTAAATATAAGAAGTCGCTGAGTTTTGAAAATATTAATAGCAGTAACCTGAAGCCTGGCGACAAGGACTTCTCCCCACTATTGAGAAATCTAATTATTTCAAAAAACCAACTTCGAAACAATCGCTACACGTCACGTTCAGAAAAGGGCAATACTAAGCAGATTAGGTTGTTTGGAAAAGGTGATCATAATTGTCTTCAAACTGAGAGATCAGAAAAGCTGGCAGGGGATGATATCGGTACCAACTCATCACATGTGATGCCGTGCCATACTACAAGTGTCTCGGGAAAAGATGGCTGGCTGCAACATAAGACGCAGGATACCAACGAATCTTTGCCAGCACAACTAGCACACGCATCAGACAACCAGACGCAAGTTCAAGAGAGAAAGGAAGAAACCGTGGACCAACTTCCAGAGAAGTATGCTTTGTATCTTTATTAATATAACAATTTGAGTACATGAAGTTTTTAGCCAGTTTTTCTTTGAGGCAACTGTAGCCTATTAACTTCCAACTCTTCATGTGAATGTCTTTAATTACATCGTCACAAGAGCTATCTTGATGAATTCAACAAGTTTTGCAGTTCTTCAGTTCCATACAGCTTGGAGATTAGTGTTAATTCGACCAGTATATCTGTCCTAAATGACGTAGTACAGAGTATAAATATATAGAATAAGTTCAGCACTCCTCTGAGGCCACAAATGTATTGTGATGTAGCTGTCAAAGCTTACGTAATTATTCACTGTTATGTCCCGCTCTGAAGAGAATAAGTCCCTACTGGTCAGGCGTGTTGCTGTCATACAATGGGTTGATCTGTATCTTTCTGATAGCCTGGATATTTTCTCAAATTATGATGCTTTATGTCATTCACATTCTCTCCCGTTCCGCAAAAATAACTGCTTTTCATTCCCAGGCACTCCACAATGGGTTGGTAGTCACTGCAGTATGGTCATTTACCGCAGCAACCTTGCGGAGCCCATTTGTGGAAACGTATCATCGATATGGTGCACTATAGATAGTATCGGCGATAATGGCAGTCAAGAGTCAGTGTTTGTGTAGCTTGATCAATTGCTTGAATTTAAGCTTTTGGAACTGAATATGCCAATGGGGATACACAGTGTAACACGGTGGTTATAAGGATATGAGATATAGTCTGCACACAAATCCTTAGCAACGTTTGTTGAAACGTTGTTCCACTTTTATGTTACTGATTGCATACATTGAAGTACATTGTTTAATTTGATGGATTACTTGTAGATTGTGAAACGTATGTAGAACTTTGTTGGAAACAAATTTGGATTCATTTATAACGTTATATTACGACATAACTGGCTACTGAATCATGCCATGTCACCAAACACACGATTCTTCACGTGCCTGGTCTGGGGCAGATATAGCGATCGTGGCTTTCCATTGCTCTCTTTTAAGTTATGTTTACTTGGTGTCCAGTGTTTAAGTAGTTTTTAATTTGCTGTCCAGTGTTGTTGTTTTTAAAAAGTTATTGTCCAGTGTTTAAGTTGTTTTTAACTTTCTGTCTAGCGTTTAAACTGTTTTTAACTTGCCGTGCCGTATTATAAGTTGTTTTTAACTTGCTGTCCGGTGAAGTTGTTTTGAAACTTGCTGTTTAGTTTAGTTTAGTTTATGGATCAACATCACGGCACACGGGTGTAACCCATAAGTGCTCCGTTCTCCTAACTCAAACCTGAGTCTGGAGAAACTCAGCTCAGTGCACGAACTCCGTAGCACCGGCGAGGATCCTGAAATACTTTGGGTAGATTTTTAACTCAAATTTTGCCCGGGCAGAGCCGTTAGGCTACTCTTTTTCGATTTCCAACTGCCAAGGGACTTTTTACGTGCGCAACAATACACACGGGCGTCCGATCTCACTACCCAGAGACCAGGGGAAGTTTTATTACTAGAAGTCCACGTGAAATAAATCCCGGTCCTCACCGGGGCTTGAACCCGGGACCTCCAGCACTCGAGGCGGACACCATACCTCGAGACCATGCATCCCTCAAAAACTTGCTGTCCAGTGTTTGTTTCAAATACAGCTGTTTTTTAATATATTCCTTGTGCCCATTTTCCATGCATTAACTAACTATTCCACCGCAGCTGTTAATGTGTCATGCGTATCTTTTACTCTGGGATTTGATGAATCATCAACACCGCATTACTGTCGACCATATTCTCAATATTCTTCTACAAATCGTCACAATCTTCAATTTCTTCATTTCGTTACTCAATATCCAACATTCAAACCTATGTAGCCGGGAAGGTTAACCCGGTCAACAAATGCCCGCAGAAGTCGGATGTGTCGGCCTAACGGCGCAAGAACGCAGCTCTGCTGTAAACAGGCACAACGCAATCACATCCGGAAAAAAAAACTCCGGATGAACGAAGAAGAAGAAGAAGAAGAAACCTATGTAGAGCAGACCAACCTTTTCGTTTCTTTGTGTGTGCCTAATTACTTATTACGCATCTCTTTCAGGTTATATTTTCCTTCAGCGTACGATCGTACGGAGTTCGACAGTGCTTCGTTTATCTCAGAATTCACAATGTCAAAGGACCTGCTTGTTTCAACGCTGGGGGATACCATTCCAAAACCGTCTGAACATAAAACAAATATACCCCAGGCGCAGACTAACGACGTTTCTAAATCACAAGAACCTTCCTTAAGATGGTCACCTACAAAAGATATTATGGTAACTCCAGGAAACTCAAGGCTTTCGATGAATTCAACATTGATGCCCATTAATACCTCAGAGATAAAAGGGCTCCCAATGAAATTGTCACAATCAAGAGGGTTCCCCATGCATAGGTCACATGCAACAGGGCTACCTATGAATTGGTCACCGTCGACAGGGCTCCCGGTGAATATGTCAAACAGGAAAGGGCTCCCTATTATGTCACACAGAACAGGACCCCCCTATGACTATGTCACAGACAAGAGGGCCTCCCGTACATTGGTCACATACAACAGAGTTCGGTATGAATTTGTCACCGTCGACAGGGCTCTCGGCGAGTTCCTTGCCAGTAGGGTATGCCAGGAGTTGGTCACCGATGACAGGGTCCCCTACGAATTGGTCAACAGGCTCTCACAAGATTTCGCCGCCAGTAGGTCTCCCCGTCAGTTCAACAGAGGTCCCCGTGCAGTACTACACAACAGAGTTCGCCCCCGTGCAGTGCTTAACAACAGAGTTCGCCACCAAGGCTCACCCAGAGTTCGCCACCAATACCCACCCAGAGTTCGTCACCAAAAAGATTCTCCCAGAGTTCATCACCAACAAAGCTCACCCAGAGTTCGTCACCAAGAGTTGGCCACACACAACATGGCTCACTAAGAGTCGGTCACCAAATGATCTGACCAAGAGTTGGCCACCGCGAAAGGACCTCTCCCGGAGTTTGTCACCGTCAAATGACCCCACACAGAGTTGGCCGCCGTCAGCAGGGCTCACTGAGAGCTATCCACCAACAGAGTTCAAAGAATATGGGTCACCGTCAACAGACCTCACGCAGAGTTACCCAATTTCAACATCGCTAACCGAGAGTTGGCTACCGACAACAGGGCTCGCCGAGAGTTCGCTATCAACAGGGCTCGCCGAGAGTTCGCCACCAACAGGGCTCGCCGAGAGTTCGCCACCAAAAGGGCTCGCCGAGAGTTCGCCACCAACAGGGCTCGCCAAAAATTTGCCACCAACTGGACTCGCCGAGAGTTCGTCAAAAAATGGACACGCCGAGAGTTCATCACCAAATGGACTCGCCGAGAGTTCATCACCAAATGAACTCGCCGAGAGTTTATCACCAAATGGACTCGCTGAGAGTTCGTCACCAAATGGACTCGCCGAGAGTTCATCACCAAATGGACTCCTCGAGGGTTCGTCACCAAATGGACTTGTCGATAGTTCGTCTCCAACAAAACACACTCAGACTTTGCCACCGACAGGGCTCGCTGACAATTCAACAGGGCATTTTGAGCCTTCGCTGCAAACAATCTACTGCGAGGGTTGTACATCGGCAAGGGCGCCTCAGGTAACGTCAACAGTACTTTCCGTGTCACCGTCAGGGCTCGCAGTGAATAAACCACTCACAACTGGACCAGCAGCTTCACCCGCATCAGGCCCCGCCATGAGGTCGTTACCCGCATCGGAGCTAGTTGCAAATACCTCACCTTCACCAGAGCTGTCGGTATACTTGACACCCATATCGGAGCTTCCAAGAAATTTGTCCCCCATATCAGAGTTTTCGAATAATCTGTCACTCACATCAGGACTCCCCTTGAATTCATCACCCGTTAATTTGACAAATCTGCATTCATATTTGCCTCAAACATATGGACATTTACTCAAAGAGAATATTCTGAATGTCAACGATTTTACCTCGCCTGAGAGTAATGGCGCCCATAAAAGACACACTGAACAGAGATTATTTCAGTCCAGTCAACCTGTTAACAATCTTGACCAGTCACCAGCTTATGACCACTGGTCATCTGGAAAAGTACAGGCCATATGTGCTCTGTGTTCACTACCTAATGTAATCAGCGAGATTAATGTCATTTTAGCAGATTTTAAGGACAGAATTTGTGCTTTGAACATTCCTGCGTCCTCTCAGAACTCTGTCTCTGCTGGATATTCTCAAGGCCGAGCACACACTCAACTAATGTCGTTACATACTGCTATTGGATTGAATAATCTTTCAGAGCCGAACCTAAATCATGCTAATGTTGACTATTCCAGTTTCAATAAAGCGCCTGGTCATAAGCACCAGAACTATTTGTCAGTCCACGGAAAGCTTGATCATCAAAGTGCAACACATTTTAGAGATGTGGAAATTCAAACAGATGCCAACGGAGCACTTTACAGTGAGAGTGAATTCACAGCTGCTGAGATCCAGACAGATATCAATGAAACTGTTCCCAGCGAGAAGAAATTCAAAACTGTCAAATCCAGAAACAATACGAAAACAAGAGTTCACTTTCCCAGAAAACTACAAGTCGTGGACAACCAGACAGATACAAGTGGAACAGATATCGATGAGCAATCGGCACTTCAGTTTATCCTCAGAAACATGCATCCCATAGATATCGGTGAATATAAAGACCTTATTAAAGAACATTTCGCGACAAAGGTGAGCCTTTATAAGATATAAATGTAAATGTGCATAGATATATAACTATAATGTTCCTCTACCTTTCATATCCACTGGAGCACAGTCTCTTGCCATGCCCATTGTAAAATGCACGTAATTTATTGAATCTTGCAGATAAACTTGTCTAGATTGATGTAGCCAGCCTGACGCAAACCTTAATTAATTGCCTCATATATGTATGACAAATTAGTGTTACTATTATTTGCTTTCCTTATTTGCTTTCCTTAAAGCAAGCGAAGACTATAATACTTTATTTGGCTGTATTACAATAAATGAACGGCATTGAGTGGTACTCATTCTATTAGTGTTATTGGTCATAGTTTTTCTATCACTCTAGTGGTGTTTAAAGAGTTATGGATATCGCTTCTGTATCCCTCTAGGGTTTTCATTCAAAGATTATTGTTGGCCATATACATGTTATCCTTCTAGCGTACTAGTTCATAGAGTTTTGTACATTGTTTCTATATCCCTCTAATGGTTTTCATTCAAAGATTATTGTTGGCCATATAACTTTTATCCCTCAAGAGGTGTTAGTTCCAAGGGTTTTGGACTTCGTTTCTATATCCCTCTAGTGGTTTTCATTCAAAGATTATTGTTGGTCGTCGATCGCTATCACTCAGTGGTTACCATTCTAAGGTTATTCTTCGTCATCGTTTTCTATCTCTGTGGTTTTTAGTTATTAGATTGTTGGACATCTCTTCTTTATCCCGCTAGTGGTTATAATTCTCTATCATTCAGTTATCACTCTAAGATTGTTGGTCAACGTTTTGTCTCATGTAGTTTTGTTTTGGTGGGCCTTGTGGTTTTCACTCTGAAATTATTATTGGATATCTTTTATATCCTTATATCTTTTAGCGTTATGGTATGAAGACACATCCTATGCGAGAAGGATGTGTGTCCTTCGCAAATGGTGGTTCTACAAACATCGTATGCCATCACTCCATGTGTTGGGCTTCGCAATATCACTTTCATTGCGCACCGATATCTCCATGAAGGCTACAGTCTTCTCTGATAGATCACATAAGTAGAATCTCAGCACAGTGCAAGAACTCATATCACAGACTGATCGAAATGTGTATACCAAAATAACACATTCTTTCAAGAGTAGGTTTTCTCAAATTGAAATGTAGGCTGGACAGCGGGTTATTTGGCCTGCTCTTCTCATATTGAAATGTAGCCCGGACAGCGGGTTATTCGGCCTGGTCTTCTCAGTTTCCTGCTGCCTATGGATTATTTAAGTGCGCAACGACCACCGGAACTTGTCACATTTTTTTTTTCACCCTTGGCCGAAAAGGCTAGACGTCCGATATATTAATTCGGAATTATGGTGACGTACTATTCTTTTCCTTTTAAAAACACAAAAAAATCACCCCCAAAACCATGAATCAAACCAGGCCAGAGCCGGACGTGATAATCTTTCAACCACTCTGCTGTACCTATTTTGAAGTTACATCGACCTCAGTACTCAACTGTATCCATATTGAGGTTAGATCCACTCCAAGGCTCTAATGGTCAGGAAAAGCCTGCTCACATTTTCTTGGATTGATCCAAAGTCCCATTGGCTGGGGATATAATATATCGAGGATGGATGTCTCACTGTTGCGGATCAACCTAGGACCAATTCTTTTCTTTTTTTTTACATAGGATGTTTTTTGTTGTAGACTATTTTCTATACTTAATCCAACTTTACTTTACCTTTTCCCCCAATGTTTCATGTAGTTAGTGCAGTTTTTGGAGCACATTTCCTTGAATTACAATTCTACTTAATGTTATCTTCAGTATACATTTCCTTTTTTACCTTCTGTATAAATCTCCTTAATTTTACCATCGGTATAAATCTGCTTAATTTTATCTTCAGAATAAATATTCTTTATTTTACCTTCAGTATAAATCTTAATTTTACCTTCAGTATACATATCCTCAATGTTACCTTCAGTATAAATCTCTTTAATTTTGCTTTCAGTATGTCTCCTTAATTTTACCTTCAGTATAAATAGTCTTAATTTAACCTTCAGTATAAATAGTCTTAATTTAACCTTCAGTATAAATCTTTCATTTTACCTTCAGTATAAATCTCCTTAATTTTACCTTCAGTATAAATCTCTTTAATTTTACCTTCAGTATAAATCTCCTTTATCTTCTGTATAAATCTCCACAATTTTATCTTCTATATAAATTCCTTAAACGTATCTTCTGTATAAATCTCCTTAATGTTACCTTTAGAATGGCGGTGCAGTATTACATATTGATGGCAAGAAGAAACCACATTAATTTATCAGTCAACAGTTCGTGATGTAGAAATGACTCTTTTTAACGCCTTTAAGGCTGATTTAACATATGGTGCTAGCTCCACATCAGTATAGACCAAAAAGTATCGGTTATGTGGATCATATCACACAGACGGCATTTACTTCCCAAATCATATCCTGGTACCCACTTTAGGCTGAGAGTACCCAGAAACCCAGGTTAGTTATTAAAATTCTAGTCCGCCTAGATAAGAACCGAGATCACTAGCTATTACTCTACTTATAATTGCTACTATTTCATTGTAGATTGACATTTTCGAGTTCACACGTCCTCAGACTGAATAATCAAAGAAGAAATGAATTGACAATTGTATCTACGATTTCAACTTCTTCTTTTAATGTTAAACCATGTATATTGTTCTATTCTTTTCATCCAGGATGTGGTTATATTGTTCTATTCTCTTTCATCCAGAATGTGGTAAGCAATTTGCAAAAGCAGTTGAAAGCTGCAGACGACGAGCTGGACCGGGTCAAATCTGAGAATGTTAATCTACAGAAACAAGTAGAGAGTCTGTCCGACTTGCTTGAGAGGAGTGGGGAAGCAGACAATGGGTGTGTAATGTTAAACTTGTAGTCTGTGTAAGACAGAAGAAAACTCATACTAATGATTAACTCTTGATTTACTGTGAGCTCAAATATCGCCCTGAATTAAGTACACTTGATCTAATCAGTTGCTGACTCAAGTGTACATTATCAAGTTACAAGTGTGCGTTAAGTCAAGTTACAAGTGTACATTCAGTTAAGTTACAAGTTTACATTATGTCAAATTACTAGTGTACATAAAGTTAAAAGTTTACATGAAGTCAAGTTACAAGTGTACATGAAGTCAAGTTACAAGTGTTCATAAAGTTACAAGTGCACATTAAGTCAAGTTACAGGTGCACATTAAGTCAAGTTACAAGTGCACATTAAGTCAAGTTACAGGTGCACATTAAGTCAAGTTACAGATGTACATTAATTCGAATTACAGGTGTACATTAAGTCAAGTTTAACATGCATGTACTTTCAGGACGTTACGATCAACCCCGTGGTGATTTGTCTAAACAGTTTATTGCTTTCTGAACGAGAGGCTAAAGTCATTAAGTAAAGTATGTCATGTATTAAAGTTACTTCTGGTAATAATCTATTATGCGATGGAATGGTCAGTTACTAACTTAATAAAATTCACATTACGATTACCACGGTAACCCACAGTTAACTGCAACAAATTATCATTAATGGATCAAAATTAACTCCCAACAAATTACCATTATTACTAGTGACACAAAATTGACTGGCTGACTGACTGACTGACTGGCACCTGGTCGTCTTGACAGACGATATTTTGTAAAATGGAGTTAAACCTCACCATAACACCAAGCCTGGGCTGAATTTAGAAACCTTGTGTTGCCCATGCAGCATGATCCCGCTCTCAACGTGTCTAGTTTACTCCAGAGGAAAGGTAACACTAATATGTCTGGAACAAGACAAGCTGCAGAAGCTGCTGGATGGCCAAAGACATGCTCTAATTGTCCGCCTGTTGGAGCTTCGATCCTAGACCAATTACCAACCAAGGTTTAGAGCCTGGTCTGCCCTGCCATGACATTGTCTTTAGGAGTTGCATTTCCTCACACTAGGGCAAGACTTGTGCCCTCCCAATTGAACTCCTCCGTCCGAAGCCGTTAACAGAATGTGGGGTGTCGGGTTTGATGTGCGCCGCTCAAAATTCGGTGTTAACAGAAAGCAGGTAGTACCGTCTAGGGTCATACATTAGCTCAGTCATATCTAAGACCTGACAATACACATACAATTAACTCCCAACAAATTACCATCATCATTCAGGACTCAAAATTAACTCCCTACAAATTATCACCATGCACCTAAATTAAACTCCCAATAAATTACCATTATCATTCATGAACCAAAATTAACTCCAAAATATGTCTATTATCCGACCCTAATTTAACGTTAAAAATTACTATTACCATTAAAGGTACCTAATTAACTCCAATAAATTATTACCATTCATGTCAAATAATTAACCTCAGCAAATTATTGTTCATGACACAAATTTAACTAATTACTGATGCCATTAAGGACCATAATTAACTTCAAGAAATTGCTACCATTCTGAATGTCCGAGTACTGAAATGTTATATAGAATCTGTCTTGCTGTACTGCAGTGAATCACGTAACGTGAATTAACAAATTAGGAAGAGTTTGAATGCAACGATAATGTGGTTCCTGAGACGAATGTTAAAACACCTTGACTTTTTAATGCAACTATACGATATAGATGTCGTGAAATGCTGAATGTTAGTGATTCCCAGATCGACGACTGTATGCAGCGAATACCCAGGGAGTAGAAGGGTTAATGAAACAGAAGGATAAAACACAACGGATTGACCAGCGCATGTGTATGTAGGTCAAGGCGGGAGAGTCGACTACAACACAGGTGACCTGTATAGTGGAAAAATTAGTTTGCTACAAAGAGAGACAGCATCATTGATCAGTCTATTGCGTTATGGAGGTAGGGATATACGGAAAAGCCTAGATCAGAAATTTTCCACTGACAAGGGATAATGAAGTCTGAATTTGCTTTGTCCAGCAATGTCAAGGACGATGGGACAAAGATGATCTAAAGAGAGTGGCCACTTCTTTGTGTCAGTTTAGTGTGCGTTCCCCAACTGGACGGAAAGATAGAATTATGTGTCCTGTAATGAAAAGAAATATCCTCCTTTATAATGGGATAAAGTGCTTGGATGCGGATAAATTTCGATTCGTGGATTTACATTAATTCTATAAAGGAACATAGATGCCTAAATAAGGTATATTAGAGTATAGTTTTAGAATAGGAATAGATATTAGTGAAGTGCATTTAACATTGTTTCTATTAGTAGGAATAGTATAGATGTTGGGTGAATCTTCTATCCTATGTCAGAGTGGGTTTTTTCGGAAGCCTTTTCATTTCGGCTGGAGGAAAAGACACTCACATAGGGGAGAAGAGGAAGCAGACACAGATCTCACTAATAAAATGTATCTCAACCAGGTTTCCATACCAGTGCGAGACGTATCAAATAAGAGAATACAGATGGCTGTGGTCCAGATCACTCAGTGTTGATAACCCACAAGAAAGCCCTTTGAAGTAATAAAGCACGACACTTGTGCAGGAAAAAAGAAAGAATAGAAGTCTCACCGGAAGAATTAAGGACGACAGAGAAAGAATAATAAAGATCAGATGAGCTAATGGAAAAGCTCAAATGACTCAATCTCATAGAGTAGCAAAGTGCGTACCAAGAGCATATATCAATTACAAAATATCGAGTGTAGAACTTTTACAGAACACTAATAGAACATTTTAGAATCTCGATGTGTTGTTCCAGAATGGATTAAAGAACGCTATACGAAAACACCGAACATTCCTTTTAAGCGGACAGCAAATAGTGAGCGAGTTAAGTACATTGATACTGTGGTGAACATTTTCATTACAAAGAACGGATTTATCTACAGACGCAAGCAGACGGAGCCGTCAGGGTGAGATCGTTCTGTGGTGTCTATATATCGTCCTGTACTTTAGCCGAGAGAAGAGACGAGAGAAAGACACGAAGACTATCTATCTACATCTTATCTAGCAGCCACACCAGAAGAACAATAGCAATTACACAGACAATACCCATCCATACACAAGACATAGTTTTATAAATAAATCTTTTATTTAATGTAAAAAAGAACTGTTGTCGGAGTATGTGTTGAGGGAAAACTAGAGAGAGAGTGAAAGAAAGGGATATATGGATGATAAGACGGAAGAGAGGAGTGTAGACAAAAAGTCAGTAACTAATCCCAACAGATAATCAGGTTAAAGATGTGCATGTTGATTCCAATCTCCTCTCGAGGAAATAACAGCACATAAAATGGTGGGAGCAGCGGGATACGTACATACATAATACTCATATGACCTAAAGCATAAAGAGGCATATGCATAGAGAGAGGTACCTACATATTGGCACAGGCATAGCGGAGTACCTACATGTTGGGACATACTGATTGGAAGGAATATAAGTATATATTGATGACTTTTAATGGAAGGACGTCCATTGGATATATGGTGCCATTAGATATATGGTAGAAACATTTCATTAATGCTGGTGACTTTGCAGTGAGAAAGTTCCAGACAGAGTGAATGTGGATAGGTGGTAAGACATTACATACCTAGTCACACGGTCACACGTCTACATAAGTCTTTATCCTATATCTCCTCTTGTGGATGAGAGAGTGGTTGTGATGTACGGTGGGGTGTCGTAGGTTTATAATATTAGATAGACATAGATAATGATATAGGTTCTAGGTGGAATATAATTGTATAGTGAGTACTTCTTTTCTGCCTTGAGGGATCTTTACTCAACTTGCTGACTTATCTGCTGTAACTATGGCAACTCCTAAAGTAACTACAGCAGAACTGAGAGCCAACGGGGAGGAAATTGGGTTAGCTGGTACCGAGCTAACTGATTACATACAAGAAAGAGAGAGAGAGATTCGTAAAGGGGAAAGAGAAGACCGGAAAGCCGAGTTGGAAGTGAGAAGAATAGAGGTGGAGACCAAGCGAACTAGAAATGGAACAAGAGGCCAAGAAACTAGAACAGGAGACCAAGCGACTAGAAATGGAACAAGAGGCCAAGAAAATGGACCAGGAGACCAAGAAACTGGAAATGGAACATGAATACCGCTTGAAAGAGTTAGAACTCAAGACACAAACTAAGGGTGAAATAGATGCAGCAGAAGGAAGTTCATCTTCACCTGGAGCAACCTACATGAGTGGACAGGGTTACCAGGCCATGAAGTTTCCCTTAGCGGTCTACGATGAAAGTAAAGAAAAGATATTCCAGTTTTTGGATCGGTTCGAGGCTATGGCAATCGCTATGGGACTAGATAGAACCAGATGGGCTCTTAAAGTATCCCAGTCTTTACGTGGTTCGGGCTACGAGGTCTACACACGCCTACCACCAGGACAGGAAAATCAGTACGAGGAATTGAAAGCAGCTTTGATGAAACATTATGAAGTCACCGCACAAACATATCGGAAAAAGTTTAGATCGTCTAGACGAGAGCCGGGAGAACTATTCGCCGCCTACAGTCTGAGGCTGAAATCCTATCTACAGAAATGGATGGACTTGGCAGAATTCCAGAGGGATTATGAGAGTCTCGAAGAGATGATGGTGGTAGACCAAATGCGAAAGCAAATGTCGAAACCTCTCAGAACCTTCTTGGGAGAACAAGGGGCGGAACGGATTGATGTGGTGAATAAGCTGGCTGAACGATTCGTGGAAGTACATGGTGAAACGGAGGAACTAAGTACACAATCCAAAAGTCAGGAGAAAACAGAGAAAAAGAAACCTAAAAACTGGGAAGGAGAAAAAGGGGAACCTTATATAAAGCACACAGAGGAGAGTTCAGAGAAGGTGAAGGTAGGAAACCAGAGCACCTCGAATTCTCAAGCGAAACGACAGTGGTCTGAAAAGGTGGTGTTCATTTTGTAGGGCGGCCTCCCACAACACGAAGGACTGCAGATCGAAACCTAAAAGTTCTTACTTCGCAGCATGCAAAGTGATTCCTACATCGGTGATCACAGACAAGGCTGAGGTCGGCGAAGGAGAAAGGAACAAAAAGGACACAGGGAAACCTAGGAAGGGAACAGAGTGCACTCACTGCCAGTCGACAACACATAATACTGTGGACTGCAGATGCAAGGCAAAACACGCCAATTGCATAACCAACCTCGAGGAATCAAAAGAGGAAGGCAAGGAAACGGTCAAGGAGATGAAAGACACTCAGGACCAAGAGAGACCACCTGTGGTTGAACTTATTGAAGTCAATGGCCAGCAGGTTGCTTGTCTCTATGATACCGGTTTGGATGGGGAAGCGGTGGTGGACGCCAGCTTAGTAAGCCCAGACCAACTTACAGGGGAGACCATAGAAATACAGCCGGCAATGAGGAGTGCTGTTTCCATGACGCTGCCAATCGCCAAGGTGGAGATTAAATCCAGGTACGTCACGGGCATTATTCCAGCTGCTGTATTATCTGACTCCTTATTTCCAATGATCATTGGCACGAAATATGTCTTTTTGGGGATGCCCAAACAGCAAGCCCACAAGGGAACAGTAGTCAGTGGATCTCAAGGGAAGGAAAAAGAGGCAGAGACACTATGCGACAACTCAGAGATAGGAGAATTGCATACTGCCCAGAGGCAGGATACTACGTTGCATCCTTGCTACAGGAAGCTGCAAAGAAGTGCTGAGCCACCAGAACGGGGACAGTACTTTCTGAAGAATCAACTACTCTATCGGAGAGCTGGGAGGGGAGATAACCTGCATGAGCAGTGGGTGGTTCCAGAGACCCACCGTCCTCACATTCTTCAGAGTGGACACATCATAGACGAGAATCGACATATGGGTGTCAGAGAGACCTTGCAGCAAATATCCGGCCATTATTGCTGGCCAGGAATGACCGGAGATGTACGCCGGTGGGTGAAGTCTTGTTCGGAGTGCCAGAGAACACCACCCAACAAGCGAATTAAGAGGAAACTAGCTCTTAAAGTGGAAGACAAAGTGGAAGTGTGGAGTCCAGCAGAGACCAATATACTCCAAGTAGGATGGAAAGGACCTTATCCTGTGGAAAAGGTGGTGTCCAAGAACATCTACAAAATACGGATCGGGGAAGAGAAGAAAAATCTCCCTAGACATCTCATTAGGAAATATGAGGAGAGATCCGGGAGCAAAGCTTCGCACTTTATGGTGATGGCAGCCATTAGGACAAAGGTTACCAGTCCAGACGAAGACCAGAGATCGCCAGTACAACATAGGAGGGCCTATAGGACAGTACGTGATAGGTCAGATTTACCCAACGACAGGAGGAGGGAAATCACAAGTCGGGGAAAGGACAAGAGTGAAAGTTTCACCGGTAACCAAGTTCAGAAGGGGTGGGTAACGTCGGGAAAAGCGAGAATTACCCAGGACTCCAACCAGAGATTGGCTGACCAGATACAACATCGCCCAAGATGGTCCTGGAAGCAAAAGCCCAGGAGGTTTGGGAAAGACGACTCGGTCCGACGAGGACGAGGCGGAACATCCCCAGAGGAAAAGCCGGGGAAAACCAAGAGGACATGGAAGCAGTGTTACAATCAGGATGGGACAATCCGTCTGTATTGTGAGCCGTCGCTGACGCAAGTCGAAAGTAGGTCGACTGAACGTACAGGAGCGAGGAGCCAACACTAGTTTCAGTCGTTAGTAGTATAGTAGGGTGTCAATTAGAGCGCCTACTGGATAATGAGATGAGCCATGTGAGGACCCAATCATATCATCAACACGTGGTGTTAATAGCTACTTCGCAGAAGCTCAACGCACGGTGGATGTGATGGACGTTGTTGCTGCAACTGGACTTCACAGTGGAATACATCCTTGGAAAGGAGAATGTAGGAGCAGATTTTTTATCCAGACATCCAGCTCCGGAGGAAGAAGATTAGGATTGTGGATCATGGGAATCAAACCTACAGTGAGAAAGATTCGACGCGGTCTAATCTCTTAAGAGGGGGCCTATGTCGTGAAATGCTGAATGTTAGTGATTCCCAGATCGACGACTGTATGCAGCGAATACCCAGGGAGTAGAAGGGTTAATGAAACAGAAGGATAAAACACAACGGATTGACCAGCGCATGTGTATGTAGGTCAAGGCGGGAGAGTCGACTACAACACAGGTGACCTGTATAGTGGAAAAATTAGTTTGCTACAAAGAGAGACAGCATCATGGATCAGTCTATTGCGTTATGGAGGTAGGGATATACGGAAAAGCCTAGATCAGAAATTTTCCACTGACAAGGGATAATGAAGTCTGAATTTGCTTTGTCCAGCAATGTCAAGGACGATGGGACAAAGATGATCTAAAGAGAGTGGCCACTTCTTTGTGTCAGTTTAGTGTGCGTTCCCCAACTGGACGGAAAGATAGAATTATGTGTCCTGTAATGAAAAGAAATATCCTCCTTTATAATGGGATAAAGTGCTTGGATGCGGATAAATTTCGATTCGTGGATTTACATTAATTCTATAAAGGAACATAGATGCCTAAATAAGGTATATTAGAGTATAGTTTTAGAATAGGAATAGATATTAGTGAAGTGCATTTAACATTGTTTCTATTAGTAGGAATAGTATAGATGTTGGGTGAATCTTCTATCCTATGTCAGAGTGGGTTTTTTCGGAAGCCTTTTCATTTCGGCTGGAGGAAAAGACACTCACATAGGGGAGAAGAGGAAGCAGACACAGATCTCACTAATAAAATGTATCTCAACCAGGTTTCCATACCAGTGCGAGACGTATCAAATAAGAGAATACAGATGGCTGTGGTCCAGATCACTCAGTGTTGATAACCCACAAGAAAGCCCTTTGAAGTAATAAAGCACGACACTTGTGCAGGAAAAAAGAAAGAATAGAAGTCTCACCGGAAGAATTAAGGACGACAGAGAAAGAATAATAAAGATCAGATGAGCTAATGGAAAAGCTCAAATGACTCAATCTCATAGAGTAGCAAAGTGCGTACCAAGAGCATATATCAATTACAAAATATCGAGTGTAGAACTTTTACAGAACACTAATAGAACATTTTAGAATCTCGATGTGTTGTTCCAGAATGGATTAAAGAACGCTATACGAAAACACCGAACATTCCTTTTAAGCGGACAGCAAATAGTGAGCGAGTTAAGTACATTGATACTGTGGTGAACATTTTCATTACAAAGAACGGATTTATCTACAGACGCAAGCAGACGGAGCCGTCAGGGTGAGATCGTTCTGTGGTGTCTATATATCGTCCTGTACTTTAGCCGAGAGAAGAGACGAGAGAAAGACACGAAGACTATCTATCTACATCTTATCTAGCAGCCACACCAGAAGAACAATAGCAATTACACAGACAATACCCATCCATACACAAGACATAGTTTTATAAATAAATCTTTTATTTAATGTAAAAAAGAACTGTTGTCGGAGTATGTGTTGAGGGAAAACTAGAGAGAGAGTGAAAGAAAGGGATATATGGATGATAAGACGGAAGAGAGGAGTGTAGACAAAAAGTCAGTAACTAATCCCAACAGATAATCAGGTTAAAGATGTGCATGTTGATTCCAATCTCCTCTCGAGGAAATAACAGCACAATAGACACACATCGGTCTTTTATCAAATGAGATGTTTTGAGATGTTTTGAGAATGGTTTGAGAAATGTTTTGGATAACATGGCGACGACTGGAAAGATCAGTACGAGAAGAGGCAGATCGATAAAGATAACCTGGATGGACAGACGATGTCATGGGGGAATATCACCAGAGAGGGGGGGGGGGGGGGGGGGGGGGTGGCACATGAACGCCTACGCCATTTCGTAGGGCACATGCTGATGATGATGATGATTCATGACTCAAAATTAACTCAAACAACAATCAGCATTCACGGACAATCCCGTGTGTTACCGAGGCACATGAAGGTAACAGAAACACGGTAACGCTAAAAGCTACTATGGATGTGTTAAGTGGTTACCTAGGAGGGTTGGAGTCAGACTGGCTGCCGCATCCAGTAGCATACTTTGCTGCAAATTCCAGCTAATCATGAACAAGCCTTCAAGGAGCACGGCGTGAGTTAGATGTCTCCCATGCTTCATTGAGAGATGAAACGTAGAACATGAATTCTCCCCCCCCCCCAATCTCCACCCCCCCCCCCAATCTCCCCCTTCCCCTTTCCAACCCCAACCATATCCCTTACGCCCTGGGGAAAAAACCAACAAAATACTATGACCATCCACAACTGATAATTAATTCAAAGTATTACTACCATCCACAACCCAAAATTAACTCAAAAGTCCTATGACAATTCATGAATGAATACTGGCCCAAGTCCTCGGTGGTCACGGGTTTGTCCTGCATTGGGGTGGGCCCTTTCACACGTCTTAACGAGCATTGGATGTATGGTGCTAGACGTATGTATTCATAGACCAATCTGCATTCAGTCGGTAATGTGGTCTGTATCAAATCGATCACCTTCACTTCCCAGGTCACTTCCTGGTCGTAGTCTGTGTCGGCCGGTCTCTCTGGCCGAGAGGGTTGCACCACTTTCTCCGTAATCCCGTTTATCACGCAGTCTCGTAGCGGGCGAGAACTGGAAGCGGTTCTACACCCGTTGGTTGCGGGATAACTGAGCCGGCCGCTCAGAAAGCAATGGCAAACTACTGTGCGTAATCTTTCCAAGAAATCGACAGCTGAAAGATGCTGCGGTTGACAGCGATGTCCTGTAAAGGATATGCGAATTAAAAAAAAAAAAAAAATAGGCTGTGTCGACCTGGGATCCTAGGTCAATTTAAGAAATGTGAATCAAACCGGATGCAGATTGAATTCATGACCACCGGGCTGGCAGGTTGGTGTCAAGTCACTACGCTACCTCAGCTCCCCGTGTGATGAGTTGCACTTAATTCATGTTGTTCTAGATTAGCGTCTGGTCACTACACTACCTCAGCTCCCCGTGTGATGAGTTGCACTTAATTCATGTTGTTCTAGATTAGCGTCTGGTCACTACACTACCTCAGCTCCCCGTGTGATGAGTTGCACTTAATTCATGTTGTTCTAGATTAGCGTCTGGTCACTACACTACCTCAGCTCCCCGTGTGATGAGTTGCACTTAATTCATGTTGTTCTAGATTAGCGTCTGGTCACTACACTACCTCAGCTCCCCGTGTGATGAGTTGCACTTAATTCATGTTGTTCTAGATTAGCGTCTGGTCACTACGCTACCTCAGCTCCCCATGTGATGAGTTGCACTTAATTCATGTTGTTCTAGATTAGCGTCTGGTCACTACACTACCTCAGCTCCCCATGTGATGAGTTGCACTTAATTCATGTTGTTCTAGATTAGCGTCTGGTCAATACACTACCTCAGCTCCCCGTGTGATGAGTTGCACTTAATTCATGTTGTTCTAGATTAGCGTCTGGTCACTACACTACCTCAGCTCCCCGTGTGATGAGTTGCACTTAATTCATGTTGTTCTAGATTAGCGTCTGGTCACTACACTACCTCAGCTCCCCGTGTGATGAGTTGCACTTAATTCATGTTGTTCTAGATTAGCGTCCTGGTCACTACACTACTTCAGCTCCCCGTGTGATGAGTTGCACTTAATTCATGTTGTTCTAGATTAGCGTCTGGTCACTACACTACCTCAGCTCCCCGTGTGATGAGTTGCACTTAATTCATGTTGTTCTAGATTAGCGTCTGGTCACTACACTACCTCAGCTCCCCGTGTGATGAGTTGCACTTAATTCATGTTGTTCTAGATTAGCGTCTGGTCACTACGCTACCTCAGCTCCCCGTGTGATGAGTTGCACTTAATTCATGTTGTTCTAGATTAGCGTCTGGTCACTACACTACCTCAGCTCCCCGTGTGATGAGTTGCACTTAATTCATGTTGTTCTAGATTAGCGTCTGGTCACTACGCTACCTCAGCTCCCCGTGTGATGAGTTGCACTTAATTCATGTTGTTCTAGATTAGCGTCTGGTCACTACACTACCTCAGCTCCCCGTGTGATGAGTTGCACTTAATTCATGTTGTTCTAGATTAGCGTCTGGTCACTACACTACCTCAGCTCCCCGTGTGATGAGTTGCACTTAATTCATGTTGTTCTAGATTAGCGTCTGGTCACTACACTACCTCAGCTCCCCGTGTGATGAGTTGCACTTAATTCATGTTGTTCTAGATTAGCGTCTGGTCACTACACTACCTCAGCTCCCCGTGTGATGAGTTGCATTTAATTCATGTTGTTCTAGATTAGCGTCTGGTCACTACACTACCTCAGCTCCCCGTGTGATGAGTTGCACTTAATTCATGTTCTAGATTAGCGTCTGGTCACTACACTACCTCAACTCCCCGTGTGATGCCTACTTTTAAAAATAAAAATGTAAAAATTGTTTAATTTCCTAAGTAGGAACCTGTTATGGGTCTGAAGTGATTGGACCATCAGACTTGTAGACCTGGATGCGCAGAGGAATGTCTATTCTTTCCATGAATTTAGAGTACGCGAAATGTATTTGCAAGCCCTTGTCCGACCTCTCATACCCCCCCCCCCCCCTCCCCCCTAGCGACTACACTAACGCGCTCCATGAGCTTAATAAACCTGAAAATGGGTGAGGGTCAAGTTACCTTGACATTCGCATGTCAGAAGATATTACATCTGCAGATTTGACAGTCTGCAGTAACAAACAATCGGCTTTGTGTAACTGTTGTCCCCTCCATCAAGTGCAGATCATGTGCACAGATCACAAATATGAAATAAATATTATGATCGTGTTACTCATTTAAAGTATTTCCCGTGATAAATATGAAAATATTTTAAATAGGACAAATAATATTCCAACTGTGACCAGGATGTTTTCTTTCACTGCAGAAGAACCACGGAGGTAGAAAGCAACGAGCAAGGGAAACGAGAATGATGCTCATAGAAACCATACCTCATGATGATTGTACAAGTGCAACTGAAGTGAGTATTGAAAGCATATTTGTGATGTATCCTTAATGTAACGCACACTGTACATTCTGTGAATAAATACATAATTATTATTTCGAGCTCACAGAAGTAGAAGACAGAAATGGAACTAAAGGACTCGCGAGAAAATACTAACGAGAAACCAACACCAGTCAGAGAAAAATAAAGAAAATAACGGAAGCGTACCTAGCGAGCAAACTTAGAGAGTCCAATGCAGAAAGTAAACAGACTCCGGTATAACATGTCCGAGAAGAAAGAACTGGAGCCTAAATGACACACGAGACAATAAAAGAGAAACACAAACTTAGAAAGTCCATTGGGAAAATAAACATCATAGACTGCAGTATAAGTTACAGAAGAAAGGAATAGAGACTAGAGGACACGCTATACAATATAAAACGTGAACGCTATGTTTATTCAATATGATCAAACCTGTCACCTACAAGTAACGAGTTTCTCGCTGCGGGAGCAAGTGCGCTTTGGCACGTGACTAACTAGACACCCCTAGAAATATGTCTTCATTAATCACGTTGGCACGTCCTAGTCGCGAGTCCTGGCTAACGTCAGTCGGATCGCTGATTCCTCCGAAGTCGGAGAGTTCTGCCTGCACGGCGAGGAACCATCAGTTTGCAGACCAATAAGCCAGACATGGGACAACGGATACTCACGCAAACCTGTCCGGTATGACATCACACTGATGTTGGACAACAGGATGTCTTCATCCGACATACAGGACTTCTTCATCCTACATACAGGACTTTACGATGAAGTTCACAGCCAGCGAACGCAAGTAAGCAAGCATTAAACACGCCTGTCATTCACAGGAACCCACAACTATGGAATATGGACAGAATTCATATCTAACCATTGAAATAGCACCATAGGTCTCATAATTTTATATTAACCATCAAAGGTCAAATAACAAAAACAAAATACCAGACCGCAATGATGTATCCAGTATACTAATGAACATGTATAGGCAAAATATGATTGGTCGGTTCATATGTGGTAAGCGTAATGCACAGAAATATCAATTGGGGAGTCCTTTGAGACCAGCAAGTCAGCTCATAAATAATTAATTGCACATGCATTGTTTGACGCTCATTAAAGAAATATATAAATGTAGAGACCAGAGGACACACTAGACAACATAAAATTGATGTCACTATTGTACCAAGCATCTTTAAATATTTCTTAACAACAGTCGGCACTCTTCCGAATTGCGGTCCCAAATAGTTCCGCAGTGAATAGGTCAGGGGTTAAGGGTTAGGGTTAGTTGTTAACTAAACACTGACCCTAACCCTTACCCCTGACCTATTCACTGCGGATCTATTTGGGACCGCAATTCGGAAGAGTGCCCAACAGTCTTTTAGCGGTTCCATCAAAATCCTCACGATTTTACTCTAATAACTTGTTTTACTCTGAAATACCAGTTTGTTTTTATTCTAAACATAATTTTTTTTTTCTCTGACATAACTTATTTCTTATTCTAAAATGCAGTACTCTATTTAAGTATTTTACCTCAAAACATCTTGGGTTTTTATTTTAACTCTACCTCGCCTTTTATTTATTTATTCTATATATCTTGCTGTTTGCTCTAAAATACCCTTTAGATTCTACAACACGTTACTGTTTTCTTTAAAATATTTCTTTCTTCCTTTTCTGAAATACCTGTCTATTGTGTGATCTATAATAACTGGACGCAAACTATTCATGCCTGAATATGTTCCCTTTTCACAGGATGCGGAACTCTCTTAACAAGGGCAGGAACGCAAGAAATCGTGTATTCTTAATTAAAAGAGGAGTAGATTAATAGACCTGGGAAATTAGTAAAAGACTCAAGAAATTTCTCAATGAAAATTGTCAATGCTGAAATTCTAAAGAGAATTGTTTTTCTTGTCGTCTTTTAGACCAACACTGTCATTTGCAAGCACGCTCGCAGATATTTCATATGTATCACAGAATGAGCAGTGGTTTATATATTTTTACAATGTAGTGTCCATATATATTTTAATATGTACGGGTATAATTCTCATGTATATACAAGCACGATATTTTAAATATGTTCTAACAGTGAAAATAAATGTATATCTTCAGGCGTGAATATATTTAACATGGATTAACACGTAGACATAATGTGGATATTTTATTTCGGTTACTTTGATATATTTTATATGCATTAAATGTGTTGACTTGTAATGTTCGTAATGTGATAATCTTCCAAGATATATTTTATCAAAATTAAACTTACAAGTGTGTTTACTGTCTTTGCTTTATTGTGACATGACATTTCTTTTCCATGATTAACGCCTGTGCTGTTTCCTATCTGTACGACAGCCTTCCTGGCACGCTGCCGAAAATTGTTTGGCTATCTCGTGTGCTCTTTCTTGTCCATTCAGCAATGTTACTTTAACATAGTTTTTCTTCACTATCTTGAACGATTAACTTCTATGCTTTTTTGTTTTAACCACTTGCTTTTTGCCCAAAATTAATTTTCACTTTCTTCAGCGAGTAACTCATACGATGTTTGTTTTTGGGGTTTGTTTTTTCCCTCTTGATCATCATGTTTTTGACTTCATTGCAGTGTTTTACATGGCTATCTCTATGATTAACTTACACCTCGTCTATAGTATTGGTCACTTGCTTGCTGCAGTTGAGGACAGAGCTCGTGTTTGAATATTCCGAGTGTTGTGTCTGTTCTTGCCTCAGTTCAACTCACCTGATGACGATGAGCTCCATTTCTTATTATCTATGCTTCTTTTGTACTTGAGAAATAGTGACACCGAAACATTCGATAGCTGTTGTTTTACTAATGCACTGATGTATGTCTTTGTTTTATTATATTATAATTCGCCGATTACACCGCGCATTGTGTGTCCGTGGATTAAGACCCTAGTCGGGTTGTTTGTTTTTATTGTGTTCTCCAGATTTACGTCATGTTTGTTTCATATCGTCCGTTCTATAACAGGCATATATGTCCAAACATGACAGTTTCCATGTTGCGTTTTACTATGATCCTGTGGCTATTTAAAAAAAAAAGACGGGGCAATTGACACATTTTCTTGGATATTGACAACCATATGCACGTACTCACATTAAACTTGTATAACAAGTGAAATGCCTGGATGTTTAGTTTGTTTATAGATTACTATGTTTATATGAACCTCAACGATTTGAGAAACGGTTTTTTGTTTTTTAAATTGGATCTGTTATATTTAACTTTATAACTATTTTTATTTAGTAAGAATTTGTTTAACAATTTTATTTATAATTTATAACATTTTTACACAGAATTTATTTCCTGCAATGTTTAGGAAGAAATGTTTTATTTCAGGTGTAGTTTAAACATTTAAGTGCTTGACGTCATTAGCGAGAAATTATTAGCATCTGTGTACAATGTCTACCAGAACATTTAGTTTATATTTTATTTGTATGCACTTGTCAGCTTTGGATTTACTTTTGTGTATCAAGATGCCTAATATTACCTTTTATATAATTTTACTTTCACATACCTACATACTGTTAGCGTTTTGCTGAGTTTTAACTTCAAATATCAACATACTGTTAGCGTTTGACGGAGTTTAATTTCATATATCTACATACTGTTAGCGTTTGACGGATTTTGTCATATATCTACATACTGTTATCGTTTGGCTGAGTTTAATGTCATATATTTACATACTGTTAGCTTTGGCTGAGTTTAATGTCATATCAACATACTGTTAGCGTTTGGCTGAGTTTAATGTCATATATCTACATACTGTTAGCGTTTGACGGAGTTTAATGTCATATATCTACATACTGTTAGCGTTTGACGGAGTTTAATGTCATATATCTACATACTGTTAGCGTTTGACGGAGTTTAATGTCATATATCTACATACTGTTATCGTTTGGCTGAGTTTAATGTCATATATTTACATACTGTTAGCTTTGGCTGAGTTTAATGTCATATATCTACATACTGTTAGCGTTTGGCTGAGTTTAATGTCATATATCTACATACTGTTAGCGTTTGACGGAGTTTAATGTCATATATCTACATACTGTTAACGTTTGGCGGAGTTTAATGTCATATATCTACATACTGTTAACGTTTGGCGGAGTTTGTCATATATCTACATACTGTTAGCGTTTGGCTGAGTTTAATGTCACATATCAACATACTCTTAGCGTTTGACGGAGGTTAATGTCATATATCTACACACTGTTAGCGTTTGATGGAGTTTGTCATATATCAACATACTGTTAGCGATTGGCTGCGTTTAATGTCAAATATCAACATACTGTAAGCGTTTGATGGAGTTTAATGTCATATATCTACATACTGTTAGCGTTTGACGGAGTTTGTCATATATCAACATACTGTTAGCGTTTGACGGAGTTTAATGTCATATATCAACATACTGTTAGCGTTTGACGGAGTTTAATGTCATATATCAACATACTGTTAGCGTTTGAAGGAGTTTAATGTAATATATCTACATACTGTTAGCGTTTGACGGAGTTTAATGTCATATATCAACATACTGTTAGCGTTTGACGGAGTTTAATGTCATATATCAACATACTGTTAGCGTTTGACGGAGTTTAATGTCATATATCTACATACTGTTAGCGTTTGACGGAGTTTGTCATATATCTACATACTGTTATCGTTTGGCTGAGTTTAATGTCATATATCAACATACTGTTAGCTTTTGACGGAGTTTAATGTCATATCAACATACTGTTAGCGTTTGGCTGAGTTTAATGTCATATATCAACATACTGTTAGCGTTTGACGGAGTTTGTCATATATCTACATACTGTTATCGTTTGGCTGAGTTTAATGTCATATATCAACATACTGTTAGCGTTTGACGGAGTTTAATGTCATATCAACATACTGTTAGCGTTTGACGGAGTTTTTTATATATCTACATACTGTTAGCGTTTGACGGAGTTTAATATCATATATCTACATACTGTTAGCGTTTGGCTGAGTTTAATGTCATATATCTACATACTGTTAGCGTTTGACGGAGTTTAATGTCATATATCTACATTCTGTTAACGTTTGGCGGAGTTTAACGTCATATATCTACATACTGTTAACGTTTGGCGGATTTTGTCATATATCTACATACTGTTAGCTTTGCTGAGTTTATCACATATCAACATACTCTTAGCGTTTGACGGAGGTTAATGTCATATATCTACATACTGTTAGCGTTTGACGGAGTTTGTCATATATCAACATACCGTTAGCGTTTGGCTGCGGTTAATGTCAAATATCAACATACTGTAAGCGTTTGACGGAGTTTAATGTCATATATCTACATACTGTTAGCGTTTGACGGAGTTTGTCATATATCAACATACTGTTAGCGTTTGACGGAGTTTAATGTCATATATCAACATACTGTTAGCGTTTGACGGAGTTTAATGTCATATATCAACATACTGTTAGCGTTTGAAGGAGTTTAATGTAATATATCTACATACTGTTAGCGTTTGACGGAGTTTAATGTCATATATCAACATACTGTTAGCGTTTGACGGAGTTTAATGTCATATATCAACATACTGTTAGCGTTTGACGGAGTTTAATGTCATATATCTACATACTGTTAGCGTTTGACGGAGTTTGTCATATATCTACATACTGTTATCGTTTGGCTGAGTTTAATGTCATATATCAACATACTGTTAGCTTTTGACGGAGTTTAATGTCATATCAACATACTGTTAGCGTTTGGCTGAGTTTAATGTCATATATCAACATACTGTTAGCGTTTGACGGAGTTTGTCATATATCTACATACTGTTATCGTTTGGCTGAGTTTAATGTCATATATCAACATACTGTTAGCGTTTGACGGAGTTTAATGTCATATATCAACATACTGTTAGCGTTTGACGGAGTTTAATGTCATATATCAACATACTGTTAGCGTTTGACGGAGTTTGTCATATATCAACACACTGTTAGCGTTTGACGGAGTTTGTTATATATCTACATACTGTTAGCGTTTGACGGAGTTTAATGTCATATATCTACATACTGTTAGCGTTTGGCTGAGTTTAATGTCATATATCTACATACTGTTAGCGTTTGACGGAGTTTAATGTCATATATCTACATACTGTTAACGTTTGGCGGAGTTTAACGTCATATATCTACATACTGTTAACGTTTGGCGGATTTTGTCATATATCTACATACTGTTAGCGTTTGGCTGAGTTTGTCACATATCGACATACTCTTAGCGTTTGACGGAGGTTAATGTCATATATCAACATACTGTTAGCGTTTGGCTGCATTTAATGTCAAATATCAACATACTGTAAGCGTTTGACGGAGTTTAATGTCATATATCAACATACTGTTAGCGTTTGAAGAAGTTTAATGTCATATATCTACATACTGTTAGCGTTTGACGGAGTTTAATGTCATATATCAACATACTGTTAGCGTTTGACGGAGTTTAATGTCATATATCAACATACTGTTAGCGTTTGACGGAGTTTAATGTCATATATCAACATACTGTTAGCGTTTGACGGGGTTCAATGTCATATATCTACATACTGTTAACGTTTGGCGGAGTTTGTCATATATCTACATACTGTTAGCGTTTGGCTGAGTTTGTCACATATCAACATACTCTTAGCGTTTGACGGAGGTTAATGTCATATATCTACATACTGTTAGCGTTTGACGGAGTTTGTCATATATCAACATACTGTTAGCGTTTGGCTGCTTTTAATGTCAAATATCAACATACTGTAAGCGTTTGACGGAGTTTAATGTCATATATCAACATACTGTTAGCGTTTGACGAAGTTTAATGTCATATATCAACATACTGTTAGCGTTTGACGGAGTTTAATGTCATATATCAACATACTGTTAGCGTTTGACGGAGTTTAATGTCATATATCAACATACTGTTAGCGTTTGACGGGGTTTAATGTCATATATCTACATACTGTTTGCGTTTGACGGAGTTTAATGTCATATATCAACATACTGTTAGCGTTTGACGGAGTTTAATGTCATATATCAACATACTGTTAGCGTTTGGCTGAGTTTAATGTCATATATCAACATACTGTTAGCGTTTGACGGAGTTTGTCATATATCTACATACTGTTATCGTTTGGCTGAGTTTAATGTCATATATCAACATACTGTTAGCGTTTGGCTGAGTTTAATGTCTTATATCAACATACTGTTAGCGTTTGACGGAGTTTGTCATATATCTACATACTGTTATCGTTTGGCTGAGTTTAATGTCATATATCAACATACTGTTAGCGTTTGACGGAGTTTAATGTCCTATATCAACATACTGTTTTAGCGTTTGACGGAGTTTAATGTCATATATCAACATACTGTTAGCGTTTGACGGAGTTTAATGTCATATATCAACACACTGTTAGCGTTTGACGGAGTTTGTCATATATCTACATACTGTTAGCGTTTGACGGAGTTTAATGTCATATATCTACATACTGTTAGTTTGACGGATGTGGTATACTGACTCACAAGCCGTTATTAGCTGTCAATATCTCCTCAAATCGAAACACATTGTACAAGAACCAGTACCATTCAACTTGGGAGAAAATGGAAAATCGTCACCGCCCCGGATTGGAAAACGCACACTTTATGAATTGGATCGGATATGGGGAGAAACTTGAACTCGGAAATAGCTGGGATAAAAAGAACAGCAACAGGCCTCAGATCTCTCACTTGCCACAAACTCATCGTAACTACAAGAAAAGCACCTGTGTATGTAGAATTTGGTAGCTCTATACTCGCTATGAACAAGTTAGAAAGTTTATTATAGTGAGAATAGCAGGACCGAAACTCATCGGTCAATAGATTTGGAAACAAGCCGATTCTAGTCCTTACATCTTGTTGTTTACATGTGGTGATTGGAGCATTTCATTGAAATTAGGTAGTGGTCATACTCATGTAAATCCAGACCTGACTTGGTGAAGATTGAATGCAGCACCTGTTGAGTGAGCACATTTTTGAGTGATGCCCTTGATAGAGTAGTGCAGAAACTTATCTACCTGCAAACATTCCATTTGTCTCATAGAAGATTTAATCTTTATTTAATCATTTACCTGCCAAAATGGAAAAAAGAACCAAGAGCCAACTTATGGTCTACTCAGACCTGGAACACTAAGACTACAGAACATACAGCAATTAATTGATAGCCAGAGGGATACCCAAAGCTGGAAGTGGAGAACCCTGAGTGTAGACAGTTATCATCCAGGCCAGTAAAAGATTAGCAGTACATGCCACTGGACAAAATATAGCTGTTATTACACACATTATAATTGGCACATCAATTCTGTATATTACCATTATATGTATATTTCCTTATTTTATGATAGGAAATTGTAATTTTGAATGCAATTTACAAAATCCATGTTTGTGTTTATTAAATCATTTAAAAAATGAGGTCATGACATGTATTGATTGTATTTTTACTTGTCATAGTCAAATTGTTTTAAACTACCCTAGATAGAATTAATTAGTTGGTAGAGGAGAGGCAAGGAACCACTTAAAGGATATTTTGGTATAAAAGGGAATACAACTTTTTCAGTTATTTCCTGAAGGTATTCCTTGGTTCTCTAAAACTCTATTTCTGGTCTCAAACAATTGAGTCAGTACAGCTAAATTAATTAAACGGGACAGGATCACATTGGGGAAAAGGATTTTGCATCCTTTCTCTCTTTCGGGTTGAGCCATCAATCTCGACGTATCCGACAAGTTGGGGGATTAAGGTCCGGGTATTTCTTTAATCAGAAAGTAGAATATAGCAGGTTAGGATAGTAACATTCACCTAGTCAGAAGTTATCATATCATTAGATATTGGTAAAGTTAGGTAGATACCTCTAATCAGACATACGTGCTTTGCTTAAAGGTCTATTCTCCAGGTATACAAGTGTAGTCACCTTCAGAGAAAAGAAAAAGGTAAGAATGGCAGACACCGCCAGACTGAGAAATCTTTTCATGGAGACTGGTAAGCAGTGCGACCTATCAGGTAAGGAGTTAGCTCAGTGTGTTAGTTGTTAGCGAAGAGCTCGAGAAACACGAACGTCTGCAAGCTTCAGAAGGAAAAGGAGGAAAGACGGCTATAAGCTGGGAAGGATAAGGATGAAAGACGAATACAAGTCGAATTAGAAAATAAGGATAAACAAGCAGAAAGAAAAAGCGACAACATGACCTGGAAATGAGGAAGTTTGACAATGAAACAGTTACGACTTGAAATCATGAACCAACATAATCCCTCAACAGATCAAAGTAGATCTTCAGCTGAACCACCAGGGGACGCAGCTTCAGTTCAAGTGAACGCCATGTCTTTTCCATTGGATCCTTTCAACGAATAAAGACATCATCGAAAATTACTTATCAAGATTCGAGAGGATGTTCGGATTGGCGGAGACCAAATGGGCAATTAAATTGTCACAAGGACTTCGTGGAATTTCTTATGAAGTATTCTCTAGGATACGACCGAAGGAGTTGGGCAGTTATAACATCCTAAAACAAGCCTTATTAGTCAGATTTGAAATAGATGGAGAGAACTACAAGAAACAGTTCAGGACTGCTCGGAAGGAAGCCGGAGAGAACTTTTCTCAATACGTAGAACGACTAAAATCTTACCCGAACAAATGGTGTACCATGTCTAGATTTGAGGAAACCTACCAAGATCTAGAAGAAATGTTTCTAACAGATCAACTCAAACAGAAAATGTTTCAGGACATAAGAGCATTTTTAACACAAAATGGAGCTAAGAGATTGGAGTCTATCATTACTTTGGCAGAGAGATATGAAAAGTCGCGAAAGAGGCGGGAGGTAATCAGCGAACTACCAAGTCTTCCTCGCGAATTCCCTCAGAAGACCAAAGATTAGGGAGAAACAAAATCCAGCAAACCAACTGGATCTAATGGATCAAATAAGACCACTACAACTCAGAACCAGCAGGTCAAGTGGGAGGAGAAGCTCTACTGCAAGCATTGTAAAACTTATACTCATAACACAAAGGATTGCAGAAAGAAGCCACAACCTCTTACCACAGCCTGTGTTGTAAAACCTAAAGCAGCGAGAAGGAACCGTAATGCTTGTTCCAATATAGACACGCAACAGAACACCAGGTCAAAACTGCCAGTAATCTGTCAACCTGAACGGATGGACAGTGGAATGTCTTTATGATACAGGTTTATTTTTTGACGCAATTGTACAAGTCTCATTGGTAAACACAGAGCACGTTACAGATGAAACTGTCGAAATACAGGGATTTCTGAAAAAAATTCCGTGCCTATGACACTTCTTGTTGCCAAGGTCAGCATAACTTCACTCTGTTAGGGAGAAATCAGAACAGCGGTCATGGAAGACCTAATCTACCCTGTCATGCTCGGATTTCGCTACGTCTTTTTAGGAGGACCTTACAACCAATGATAGCATCAGCGGTGACTACGCGACAATAGGCCAAAGAAACTCCAACGACCACGACACCAGCAAATCTTCAACCAGAAGATTTAAAACAAGCCCAAGCAACAGATAGTTCACTTGGGACGTGCTTCCGTAAGTTGCCAAAATTACATACACATCCTAGGAAAGGTGATTTCTACATGAAGAATGGAATTTTTCACCGGAAGGCAGGAAAGTTAGAACAAGATACTCACAACTTGTTGTACCAACTACTTACAGAACATAAATACTTGAGATGGGACATAGTTTGCCGTTTAGCGGACATATGGGAATCAACGCAACCATGCAACGAATCTCAACCCACTACTACTGGCCAGGAATGAACGCGGACATTAAACGATATGTCAAATCATGCCCAGAATGTCAGAGAGTAGCCCCGAAGCACTGAACACCACCAGCGACAATTGGGGAAATGCCCATCACTGGCACACCATTCGAGAAAGTGGCTGTGGACATAGTCGGACCTCTCACCCAGACAAAGAGGAATCGATTCATACTAACACTCGTAGACACATGCTCGATGTGGGCGGAAGCTGTGCCTATGCCATTCGAGTGATTCCAAGCATGTAGCAGAAGCTTCTACTTGGTATACTTTACCAGATTAGGATTATCCAATCCGGATCCTGACTGACAACGGAGCCACAGTTTAAAGGAAAGTTAATGGAGGATGTTTTCAGACTGTTCCAGTCTAGGCAGATATGTACTTCTCCATATCAACCTGCTTCAAACGGAGCTGTGGAAAGATGTAATTGGACCCTAATAACCATCTTGAAGAAACTAGCTCAAGAAAAACTAGAGGCGTGGGATACATACATTCCGGCAGCACATTTTGCGTACCGCGAAGTACCAAACAAATCTACGGGAATTGCACCAGCAACATTGTTGTTTGGTCGTCCAATCAAGGGACCATTAGAAGCTTTACTTCGTACATGGACTGATGATTCAGTTGATGAGACTGTTGTGACTGCATCCGAATATGTGGAAGAGTTAAAACGACTTCAACTTGGCTGGAAATTAGCCGCAACCAATCTACGACAAGCACGGCGTAGAATGGCCAAAATGTCAACAAGAAAGCGAAAGATAGAGAGTTAGCGGTGGGAGGAAAATTGTTACTTCTTCCCACGAGTCAAAACAAGTTGCAGATCGGTTGGAAAGGACCTTATGTAGTAAAGGATATAATTTCCAGAACAAACTACAAGATCTCTATAAAGGGGAAAGAGAAAATCTTTCATCTCAACCTGTTACGAAAGTACAACGAGAGACCCACTACCGAGACATCTTATTTGATAGCAATTGCCGTAGCAACAGAAGTTGAACATGGAAACTCAATGGGAGTGGAGTATCCTCTGCAGTTCAACGAGACTTATCAAGATGTGGACATTAGTTCAACATTAACGACGGATCGGCATCATCAGATTCGAGAGTGCTTAGAGAATTATGCAACATACTAACAGACAAGCCAGGACTGACAGATCTTGAAGAATTCGACATGAAGTTGAAGGATCCAACACCTATGCGAGTCAAAACTTACCCAGTTCTATACGCCAAAGCCAAACCTCTCAAAGATGAAATTCGACAACTGCTTTCAGCTGGGATAATATCACCTTCTGAATCATCCTTATAATGCAAGTGTAGTTTATTGAGGAAACCCAGTGGTGAACATAGATTATGCATTGATTATAGGCAGCTGAACGCTGTAACAGAGTTTCAAGCGGAACCACTGCCAGATCAGAACCATCTTTTCACCAGCCTCACAGAGCAAAATACTTTACACAGATGTATCTCAGCACAGGATATTATCAAATCCCAGTGAAAAAGGAAGTAAGACCGTGGTTAGCCTTCAGCACTCCTGATGGACACTATCGAATTTAACGTTCTTCCTTTCGGATTAAGCAATGTGCCTAGTGTCTTCACTCGCATGATGAGGAAACTATTAGGACCATTGGAAAATCCACGTCTTAGCAATTTCATGGATGACATCCTGATTGCTACAGAAACATTCGATGAACATCTTGATACACTGAAGATACTTCTCAACTGCCTGAAAGAAGTGGGGTTGACAGCAAGACCAAAGAAGTGCCAGAATTGGGTTCCGGCAATTAGATTTTTTGGGACACACATATCTCAAGGCAAAATGCAACCTCATGATGGTAATGTGGAGAAACTAAGGAATGCACCGCGACCCAGAACCAAAAAAGGATGCTCGATCTTTTGTATCCCTCTGCGGATTTTACCAAAGATGCATCCCAAACTTCAACTCGCATCCCCGTAGACAAATCTCACTCGGAAAGGGGAACCAGAGAATGTCTTTTGGTCTGCTGACTGCGAGAAAGCATACGCAGAGTTAAAGAAAGCTTTAACAGCTAAGCCAGTTCTTCATCTGCCAGATCTAACACGTCCATGGATACTTAGGACGGATGCAAGCAACATAGGAATTGGTGCCACCTTATTACAAGGAATGGATGAGGATCAATCAATGCTCTTTCCAGTTGCCTATGCCAGAAGAAATTGAATTCAGCCGAACGCAATTATTCTACCATTGAAAAAGAATGTTTAGCTTTAGTTTGGGCAGTAGAGAAATTCCAGGCGTACCCGTATGGGAAATACTTCACAATACAGTGCGATCATCAAACTCTCACGTTCCTGGCAGCATCCAGAAACTTAAACGCTCGACTAATGAGATGGTCGTTATTCCTACAACCATATTCATTTCAAGTAGAATATGTCCCAGGGAGGATAAATATAGGAGCAAACTTCCTCAGTAGACATCCTATCGAAGATTCTGTACAAGACTAAAAGGATTAGAGGAAATATCAGCTCGTTACAGTTGCTCGAAGCTACAGTTTTTCAAGTGAACAACAGACTGAGAGGGGAGCCATGTGGTATACTGACTCACAAGCCATTACTAGCTGTCAAGATCTCTTCAAATCAAAACACCAACAAGAACCAGTACCATTCAACTTGGGGGGAAAATGAAAAATCGACACCACCCCGGATTGGAAAACGCAAACTTTATGAATTGGAGCGAATATGGGGGGAAACTTGAACTCGGAAATAGCTGGGTTAAAAACAACAGCAATCGGCCTCAGATCTCTCACTTGCCACAAACTCATCGTAACTACAAGAAAAGCGCCCGTGTATGTAGAATTTGTAGCTCTATACTCGCTATGAACATGTTGGAAAGTTTATTATAGTGAGAATAGCAGGAAGATTTGGAAACAAGCCGATTCTAGTCCTTACATCTTGTTGTTTACATGTGGTGATTGGAGCATTTCATTGAAATGAGGTAGTAGTCATACTCATGTAAATCCAGACCTGACTTGGTAAAGATTGAATGCAGCACCTGTTGAGTGAGCACATTTTTGAGTGATGCCCTTGATAGAGTAGTTCAGAAACTTATCTACCTGCAAACATTCCACTTTGTCTCATAGAAGAGGTAATCTTTATTTAAACATTTACCTGCCAAAATGGAAGAAAGAACCAAGAGCCAACTTATATTCTACTCAGACCTGGAACACTAAGACTACAGAACATACAGCAATTAATTGATAGCCAGAGGGATTCCCAAAGCTGGAAGTGGAGAACCCTGAGTGTAGACAGTTCTTTGTTGTTGTTTTTTTTAGATCATCCAGGCCAGTAAAAGATTAGCAGTACATGCCACTGGAAAAAATATAGCTGTTATTATACACATTATAATTGGCACATCAATTCTGTATAATTACCATTATATGTATATGTCCTTATTTTATGACAGGAAATTGTAATTTTGAATGCAATTTACAAAATCCATGTTTGTGTTTATTAAATCATTTAAAAAATGAGGTCATGTCGTGTATTGATTGTATTTTTACTTGTCATAATCAAATTGTTTTAAACTACCCTAGATAGAATTAATTAGTTGGTAGAGGAGAGGCAAGGAACCACTTAAAGGATATTTTTGGTATAAAAGGGAATACAACTTTTTTCTGTTATTTCCTGAAGGTATTCCTTGGTTCTCTAAAACTCATTTCTGGTCTCAAACAATTGAGTCAGTACAGCTAAATTAATTAAACGGGCAGGATCACATTGGGGAAAAGGAATTTGAATGCTTTCTCTCTTTGGGGTTGAGCCATCAATCTCATCGTATCCGACAACGGAGTTTAATGTTATATATCAATATACTGTAAGTGTTTGACTGAGTTTACTTTGATACCTACATACTGTCAACGTTTGGCTGAACGTACTTTCATGTATTTACGATTTAGCGTGTGGCTGAGTTTGTGATGGGATTCGGTTTACTTTAATGTACCTACACTCATTGTTAGCGCTGGAGTAAGCTTTTCTGTCATATTTAAATATCCAGCTTCATCAGCTAATTTTGAATTTATAGTTTACTTTAATTTTGTCACCTAATTACTCACTTCCTTTTTGAGTGTTGAACATCATTTATTGTAAAAGGCAGCATCATTTATTGCGGTAGTAAACAAGGCAGATCTGACACACGCGTTAGGAATTTCTAGCGACATTAATGATTTTCTTTAGATGTTAACTTCGCCTGTTTGTTACTGATACAGTGCCAAACAGAAAGAATGTTAGGACCAAACAAACATTGATGGCACAAAATAGAAAGTAATGGTTTGTCACAGTTATGAGTTACAAGCTGTTAATATGGTAGCAGAAATGTTGTATTATATATCAAATGAAAGCGAGTTGCATAGGGAAAACTACTGTATATAAGCCCATGGCAGATCAACTGGAAGTCGCTTACGACGATTAATTATCCCTTGGCACTTTATCAGTTAATAGACGCTTGCAGAGAGTCAGACTGGTTTGTCAGCCTAAGTGTCAAATGTCCAGCTATTTCATGACAAACCGAATAAACTAGTAATGGTACATATTAACGTGATTTTGTGAATTGTTTTTAAGAAGCGAATTGTTGATTGGCTGAATTTGTTGTATATCATTGGCTGTGTTTGTTTTATATTATCGGCTGTGTTTGCTTTATTTGATCGGCTGTATTTGTTTTATATCATTGGCTGTATTTGTTTTTCTGATCGGCTGTGTTTGTTGTATCTGATTGGCTGTATTTGTTGTATCTGATTGGCTGTATTTGTTTTAGGTTAATGGTTGTTATATTCCTATCAGTCCACTGTGCGTGTGTGTATATGTCTGGATGTTTGTCAATGTGTCTGTGTGGATGTGTGTCTGTGTGTGTGTGTGTGTGTCTTTGTTTGTCCGCGCCCGTATTTGTCTGTGTCTGTATTGCCTCTCTCTATCGCTTTCTCCATCCCTCTCCCTCCCACCTCTCTCTCTGAATCTTTCTCTCCACGTCTCATTCTTTTCTTTCTTTTAGCATTTCTTTTCTCTTTTAGCACTTCTCTCTCTCTGTTCTCTGTCTCTTATCTCTCTTGTTTCCCTCTTTTTTATTTTGCACTCATTCTCTTCTATTCTCTCTATCTCCTCTCGCGTTCATGCTTTATCTATCTCCTCTAATTTAAAATCACCTAACACTAGAAGTATAGCTTCTAGTATTGCAACAGACAATACCAGAATGAGATTCTTCCCAATACTACAATGGGGAAATAAATGAAATGGAAACAACTAAAATAAACATGCAACATTCATTAAGTGGCGCCTGCGAATGTAACCAAAATGGTATGACAGAATCGCTAATACAGGTCTGAAGCTTAGAACTATAATTCCAGGGAATGAATTTGTTGGGGGGGGGGGGGGGGGGGGGTGGGGGGTGGGGGGGGGAAGACGCCGACTTTAAGACACACAATGAGAAACCTGTTAATAGTAGCATTAGAAATTTCTTTCTCTGAAACCCAAACGGCAAAAGAGATAGAGGACGACCTGAAAACACAAGGGGATGATCAAAACATGTATAAACGCCTGGATAAGTAGGTCACATGGTCTAATTGACATAAGAAGACAGGCTTGGTCCAAGACTCTGATGATGGTGGGATGGTGAACCATGACCGACCACCCCTTTCAGCATGACACATGACGATGGAGGGAACTGCAAGAGATGGCACTGGATAGGAGGGTTTGGCATGAGTTGTTTATGGGGTTGAACTCCATTCAAGGATAGAAGGAATAAATGGGAAGAACCGTTGAGGCCACTAAGACGATTACATAAATAGACACACACAGTATTATTTGGCGCTCACAGAAGAAGAAGAAGAAGAAGAAGAAGAAGGAAATAGAGATTAGAAGACGCACTAGACAACATAAATTTTTGAAAGCTATAATAGTTACCGACCGGGATCGAACCTGTAACCTCCAAATGACGACGGCGCCTCGCTGCAGGAACAAGTGTACTTCGACGCACGACCAACTAGACCACTGTTTCCCAACGTGGGGCCCACGCCCCACAGGGGGGCAATTTGACTGTTACGGGGGGCAATTCGAAAATGGAAGAAATCGGCTGAATATTACAAAACGGGGAGACTTGAGACTGAAGTTAACTAAATTGGAACCTGACATAACATCTCTTTGCAGCAAGCATCAAGCGCAAGGATCTCACTAAATTTAAATAATAAATAATTACTAATAATTAAAATAATATAGAAAAATCTTTCATTAAAATTATTTTGTACTTGAATTTCAGTTCTCCATTATATGTTTTGAAAATTTACTTACTGTGTTTGCTCAATAATTACCTAGTGATTTCTTCCTAAAACCTATCATTCAAGTTTCTTTAGTGAACATTTCAATTTTTGAATATTAAAAATAATGTATATGTTGAGGGGGGGGGGGCATGGGGCGGGGGAGGGGGGCAATATGAATTTTAGAAAGGCTTAAGTGGGGCATGGTACAAAAAAGGTTGGGAAACACTGAACTAGACACTCTAAAAAACGGGGTCTTCAGTGGTCGTCTCTATCATACACATGAACCAAACAACTATGGAATACGGACAGAATTCGTATCAAACCATTGAGATATCAACATAGATCTAATAACTTATAATTAAACCAGCATAGGTCAAATAAACACACAAACACATCGCACCGTAATGCTGTTGTCGAGTATATATGAACAAATATTTAAAGAAGAGAAATGATTGCTCGGTTCTAATGCTGTACACGTAAACACAAGAAATAAATGTGAAGAACCGTTGAGGCCACTGATACGATTACATAAATAGATTTGGTTCATGTGTATGATAGACACGACCAATGAAGACACTTTTTTTGGAGTGTCTAGTTGGTCGTACGTCGAAGTACAATTGTTCCTGCAGCGAGGCGCCGTCGTCATTTGGAGGTTACAGGTTCGATCCCGGTCGGTAGGGCCTAACTATTATAGCTTTCAAAAATTTATGTTGTCTAGTGCGTCTTCTAATCTCTATTTCCTTCTTCTTCTGCTTCTGTGAGCGCCAAATAATACTATGTGTGTCTATTTATGTAAAGGCTAGAAGACCGGCGACTAAGACCAGGGTGAACTTTGTAAAAACACGATCGTGAGACCGTTGCGGCAGGTAGGGGTTTGGTTTTTGTTTTTGTAGAGTAACATACACATCACCATGTTCCATGGGGAGCCACGCAAGTAAATCATGCTGATCCACAAACATCTTGCCCTTGTTTCAAACTTTGACATTGATTGTAACAGTTACATTTCGGTCACATCACCCAATATACTTGTACTTCGGTGTTTGCAAGTACGGGCACTAACTCTGGCTCACTGAGTCAACCTAAAACTCTACCCATGGTTATCATAGCGCAGCTGGTCCTTGCAGAAAGTCGCTTTCATCATGACGCGTCGGAAAGACTCTATATCTTTCACCAGGTCCCCTCACGCATTTCCATGCCCAGGGTGTCCTTAGTGTCCGGTGTCCAGGTTTATGTTGGTGGACCTGTGCTTCTATCAGGAACCACACCTTCCATTACTGTTCTTTTAAAACCACCGCGGCGTTTACTATTGCATTTCAGTTTGCTATTGTTGTTTATTAGTCTGCTTTAAACGATAGTGTTTGTCTGCTTCTTGATGCACGGTATTCTAAGATTTTTTTTTTTTTTTTGCCCTCGCTTACTTTGAACTCAAGCGTAGTCCATATACACTACTTCTAGTAGTGCTGGACTAAATTTTGTGTGTGGATTAGCTTTCACTATTACCATTGTCCCTCGCCATCAGGCGAACCCACTCCGACGTCAGAGGTACTTGCAATTTACGCTCCCAAGTCAAGGACGATAGGTCAACATTTTAGTACAACTGTCCGGTGATCGAGTGAAATGGCGAGTCATGACCGCCCACGCTTTCCGGCATGGCACATGATTGATTGATTGATTGACTGTCCGGTGTAAGGGTTGAACCCTTACCTCGGCAGCAGCACACAGGATGTTTAAGAACACGCGCTCTTATCCATTCGGCCATGCTGACCTATATTTCTGTTTCATGTCAATTCAGAAACCTCCCAATTTCTGGGTGATTGTGAAATGGTGTCTGATTCACATTTGTATGTTGCCAAATAAATGATTCATATTCTCAAAATGTCTAATCTCATGTAGATGTTGTCACATTTCAACAAAATCTGAACAGACAAGCGTGCTAATCATTGAGGGAAAGTGCAAACAGTAGAATGTTGGTGACATTGTACATCCTACAACTACGTTTTGGTGGCCATTTCAACAAATTCTGAACACCAAAGACAACTGGATTCATGAGAATAACATGCCCCCGAAACTGAACTTCCGTAGCCATATTGAATGTCACGTTGCAGTGACTGGGAAAGAACAATGGTAGAAGGCATGGTCCTGGAAGAAGAAGCAGAGTTCGAACAGCACGAAGGTGGATCCAGGACATTGAAGACACAATGCGCATCAAGCTGCATGTAGCAGGAGAATTGGCAAGAGATTGAGACACTCTTCGGGGGAGTGGACGAGATAAAAGTTACCTTCTGCTAAGGCCATGCTATATGATGATATGAGGGCGAGTCAATAAGTAAGTCACACAGTTCTGTGGGATGGCAGGATAAATGTAGTTGGTGTTTTCTACAGGTGTCATTAGGTAACAGCAACATCGAACTGTATATTCCCGTTCGTCAGGTGGCACTAGGTGTCTCATGCGCATGCGCAGCGCATAAACAAAATGGCGACTGTACTTACGGAGTGTACAACCAAAGAGCAACGTGCTGTTGTGCGTTTTTTTTTTTTGGGGGGGGGGGCAAAAGGACTACCTGCAAAGGACATTCATAAGGAAATGCTTCCTGTTTATGCTGACAAATGTTTGTCCCGTAAAGCGGTGCATAGCTGGGTAGAAAATTTTCTCAAGGACGCTCTAAAATTGTTGATGAAATCCGATCTGGTCGTCCTGTTGAGATTGCAACAGAAGCATCCGTGCAGCGGGTGGAGGAGATGATTAGAGGTGACAGGCGAGTAACGATAGATCTCTGTAGCATCTGCAATAGGGTGCTCACATGGTTCAGCATACAGCATAATGCATGATCGATTGCAATTTCCAGGACTGCTGACTAGAGGAGTGTTGCTTCTTCATTACAATGCCAGACCATATACGGCTCGATTAACTCAAGAGAAAATTAATTACCCAACTAAGGTGGGACGTTCTGGAACATCCACCTTACAGCCCCGACTTAGCCCCTAGCGATTTCCACCTTTTTGGTCCACTGAAAACCCACCTTGGAGGGGACATTTCGTCGAAGTTGAATGTGAAATGAAACCGCAGTTTAGAAAATAGAGCACGCAGTTCTGTGCAGCCGGTTTGGGAGGACTGATAAAACGATGGGATAAGTGCATCAATGTTGGTGGAAATTAAGTTGCGAAATAAAGGGACAATGTATGTATAAAAATAAACTTGTTTCAAGTTGTTATCATATTTAGTTATTTTTCTATAGACATATATGACTTACTTATTGACTCGTCCTCTAATTATACTCACTATATACGCGTTGGCTTCAAATGAAAACCTTACATGTTTTTATTTTTTGTATTCTTTGGGGTGAACATATTCTGAAAAGGTACAGAAGAAATGTATGATTTTTCGATGTAGTCACCACTGCGTTCAATGCAAGTCCTCCAGCGCCGACAAAGTGCTTGGATTCCTGAAGAAACATCGACTTTTGTGTCACTACTCTGTGTTCCTGACCCGGTCGTGAACAGTCTGGCACAGAAGTCAGGCTGTATTGAAACTTACTACTCCACTCATACACTTGATGGGCTGACAGGCATGCATCACCACACTGGACCTTCACTCGCCGATGAATGTCTATAGGTTTCGCCCCTTCACTGATTAAAAAATATGAATAACAGAACGTTGTTCTCTTTGGTGGCAATCAAAAGTGGGGCGACCATCTTTAAATTGTCTTTATGACGTCACCGTGTTCGTTTGCACCGTGATGTCATGTGCTTAAACCCTCCTGACATCCTTAAAAACAGTATTGCCAGTTTATAAGACAATGACTTGGGTATTGTAATTTCTATCACACTTTTTTTGTACATACAGGCACTGCATCAATAGTCAAGTAAATGACGTTTTTGGCAACCCGTAAGGCGCATTGGACATGATCTTAGACCTACCTTTATTTTTAGACCGACCTGCACTCGATGGATGATATGGTCAATGACACGCCGGTCGATTTTACTTCCAAATATATTTCCTAGTACTCTTTTTAGGCTAGATCAACTGGTCAATTTAAAAGAAATCCGCTGCGACCAGTAGTTTGCCATTGCTTTCTGAACGAGAAGTCAACGTTTAACTCCAACTTAATGCGGTGTAGGGGTGGATCTCCTACCTTGTCATCAGCGCACCGATAGTTTAATAACGAGCGCTCCTATCTTTTCGACCATGTCAACGTCTTTAATTTGAATTCTACGTTGTATTTTATAATGAACAGACAATTCATGTTTCTGTGATAAACTGGCAGACAATTCATGTTTCTGTGATAACAAGGCAGAACAACTCATGTTTCTGTGATAAACAGGCTAAGTGGAGGTCTGACAGGAGATCTGAATGGAGGTCTGAGTGAAGGTCTGAGTGGAGGTCTGAAAGGAGGCCTGAATGGAGGTCTGAGTGGAGGTCTGAATGGAGGTCCGAATAGAGGTCTGAGTGTAGGTCTGAGTGGAGGTCTGAGTGGAGGTCTGAGAGGAGGTCTGAGTGGAGGTCTGAATGGAGGTCTGAATGGTGGTCTGAGTGGAGGTCTAAATGGAGGTCCAAATGGTGGTCTGAGTGGAGGTCTGAGTGGAGGTCTGAATGGAGGTCTGAGTGCAGGTCTGAATGGAGGTCAAAATGGTGGTCTGAGTGGAGGTCTGAGTGGAGGTCTGAATGAGGTCTGAGTGGAGGTCTGAATGGAGGTCTGAGTGGAAGTCTGAATGGAGGTCCGAATGGAGGTCTGAGTGGAGGTCTGAGTGGAGGTCTGAGTGGAAGTCTGAATGGAGGTCCGAATGGAGGTCTGAGTGGAGGTCTGAGTGGAGGTCTGAGTGGAAGTCTGAATGGAGGTCCGAATGGAGGTCTGAATGGAGGTCTGAATGAAGGTCTGAGTGGAGGTCTGAATGGAGGTCTAAGTGGAGGTCTGAGTGGAGGTCTGAGTGGAGATCTGAATGAAGGTCTTAGTGGAGGTCAGAATGGAGGTCTAAGTGGAGGTCTGAGTGGAGGTCTGAATGGATGTCTGAGTGGAGGTCTAAGTGGAGGTCTAAATGGAGGTCTGAGTGGAGGTCTGAATGGAGGTCTGAGTGGAGGTCTGAATGGAAGTCTAAGTGGAGGTCAGAATGGAGGTCTGATTGGAGGTCTAAGTGGAGGTCTGAATGGAGGTCTGAATGGAGGTCTGAGTGGAGGTCTGAGTGGAGGTCTGAGTGGAAGTCTAAATGGAGGTCTGAATGGAGGTCTGAGTGAAGGTCTGAATGAAGGTCTGAGTGGAGGTCTGAGTGGAGGTCTCAATGGAGGTCTAAGTGAAGGTATGAATGCAGGTTTGATAGGAGGTCTGAGTGGAGGTCTCAGTGCGATCTAAGAAGATTAGGGAGTAGAGACTCATGTCAATTTATTTAACTAAAAGTAAACAAGGAAGTTAGTTGTATATCCTTTACTGAATGTCGTAGGCAACCTCAGGATTTTTCGGCTGTTTGTGATTTCTTGGTAAGTTTTACGTTCAGTAGTTTGCCATTGCTTTCTGAAGGAATGGCACTCATACCATTGTAAGAAAACCAGCGCAAGACGTTCTGCTTCCAAATCATCAAAGCTGTATGTATAACACGGGATACGGGATTACGAATTGCACTCGTAAGCGCTTAGCGACCTCTAGCACACTGGATAGAAGGCGTATCAATGAACTGCCCAGTTTTAACATAGTTAAAGTACCATCAACTGCCCAGTTTTAACATAGTTAAAGTACCATCAACTGCCCAGTTTTAACATAGTTAAAGTACCATCAACTGCCCAGTTTTACCATAGTTAAGCACCATTAACTGCCAAGTTTTACAGTAATTAAGTACCATCAACTGCCTAGTTTTACCATAGTTAAAGTACCATCAACTGCCCAGTTTTACCAAAGTAAGTACCATCAACCGGTTTCTGTTGCGAACGCTTGCGTTCGAAACAAAGCTGCGACCGATTTGGCAGCAGACTGTGTTGTGCTGAGTTTTAACGAGGTGGTATGGGAGCCGGTCGTTCAGAAAGTAATGGCAAACTACTGAACGTAAAACTTGTCAAGACATCAACAACAGCAGTAAAATGCTGGTGTTAACAGCGATGTCCTGTAAAAAGGATATGCAAACAACAACAATAATAACAACAACAACAACAACAACAACAACAAACTAAAACAAAAGTACCATCAACAGCCTAGTTTTACTACAGTTAAGTACCATTAATGTGCTATGGATCATTCTAGCCTGTAGTGAGCATCGCTCATTGTAACTGCCCACAAGTTGTATGTAACGGTTTCCACGAGTTTCTGTGAGTGAGCTTTGTTGACCTATTTTCTCTTACGTCCCTGGAACGTCTTGAAACAAGCAGTCGTGTTTTAGTTTTTATGTAGGGATGTCAGTTGCTAGACTCCGTGTCTGCTGTCAAAGCTTAAATAGTTAGGGACAATTTTCTTTCCTCCCCTCAACCGCGAAAAAATATTAAGTCAGTAAAGACACAGTCGCGTTTCACCCCCTTCAGTTGATCTAAAGTACCCGCCAGCGGCCGCAGAACTGAGTACGGCCATTTTACAACAACGTCGTTCTATTTACCAATTTTGTAAGTATATATTTTATGTATAAATGTTAGCAAATATAGTAACTATTGCTGAGATCTTGTTAATGAGTTTTCTTCCAAGTGTCTGTTATGAGAAGGATATGTTTCAACCCCAGTTATGTGTCACTGTTAGTTGCATGTCCTTTACAGGACGTTGAAATCAACCTCATAAATTATTAGCTATTTGTTATTAACTAGCAGTGGCTAATTACTGAACATTTTGCTTGGTAAATTACAAACAGCCAAAACATGCAGGCGTTGATTGCGACGCCCTGTAAAGAGCATACAGCTAGCGACTAACTTGTGATTTGCTAGACAATGTTAGTTTGCCACTGCCTTTTGAACGACCGACGCCTAATACTATAGAAATCAACGCAATGCAGTCTGCTTCCAACGTCCACAGCCGATTTCGAACCCTTGACTCGTTATGATGGGGAATTATGAAACTGCGTACCTCACTATCCCCTAATCCACAGGCCCGGTGTCACGATGAAGTCGTAATTGTCGGCTCGCTTATGTGTCCAGTTTATTTCATCTAGGCAGATCCCTCCCAGGTAGCCAGTGTTTTTATCCGTGTCAATTTTATTTTTATAATTGTCTCGGCAGATTTGTGTCGTTCGTTCTTCCTTTACCCTTCATGAACAAATTCACGCCAAGTCGTCTTTTTTTATCCTTCTGCAGCTCCCTCCACGTCCTCATCATATTAACCTGACTCTTCTCCGTGTGTTCCGAAGTCTTCATAGATTGCCCTGTGTGCTGCACGCAAAGGGTGTTCTTGTTGTACTGTGTTCTCAGTTTCCCCTCCAACGCCGGCGTCTTTTCCCCAGCTCTTGATTAGCAGGAACGGGTCCAGTTCTCCCGTGTTGTCCACAGTAGTGCTTCTGTCTTGCCAATTTAATTCTTCTATTAAGCACATGCACCAATTAATTGTGAATAGCTTATTAGTGTTTTACTCGTTCTGTTTTTCTAACCAATACGGCAATACTGAAAGTTAAATATTGCAGGTTTGATAACTAGGTTTTTCTGTTGACTTCTACAAAGTTCATAATGCTTAGATTCTTTCCTGTTGAATTTTCTTTGACTTCCACAAAGTTCATAATGTTAATATTCTCGCTGTTGTATTTCTTTTGACTTCTCAAAGTTCATAATGCTAAGATTTTTGCATGTATTGTATTTTGAATTACACAAAGTTCATAATACTAAGATTCTTGTCTGTTGCATTTTCTCTTGATTTCCACAAAGTTCATAATGCTAAGATTCTTGTCTGTTGTATTTTCTCTTGATTTCCACAAAGTTCATAATGCTAAGATTCTTGTCTGTTGTATTTTCTCTTGACTTCCACAAAGTTCATAATGCTAAGATTCTTGCCTGTCGCATTTTCCAAACATATATTCTCCCATATTTGGCTACATTGCTATCTTATTAGGTGTGGCAGACATTGCTACCTTATTAGGTGTGGCAGATATTGCTACCTTATTAGGTGTGGCATACATTGCTACCTTATTAGGTGTGGCATACATTGCTATATTATTATGCGTGGCATACATTGCTACCTTACTAGGTGTGGCAGATATTGCTACCTTATGTGTGGCAGACATTGCTACCTTATTAGGTGTGGCAGATATTGCTACCTTATTAGGTGTGGCAGATATTGCTATCTTATTAGGTGTGGCATACATTGCTACCTTATTTGGTGTGGCAGACATTGCTACCTTATTAGGTGTGGCAAACATTGCTACCTTATTAGGTGTGGCAGACATGCTACCTTATTAGGTGTGGCATACATTGCTACCTTATTAGGTGTGGCAGACATTGCTACCTTATTAGGTGTGGCATACATTGCTACCTTATTAGGTGTGGCAGACATTGCTACCTTATTAGGTGTGGCATACATTGCTACCTTATTAGGTGTGGCATACATTGCTACCTTATTAGGTGTGGCATACATTGCTATCTTATTAGGTGTGGCATACATTGCTACCTTATTTGGTGTGGCAGACATTGCTACCTTAGGTGTGGCAAACATTGCTACCTTATTAGGTGTGGCAGACATGCTACCTTATTAGGTGTGGCAGACATGCTACCTTATTAGGTGTGGCAAACATTGCTACCTTATTAGGTGTGGCAGACATTGCTACCTTATTAGGTGTGGCATACATTGCTACCTTATTAGGTGTGACATACATTGCTACCTTATTAGGTGTGGCATACATTGCTATCTTATTAGGTGTGGCATACATTGCTACCTTATTTGGTGTGGCAGACATTGCTGCCTTATTAGGTGTGGCAAACATTGCTACCTTATTAGGTGTGGCAGACATGCTACCTTATTAGGTGTGGCAAACATTGCTACCTTATTAGGTGTGGCAGACATTGCTACCTTATTAGGTGTGGCATACATTGCTACCTAATTAGGTGTGGCAGACATTGCTACCTTATTAGGTGTGGCATACATTGCTACCTAATTAGGTGTGGCAGACATTGCTACCTTATTAGGTGTGGCAGACATAGCTACCTTATTAGGTGTGGCAGACATTTCTACCTTATTAGGTGTGGCATACATTGCTACCTTATTAGGTGTGGCAGATATTGCTATCTTATTAGGTGTGGCAGACATTGCTACCTTATTAGGTGTGGCATACATTGCTACCTTATTTGGTGTGGCAGACATTGCTACCTTATTAGGTGTGGCAAACATTGCTACCTTATTAGGTGTGGCAGACATGCTACCTTATTAGGTGTGGCAAACATTGCTACCTTATTAGGTGTGGCAGACATTGCTACCTTATTAGGTGTGGCATACATTGCTACCTATTAGGTGTGGCAGACATTGCTACCTTATTAGGTGTGGCATACATTGCTACCTTATTAGGTGTGGCATACATTGCTACCTTATTAGGTGTGGCATACATTGCTATCTTATTAGGTGTGGCATACATTGCTACCTTATTTGGTGTGGCAGACATTGCTACCTTATTAGGTGTGGCAAACATTGCTACCTTATTAGGTGTGGCAGACATGCTACCTTATTATGTGTGGCAGACATTTCTACCTTATTAGGTGTGGCAGACATTGCTACCTTATTAGGTGTGGCAGATATTGCTATCTTATTAGGTGTGGCAGACATTGCTACCTTATTAGGTGTGGCATACATTGCTACCTTATTTGGTGTGGCAGACATTGCTACCTTATTAGGTGTGGCAAACATTGCTACCTTATTAGGTGTGGCAGACATGATACCTTATTAGGTGTGGCAAACATTGCTACCTTATTAGGTGTGGCAGACATTGCTACCTTATTAGGTGTGGCATACATTGCTACCTTATTAGGTGTGGCAGACATTGCTACCTTATTAGGTGTGGCAGACATTGCTACCTTATTAGGTGTGGCATACATTGCTACCTTATTAGGTGTGGCATACATTGCTACCTTATTAGGTGTGGCATACATTGCTATCTTATTAGGTGTGGCATACATTGCTACCTTATTTGGTGTGGCAGACATTGCTACCTTATTAGGTGTGGCAAACATTGCTACCTTATTAGGTGTGGCAGACATGCTACCTTATTAGGTGTGGCAGACATGCTACCTTATTAGGTGTGGCAAACATTGCTACCTTATTAGGTGTGGCAGACATTGCTACCTTATTAGGTGTGGCATACATTGCTACCTTATTAGGTGTGGCATACATTGCTACCTTATTAGGTGTGGCATACATTGCTATCTTATTAGGTGTGGCATACATTGCTACCTTATTTGGTGTGGCAGACATTGCTACCTTATTAGGTGTGGCAAACATTGCTACCTTATTAGGTGTGGTAGACATGCTACCTTATTAGGCGTGGCAGACATGCTACCTTATTAGGTGTGGCAAACATTGCTACCTTATTAGGTGTGGCAGACATTGCTACCTTATTAGGTGTGGCATACATTGCTACCTAATTAGGTGTGGCAGACATTGCTACCTTATTAGGTGTGGCATACATTGCTACCTAATTAGGTGTGGCAGACATTGCTACCTTATTAGGTGTGGCAGACATAGCTACCTTATTAGGTGTGGCAGACATTTCTACCTTATTAGGTGTGGCATACATTGCTTTCTAATTAGGTATGGCATACATTGCTTTCTAATTAGGTATGGCCTGCATTGCTATCTAATTAGGTGTGCATGCATTGCTTTCTAATTACGTGTGGCATACATTGATTTCTAATTATGTTTGGCATTCATTGATATCTAAGTGTGGGATACATTATCTAATTAGGTGTGCATGCATTGCTTTCTAATTACGTGTGGCATACATTGATTTCTAATTGTTTGGCATTCATTGATATCTAATTAAGTGTGGCATACATTATCTAATTAGGTGTGCATGCATTGCTTTCTAATTAAGTGTGGCATACATGATTTCTAATTGTGGCATTCATTGATTTCTAATTAGTGTGGCATACATTATCTAATTAGGTGTGGCATACATTATCTAATTAGGTGTGGCCTACATTGCTATATGTGTCGATTCAAGTGTATTGTGTCGTATTATTTCAAGCATGTAGCTCATTACTTGAAGTATATTTTAGGGCTTGCTTTCCCTAACCTTTGACTGTCCTTAATTTACCTTCAAGGCAGCAGGTCCGTGTCTCTCTTCGTCTGGTTCCTATCCCTTGACTTGTCCGACATGGGAGACCCTACCAGTAGCTGCGCTTCCGTCAGCATAGCTTTGGGAACATTGAGACATGCATGGCCCTCTACCACTGCAAGGTGGAGACCCAATATCGGGGTCATTAGGTGTTTCATTATATGCCTAGATGAGAGGTTAGGTGTTTCATTAGGTGTTTCATTATATGCCTAGATGAGAGGTTAGGTGTTTCATTAGGTGTTTCATTATATGCCTAGATGAGAGGTTAGGTGTTTCATTATATGCCTAGATGAGAGGTTAGGTGTTTCATTAGGTGTTTCATTATATGCCTAGAAGAGAGGTTAGGTGTTTCATTATATGCCTAGATGAGAGGTTAGGTGTTTCATTATATGCCTAGATGAGGTTTCCAAACCCAACTTACACTGTGTGATATATATGTAATAAAGATGTAAGCTACCAATGCCAAACCTGGACATTGACAAGGTAAAACAGAAAAACAGAATCTGAGATTCCTGAGAATGCTCAATATATATGAAGAGAGAACATCAGAAATGAAGAAATCAGGACTGAAATGAGTGGTTATAGCAGCGCCAGTTTTCACCAGAAACAAGATAGATTAGGCCATAGGACAAGATTATCTATTAACAGAATACTACAACTAGCAATGATCTACAAACTATATGGAAGCGGAAAAGGCCGGCCACGCAAACGATGGACAGAAGGAATAGAGTCCGTGTGAATCTATACATGAAGCCCATAAACTGGCACTCTCCCGCTGTTTATTGTTCACCTCGACACCGCAATATACAAGAGGAACGTGAGATTAGGTTGGATAGATGCAGCCAACACGTCCCTCCATTAGCATGCGTTCTCAATCAATTCCACCGCTGATTGCCTTCCTTGCCTCTTTGACAACCAGCGATCTCTCCTGTTATCTTCTCCATTCATTATCGTTTTAGAGTATAACTAATGCAGAATAACTTGTTCTAATGTGCACACTCGTCTGTCTATTGTTGGATCTCATTCACGGATTAGATCTTGGTCTTGTATTCAGTATCCATGATTTACACGTATACAGAATTATTTAACGTCCTAAAACTCGCCTCTTCCCCACGCCTTGAGTCGTATTGAGTACATGGTTAGATATATTTTATGGATTGCTACTTGATGGATGTCAGTATTAAGCCGACCACTCTTACGTCCCAGAAAACTTCGAAATACCAATTGTGTACTGGTCCTACCTCTGAATTCAGGCCAGTTACTAGAACTTCTCGCAGAGAATTATTCTTCTGCGTTCATTCGGAGTTTTTCGGACGTGATTGCGTTGTGCCTGTTTACAACAGAGTTGCGTTCTTGCGCCGTTAGGCCGACACATCCAACTTCTGCGGGTACATATATGTAGATGTATCAAGTCTTTTTAGGCTTTCGTTAGTCGCGTTTCCAACTTCTCGGCAAAGGGTTGGCCCATTATGCTTAGTCACTGCGCTTGTGAATATCACACAAAATACTCCTCACTGCCCCATGTGAAAAGTGGAACAGACAGGAGTCTCTACAAACCAACATCCCGAACATACATGCTACGCATAGTGGTTTGCATTGTGTGTGCTGACGAAGTCTTTTGCCTATTGTCACGTGTAATCGTTCTTGTAAAGCTGATGAACTCGGCTCTTCATTTGGTGATTTAGCTCCAGAATTGCCAGTGCATGCACATCTCAAAGGCAATCTCATTGCATATACTGCAGTAGGTAGTGTAAAGTGTGTAAGTGTTAGGTCTTTACATACACTAGATCGTGTCATAATGAGATGGGATGGCCATTTCAATGTTTCATTTCATACTCTTCTTTGGTTGCCACGCAATATATTATTATAAATGATCCGATACCCAATTTTAAGAGGAAGGCTCGGTGGTCTCCAGGGGCATGCCGACTTTGACAAATGCTGTCGCTACTGGAATTTAACATGTCTGGGTTGTTAGCATGTTATCCACAACGACGCACACAAACAGCCTTCCTCTTCTAATTGTTGATGCTTGATCTGTAGAAGACATAGGAATTGTGGGTCTCCAATGTTATCTTAAATAAGTTAATCGGTACAGTTAATCTCTGGACATCATAACATGTGGGGGGTGCCTTGATGAGAGTAGAACGAGTCAACATGGCGAAGGTAACCTTTAGCTAGATAAAAAACATACTGACCAATAAAACGTCATTCAACACCGAGAAAAAGTGTCGAGGTGCTACATAGAACGTGTACTTTTGTATGGATGTGAAGCGTGGACGAGCAAACAAGCTGAGAAACATGTGATGGCTGTGGAAATGTGGTTTCTGGGGAAACTGCAAAGAAAACCAACGACCAAATCCAAGAAACAAACGAAAACTGTTAACTGATTAGAGAAATTAGCCGTAGACAGTCACAAATTTTTGGATATGTTATAAGGAATAAATTAGAGAACTTTGTGAAAACTGGCAAGATAGATGGGAATAGAATAAAGGGAAGCTTAAGTAAATACCTGGATGGCATGACCACGTGGCATGGCTGAGACAATAACACTGAGTTGATCCACGACTCTGGCGAAACATGACCGCCCACACTTACCGGCATGGCGCATTATGATGAATGTTATCTAATATCTTGAAGTTCGATTCCCATCTACTATTTTAAGTTATTTAACCTATGTGCATGCCTTTTTGTTACTCTCTTGCTGTGATTTTTTTTCCCAAGAGCTTTTTTTTTTTTTTTCAGTTTCACCTCTTCTGTAAATATTCAATGCATATGCCTAAAACTATTTTGTTACGAAACAGATACATAAGCCTCGAACGGCTTGTATCTGCAGCAAAGAACCTCAATGGCTCGGAATGCTGAAGAATAATATGCCTAAAACAATCAAGTTTTATACAAATATAATTTGCATTTGTAAACGTTTGTGCAAACATATTTTGTTTTCCAGATTTATCAAAATTCTTGTCGGTTGAGGAGAAATGGATCTGTCAAATGTTTGCCACCAGGCATTTCTGTTCCATGTAGAGCCTGTAGACAGTATGCTGCACTTTGACATCTCGGATCCCTCATTCTCCTTCCCGCCTTTAGCTGCCACAAGGAAAACAGCCAGTCTCCTGAACCAGTTAACTCCAAAATTCGTTCGGAGACTACAACCACGTAACGTATTTTCAAACATTGATCCTTACCAACCATTGAACTATTCTCATCCATTCGGTCCAAACTACGATGACATGGCAAGTAACCCAATGTGGGGACATTTCCCTGCGCTTATACGTAGACCCGAATATATTAATCGGGAAATTATCTGTAAATCGAATGCAAGAAAATTTGATTTATCACGCAAGTTTCCGATGAACCATTTCCATCCATTGAGCTTGAATCTTAGCGCTAGAGAACTTATCCCAAAGTTGAGAAATGGTCCTACAGCTTTAATGAAACCTGAGTATAAGAATACGAGAAAGGTTGTCCATAAACCACTTCTACACAAGACGACCGTAATCCGTAATTCAACAAAACCAGATAGCCAAGGCGATCTCGTTAAACCGCATCCTGGAGAGGCGGATTATAAATCAAAGTGGACCTATCTTGCTTCAATGTCTAGTAAAACTGAGACAGGGAATAAGAAACAGAAGAAGAATGCAAAGAAACTGGATCGGGTTCCTACATGTAGAACTGAAAAACCAACAAGCTATGCTAATGTTTTAAAACTAAACAGTGACAGCATGGAAGGGAAGCCAGAGTCGGGAAGTGGCACTGCTGGTGTGGGTGACAATAAACACAGAGGTAAGAACTTGCAAACTGGTAGTACGAAAGCAGGGGAAGCGGGTGTCGAATGTTGTCTCGACAAACCATTGAGTTATGCTGAGCGATTGAAACTGAGCATTCATTCCAGGAAATTGCAGTCAGAATGTGATGCAGCTAGTCAAGGAAATGAACAGATGGATAATGCAACATGTAATCCTAACAAACCATTGACCAATACTGATCCAGTAAAATTAATCCCCGGAGCGGTAGGATTTAAATCATCGGAAGGAACCCATTCTTCAGTTTTGAGAAAAACTGCGAAGAGGAATAAGAAACGGAAGACTAATGCAAAGAAAGCAAAGGCTAATGCAAAGATACTAGCGAATATTCCAACAAACACTCCTGAAGAACCAAGCTTTGATGTTTTAACACTAATGAATGACTTCACGGCACTGCAGTCTGTGTCTGAAAATACCTATGTTAATTCACGTGACAATGACCAGTGCGATGAAAATTGTGAAACTCGTGGTGAAAATCCATCTGAGACTGATTCAGAATATTATGCCGAAAAATCACTGAGCTCTGCTGAACGACTGAAACTGAATATTGGCGCCGGTAATTTGCAGTCAGAATGTGAACATATTTCAGCTGGTTCAGGAGAAACAAATGACGGGGACCATAGACATACAGCTGGTAAAATTAACGAGCAGAAGATAGAGCATTTACCATATAACCCAGACGGACTGATTTGTCATAGTCAACCCAAACAGAGCTCCACCACCGAGGAATGTCCGGTATACACAAACACAAATGCGAATATAGAATCGTGTTCAGAAACAGGGCTAAGTGAACAGTTTACGCCAGTTCAAGAATTTGTAAGCTCTGCAGCGGAAACGACATGCATTGACCCAGGGCAACATTCTCCAATGTCTTCAGGTTTCGAGTTAAACGATAGTTTACGACACCTGAACCAAGCAACCACCACTGGATCGCCATTGCAAGAATATCAGTCACCAAATCAGTCGCCAGTACGGGTAGTACTAATGCAGGATAAATTTTCAAGCCCAGCAAACGAAACATCTGCAGACGAACTGGGACAACGTTCTGCAATGTTTTCAGATTTCAAGTTAAACGATACTATAGAACACCCGAACCAAACAAAGACTCCTGAATCTCCTCCATTGCAAGAATATCAAATGTCACAAAGTCAGTCGCCAGTACAGAACAAAATGGCAGTTCTAATGCAGGATAAACTTGCTTGTCCAGCAGCCGAAACATTCACAGACAATGACCCGTGGCAACTTTCTGCAATATTTTCAGATTTCGAGGTAAACGATAGTTTAGAACATCCGAATCGAGCAAAGATCCCTGAATCTCCCCCACTGGGAGAATATCAAATGTGTCACAATCAATCGCCAGTACGGAACAAAATGGCATTACTAATGCAAAATAAATGTTCTACTCCTGCAGCCGAAACGTCCATAGACAACAGTAACCTGGGACAACTTTCTGAAATGTCTTCAGATTTCGAGTTCAGCGATAGTTTAGAACACCCGAACCAAGCAATGACCCCTGAATCTCCTCTACTACAAGAATATCAAATGTCACATCAGTCGCCAGCACGGAGCACAAATTCAGTACTAATGCCAAATAAATGCCCTACAGCAGCCGAAACATTCACAGGCTACAGCGACCCGGAACAACCTTTTGCAGCGTCTTCGGATTATTTCGAGTTATACAATAGTTTACAACATATGAACCAAGCTATCACACCTGAATCTCATCCTTTCCAAGAATATCAGTCACAAAAGCAGACGACAGTACGGAGCATAATGGCATTACTAATGGAAAATTCTTCATTCATGTAAGTGTTCTATCTCAATTCATTTACATTTTGCATCTTCTGTCCCGTGTTCTTTTTTAATGTTCGTGTGAAACTTATAACAGATATGTCTATATATATATGACTTGAGCAAAGAACACTTTGTTCTATTTCTTATATTCGAATATATTTTTTTTTCTATTTGACATTGATATACTTATTGGAATAATATTGGTATATCAATATCAGCCTATATTTGTCTCTAATTTTCTTATCCGTGTGTTTTTAAGTGTTCCTCTTTCGTTTGATTTTCTGACTTTGTTATTCTAAGGTTTTCTCAGTGTGTTCTATCTAGCTCGCTCTTTCATCTCTTGGATTGCAATGGTACACATGTAGTAGTGATTTGTTTCTAGTGAAATCTTTACAGGAAACAGACGTCTTCAAGCCCTGTTTCCACACTGTTTCACGTGGACTATCTTCATTGTTAGTTGAACATCTTATTTCAGTCTTGCATGGCTGAAGGTGATCGCTTCTCTTGAGTCCTGTTTCTAGACATAATCACACACTTGAGTCCTATTTTCTAGACATATTCACCCACTAGAGTCCTGTTTTCTAGACATATTCACCTAGTCCTGTTTTCTACACATATTCATCCAATATAATCCTTTCTAGAAATATTCTTCTAATAGCTTCACACACCCAGACACATACATTTTTGAGGTACCCTTAAGCCCTTAAACACATACACATGCACGGGTACTAATTTTCATTAATAGTAGTGATAAGTAGACGTTAAGAGAACACATAGATAATAAACATTGAAATCTAAAGTTACCATATTAGGAGTACACACTCAAGTGCCATGCCAGCTGGCGTAGTCGTTCATGGCTCTTCAGTTCTCGGTCTTTGGTGTTCTGGATCAACTCTGCTGATATTCCTCCATGCCACCGTCTCAATCCATCCAGCATCATTTCTCTTGGTCTGCCTCTGCCTCTCTTTCCCTCGATCTTTAAAGTTGTCACGATGTTCTCCAGTGCCTCTCTTCTCACCACATGACCCAAAAAAGCTGTTTTTCTTTCTTATTGTTGTATATAGTGTTCTAGTTTCATTGGCATTTTTCAGGCAATCGTTAGTTACTCTGGCAGTTCAAGGAATTCGCAATATTCGTCTCAAAAACCACATCTCTGTTGCTTCTAAGTTCTTCCTAATTTGTTCTTTTACATTCCAAGATTCACTGCCATTCAGCAAAACTGGTTCTATATAGATATAATATAGCATTTCAGCACTCTTTCTTACATTCATTGATAGTGAATTACTGCATAAGATACTCTTGATTTTCTAAAATGCGGCTTTTGCCAGCCCTATTCTGCTCTTAATCTATGTTGTACATCTTTACTAGATAATATAAAGCCTGAAAGTTATAGTTAGTATTTTGTAATTCGAACTAATCGCCTACAGACATCGACTCGCTTTAACAATGCTGTTTCTGTGTTCTACAAAAGTATTAACCAATCATGTCTCTTAAATTGTCTTAACACATTATAACCCGCATTACGGCTCGATGTGTTTGCATGCTTATTAGACCTGCGCTTCGTTAGTATACAAATATCTATAGTGCTACAATGGCTAGATGCCCATTATGCCCTTACTCCATAGATGTTAGTTCAGGTGGATGATCAACCTGGTTAAGTTTTTGGTGATGCTGAATTAGCCTTGAGTCGAAGTTCTTATAGCGAGGTGCTGTCATCTGGAGAAAAGTTCGAGTCCTAGTATGGTAAATATAATCTTCAATTTTAATGTAGTCTATTGTGTCCTCTAATCTTTAGTTATTATTCTTCTGTTGACAATCAATACATGTTAGCTAAAATGTTAATATATCATTTGCCTAGTTTGACATTTTTTCACCAAACATATACAATGAATGCACCGCTTTGAATTTGTTTCATTTCTGGAATATCAATCAATCAATCATGTGCCATGCCGGAAAGCGTGGGCGGTCATGACTCGCCATTTCACTCGATCACCAGTGTCGTGGATCATATATATATCCCAACGTTAATTATATTTTGAATATTTGAACAATGAAGACAGATTGCACTTTTTTTTTGGGGGGGGGGGGGGTGGTTGCGCTCGCTCGCTTTGAACTCAAGCGTAGTCCATACACACTACTTCCAGTAGTGCTGGATTGGATTTTGCATGTGGATTAGCTTTCCCTATTAAGTGTCCCTCACCATCAGGCGAAAACACTCCGATTTGGTACTTGTAATTTACGGCCTCCAAGTTATGGACGACAGGTCAACATTTTTTCCAACTGTCCGGTGTAGGGGTTGAACCCCTTACCTCTGTATTTCAGTTCGACAAATTCAACGTTTTGCTGTTTTGGCTTGGAGTATGCATCTAGTGAGGCGATGAGATATGCAGGCAAAAGGTTGTGCAACATGTTATCGTATTCAAATTCACAACGAGGAAACGATTATATTGAATATTATGCGTACTCATCAAATAATCTCGGAATAGGTTTGCTAAAAAGTTTATAGTAATGATTTCGTAAATGAATCCGTAAAAAGTTTCTTGCTGACTGGCATAGGATAGCGTGCTTCTCATCTTGCGATCTCTAATATTCATTCATGTGCTGTGCCGATAAGTGAGGGCGGTCATGTTTCGCCATCTCACGCGATCAGCAGAGTCGTGGATCAACTAGGGTGTTCTTGTCTCGAAAATACCACGTGGCCAAGGCATCATGGTATTTACTTGTCTACCCCTTGTTTCTTCCCCTCGATCTTGCCAGTTGTCACTAAGTTCTCCCATTTAGGATCAACATGCATCAATTCGTATGGCTCCCTCTGTGCCATGACACAAGACTAACGAGGATTGTGTCTTGCTCTCTTCCTCTTTCCACAACCTTCCATTAGTCATGTTCATGATATGGCCAAAATGACTGCCTCTTTCTGATGTTTGTGATATGTTGACTGTGTCAAAGCCTCCCTCAAAATGTCCAGATCATTCATTCTTGCTATCCAAGGAATATAAGCATTCAACAAAATCTCCAAAGCTCCCATGGATTGGTTTTTTTTCTCGCTTATTTACTAGTTCAGAAGTCGAGGGCAGTGAAGTAAATATCTTGATGCCTTCGCCACGGTGTATGGTCGAGACAAGAACACTGAACTGATCCTCGATTCTGGTGATCGAGTGCTGACCGATATATCACAAGTGTTCATTTTTAGCATATCATTTGACAGGACATTGCAGTCAACACCAGCATTTTTCAGCTGCTGTCTTGGCAAGTTTTACGTTTAGTAGTTTGCCATTGCTTTCTGAACGACCGGCTCACATACCAAATCTCGCGCAGCTGTGTTTCGTACGTGGGTATACGTGATTACGAAAAACGTCCTTAACGCCTTCGCCAAGGAGTGAGATGAGTTCAGGATTAGCAGCCATATATTACAACTGGTTATGTGTAACATTCAAGAATTCTTGTTTTCTAACTTGACATGACAAGACTTATTGCATAAAACGTTCATCTGACAGAATGCTATGTTGCTCCCTGTTCTGTTCCTCTGTAATGCATCTTTTACCATGTTATGTGTGTGTCTAGCTAGATATTTGGATTTCTGGACTTTCCCGTAAACATGTAGGCAGCAATGTTATTCATTGGTGTGCATAGTTCTTCGTTGCTAAACTAGTTCACGACACCGATAAAGTATAATCAGTATCATATATATTATTACCACCAATCATCTGAGAATATTTTTGTTAGCACAATGGCTAAAAAGACGCTTAAAAGTCGACAGGGTCGACTTCATTGCACCGGGTTTTATCCCATATGGCTCGGTCTCTTTCCGCAGAACGGAAAGCGTCGCACAAAGCACAAGCTCCGTAGCTTTTAGCGACGACCCACAGTCTCCGAACATTTAACTCGTAAACCGAAGGGTGCAGCCCGGAATCGAACCCACAACCTTCGGAGCACGAGTCAAACGGCTTGACCACTGCGCCACAGAACGATTTAGCAGCAATTGGTAGCCAAAAATGCGGTAATTTTTTTTCTCTGCACAACAATCAATATTCATTAACAATACAATATTCACTGAATATTTATTAATGTACAACAATTACCACCAATATTCATTGAATATTTATTTCTGGACAACATTCAATATTCATTGAATATTTATCTATTTACAGCAAAGATGACCAATAGTCATTGAAAATTGATTTCTGTACAACATACATTACCACTATTCATTTAATATTTACTTATATGTAACAGTTGAGTTAAGAATCGACATCACTGCACGCAGGACATTCCCATACGTGCTCCGTCCCCTCGTTCTATATGCATATTCTATTTGTAACAAACATTACCAATATTAGCTGAATATGTAGTTCTATACAACAAAGGTTACCATTATTCATTAAATATTTATTTCTATACAATTACCAATATGCATTGAATATTTGTTTCTATACAACAAACTTCACAAATTTTCATTGAATATTTATTTCATGAAACTGTTACCAATATTCAACACGTTTTCCTTCCAGACCCTGGAGGCCGTTGGTAAATCCTTGTATTGATCCTCCTGCGAACATATGTTGGTACGAACAACCTGACGGACATTCACTGTCGGACTTAGAGGATGATAGTGATCCTAGCAGCGCAGATGACCTAGACTCGATGTCATCTTTAGACAGCAGTACATCTTCAGACAGCAGTACATCTTCAGACAGCAGTACATCTTCAGACAGCAGTACATCTTCAGACAGTGGTACATATACCCCAGGACTTGACATATCATATACAGAGAGTTTTCCGTCGTTATTTATTTACACTCCCCAATCACGGAAGATACAATCTGAAATATGGAGTTCTATGATGTCAGTCATGACTGGACAAACCAACCCTGGGGACGACATAATGCAGGAGCGAATTTCACTGTGGGATCATTTACTGTAAATATTGACACAGAGGTAAGCAATCGTGTAATATTGATACTGGTATAATTATACAAAGTGGTTCGTGTATTTTCTGTTTTAAAATCTATTGTAAGACGGGAGTGCAGAATCTTTGGGCACGTCTATCGTCCCCCAGATTTGACATGCATATAACATGAAGCACTAGGAAAAACAGGCAGACATAGAAATGAAATTGTTGCGAAACTATTAAGGCCACTAAGTCAATACACACATTCATAATTATTGATTGGGGTTCGTAGAAGTAGACATTAGAGACCACACATAACATTGAGACCTGTGTAACCATGCCGAGACTGAACTACCTAGTTAACCATGCCGAGACTGGAACCTATCACCTCCAAATGACGACATAGCCTCACTGCAGGAATCTGTAATTCGACATGTGGCCATCTGGACGCCATCTAAGCTCTACTTGTTTCTTCTTCCTTGTAAGCGCTAATCTATACTTGTGAATTTGCTTAGGGAGAGATTGAGACACACAATGAGAGGGAGAGAGAGGTAAGAGGTCAGATGACATAGATAAGAGATGGAGAGTGTGTATAACGTTAGTTGGCATCCATCCATGTGCCATGCCTATAAGCGTGGGCGGTCATGTTTTGCCATCTCACTCGATCACCAGAGTCGTTAGTTAGCAAATGATGTATTTATAATGTAAATCACGCTTTAAAATAAATTTAACACTTATGTTCATTTAGTGCATGTAAGGTTATTTGCTAGAAGTAAACACGCAAATTTGTAGTTTTTTGGTTTTTGTTTATTCGTATATCTTTTACAGGACATCGCTGTCAACATCAGCATCTTTCAGCTGATAATTTTCTTTGCAAGATTACGCTCAGTAGTTTGCCATTGCTTTCTGAGCGACCGGCTCAATACCCCGTAAGTTACCGACGTGGAGGGAACCGCTACCGATTCTCGCGCAACGTCACGTTACTCACGAAAATATACGGGATTACGGAGAAAGTCGTGTAACCTCTGGACCAGGGAGCCCAGCAAAGTTGTAGTTGGCTACTGATTATATAGATGATTGAGATGTCTAAGATTCACCAAGTGTCGCATATTTCCATAGCTCCTATCATTGCTGTCAACGGCCTCTTCGTTGTCCACAAATCCAGTATACACTGATTTTATTTCAGTATTCTGAGCGACTCTCTGGTCAGTGTGGAATGTTTGGTCGATTGACTTAGTTCAATTCTTGTTTGCCAATGCCATTCTTTGTTTCCAGAATGATCCTACTTCCCATGGACTGACAGTAACATTCCTCTACAATCTTCACATTTGTGCAGGTCTCTTTCTTTGACACCCCCCACCAGATATATCTCCCCAGTCTGCTGGTAGTTTCAGTTTTCCCAGAACCTCTGTAAATCAATCAATCAATCATATGCCATGACGGAAAGCGTGGGCGGTCATGACTCGCCATTTCATTCGATCACCAGAGTCGTGGATCAGCTCAATGTTCGTCTCGTCCATGCCATGTGGCCAAGCCATCCAGGTATTCTCCTCTCGGTCTTCCCCTCCCGGTATGTTCCCTTCGATCGTTACGAAGTTTTCCAATCCATTTCTTCTCATATGTCCAAAAATTGTTTTGACTGTCTACGTCTAATTTCTCTAATTTACAATTGTCATTTGTCTCCTGTAGTACTTGGTCATTTTTTTTTTCTGTCTGTCCATGGTATTCTTTGCATTTTTCCCAGAAACCACATTTCTGCAGCCATCAGACGTTGTTCACCCTCTGTAAAACAGAAGGTAATTTAACTTGTTTATATCGGGTAAAAAAGCTTCTGCTAAATTAACATGTCGACCAGCAGATGGAGACATGCAACTAAGGAGTATTGAAACTGGCAACCTAATCCCATATAAAACTATAGGCTCAAAACCCAGGAGTTCAATACCTGTCTTGTTCTTTTATTTTTTATTCACCTCCACTCCTGAAGGTTGGGTATGTGGGAAATCGCTGCTGGCTGGTATATTCAGAAGTTCCTTAAAATATTCCACCAATCTGTTTATGTGATCTTCGGTGAGGACTGCTCTATTGCTATTTTAGTCGACTTGGCTATACGGGTTGCTCTTAACGGTCTCTGGGATTTGTTTCCCAACTGCTGGAGTTGCGTATGGCAGAGAGAGATAACCTGATAACCTGTTAACATTACTAACTAGGAGGGTTTGTGATCTGGTTGATTACCTATACACAAACGTGATATAAAAGGTACACGATAATGGCGGTGTTGGCTATAGTTGTATACTGTCATGTCTTACCGCTACTTTTAGATGTCTGTCAATACCTGTTGATGTATCTATCTTACATTTATACCTTATCGTTATGAAGTAAGTTTCACAAATTTCACGTCTTCAATCTTTTGAAGGGCTGTAAAGAAGCTAACATGGCCGCGATGAAGATAGTCTGTCAGTGTCAAGTTCTATTAATAGGTGAGTACTGTATCAGTCGCTGTGTTTTACAGGGGCTCACGATGGAAGCAAAGACCTAGCCTACAATTCGTGTAGAAAGTCGACTAAGGCGCGTTGACATGAGACCGGCATTCTCATCTCGTAGCAAACTTGGGTTCAAAACTCGCCCATTATGATGAACAAGTCTACGAAGAGCAGGGTGTGTGTGTTCTATGCTCCATTCGTCCATCATGTACATGTCTACGAAGGGCAGGGTGTGAGTTCTATGCTCCATTCGCCCATCATGTACAAGTCTACGAAGGGCAGGGTGTGCGAGTTTTATGCTCCATTCGCCCATCATGTACAAGTCTACGAAGGGCAGGGTGTGTGTTCTATGCTCCATTCGCCCATCATGTACAAGTCTACGAAGGTCAGGGTGTGTAAGTTCTATGCTCCATTCGCAGTTGGATGGCAGATAACTGCAATAATTAATTACTCTTGCCGTCTCTTTATAGATGTAACGAAGGATAACAGCGTGAACTGATAGAGCCATGAAATCTCCCAAAGAGAAGTGGTTACTCGTTTCAGAATAGTCCATTCTCTGAGCATGTGGCGAGGAGAAGGTCATCACGAGCAGGTCGACAAATTGGCTGGATCTTTTCCTCTCGGCGGGGTATTGGGCAGATGTGGTTAGTGCCCATTTGGGTGGTGGGTATAGTGTGGAGCAACAGCTGCCTGGAGAGATGTTTATAGTTCCAAAAACTATGATGGCATAATTGGTAATACAGGAAGACTTAAATTCTAAGAGAAGGCAAACCGAAACGTTATCCCATCACAATAGATTGAAAATATAGGCCCAAAATATAGATGTCCCAACCTCTGAATGCAAGGCAGCTCATCTTCATGTGGTAGGTCCATTTTAGAATAGCGCTTTCGTTATGGCTCTCGGTAGTTTCTCGATCTCTTGCCGTCTTTCCCGCGTCATAACACCATTGTTGGGGTCAAGCAAAAGCTGCATTTCAGATGATAAACAAACATTGCTTACAGAATGCCACTTAAATATCAAAACAGTGCCGTGTTTTATAGAACCTGCTCTGCTGTATGACGGTGGACCTTGGAGTGTGAACGAATTTGCAATAGCTTGAACACAATGGGGATGTGGTTCCTGAGACGAACATTCGGCTGCTAGAGTAAGTCAAAACTGACGCCTGGGAAAAGGCTTATGCTTGCTTGCTTGCGTTCGCTGGCTGTGAACTCCAGCGCGAAGTCCTGTATGTCGTATGAAGACATCTTGTTGTCCAACATCAGTGTGATGTCATACAGGACCTAATAAAAGTAGAATATTATATGCAACTATTTGATAAACCATGTTCTTTTTTCGTGAGATTAGACAAGCATTGGAAAATACCGTGACTGGGAAAAGTCAGCGGTGAGACAGGCAGACAAGACAAATGATACTGGATGGTATAAAACGGTGGCATTGAGGAATAACGAATAGAATTGAACCAGAGACAGATCTGTAGATATATGAAACGCCTGAGCCATTTGGCAGGGCACATTGTCTTTATGATAAGTCTATCGATACTCTGCTACCAAGACCAAACGTTCGGTCATTCATTGTCATCCGTTGTCCTTCATTTATTCATTTATTCATTGTCATTCGTTCATTCATTGTCATTAATTTATTGTCAGTCAAGACTGGTGTTGGAGCCAACTAATCCACTCTTCACACTTCACCCACTGCTTCCTATTCTCAGTAATTCCCTTCACCTGAGTTGTCCTCCAACATCCTTGTGTGATTATGTGATGTGGTTCTCCTAGGACGTCCTTTCTCTGGCCCTGACTATTGTCTTCCAGTATTTTCAGGTTCGGACTCCAATGCTTCATTTTCTGGTCAATCCAAGATATCTTTTTGCATAATTGTCTATAGGTGTATATTTTCTCCATGGATTCAAGAATTTGTAATCTCGATAAACATACCGCTGTCTACTTCGCAAGACCAAAAATTCAACACAATTGAGAATCCATCTATAAAGTGTTAGCGAGTATGAGAAAGGCGACAAAAAGGCATCTGTGACGAACAAGTGATACACCTCATTGTAATTGACAGCGTTTTATTGAAAAGTGTTTTCCATCTGGCAAAAGATTACCTTTGCCAGGCCGATTCTTTTTCTAATCTCTACCAGACATCGTCCAATAGATTCTAGGACTATTTCAAGATGGTTGCACCAATTCATCATGAATATACACTGAATATGTGATAAATTAATATATTTTGCAGTTCTCTGATTATATGTATCAACTATATATGTCTTTGATATGTATACTTTAACATAGACTAACTTAAAATATTTTAGTAATGTAGTTTGCAGAACGTCGCAATCATTCCTAATTTGTCTATGATTTACTTAGCAGTGTTCAGTAGCTTGCCTTTGATTTCTGAACGACCGACTCTCATACCATCAAAAGCAACACAGGCTGTCTGCTTCTAAATCGTCAGCAGCTGATTTTGAACCATCCACTCCGAACGGCGAAATCCTATCCCCTAAGCCAGTCGCCAGTTCGTGAAATATTGTAATGAGATAAACATGTATTTATTATTCTCAGGTATTCTCATCGTGAATTGCCGGATGTCATCAATAATGGATCAGTACGTTTTGTCAGTGCCGGTAGCCGCTAGTGGAAAGATTTCTCTCTGCATCCTCAGCTGTATTGTCAATCTACACATCCAGCATATAAACCAGATACACCCGAACAGTTTAGCCAATAGTTGATAGCAATCTTCGTTCTGACCTTGCATGGCTGTTGAGATAAAACAACAAATGTAAACATTCAAAATTCTTTAGAATTTAGCATTCATTTCATTTTGGGATTGAACATTTTAATAACCAACAAATTTAATTATTTCTCTGGCAGTCAATGAAACGATGTTGCCCGTTAAATTAGATAACCATGTGAAATGTATATAAGCGCTGTTTGTTTTAGCAATGAACTTTAGCAATGGTCTATTTGTGACTTTGTTTCGTGTCTTTTGTTTCATGTCTACACTAGTTTTAACATTAATATATATATATTGTGGTTATGATAGTTCCTTCCTTCTTCTGTTGGTTACCCAGTGTCTTTAAATGTTTTGGTATATGGTGTCTTTAAACGTTGTAATGTACGGTGTCTTTAATCCTTGTAGTGTACGGTGTCGTTAAACGCTGCGGTGTAGTGTCTTTAAACGGTGTGGTGTACCGTGTCTTTAAACGTTGTGGTGTACATCGTTTTTAAACGTTGTGGTGTCGTGTCTTTAAACGGTGTGGTGTACCGTGTCTTTAAACGTTGTGGTGTACCGTGTCTTTAAACGGTGGGGTGTACCGTGTCTTTAAACGTTGTGGTGTCGTGTTTTTAAACGTTGTGGTGTACCGTGTCTTTAAACGTTGTAGTGTATGGTGTCTTTACAACGGTGTGGTGTATGGTGTCTTTACAACGGTGTGGTGTATGGTGTCTTTAAACGTTGCAGTGTATGGTGTCTTTAAACGTTGTGGTGTATGGTGTCTTTACAACGGTGTGGTTTATGGTGTCTTTAAACGTTGTAGTGTATGGTGTCTTTACAACGGTGTGGTGTATGGTGTCTTTAAACGTTGCAGTGTATGATGTCTTTAAACGTTGTAGTGTATGGTGTCTTTAAACGTTGTAGTGTATGGTATGGTGTCTTTAAACGTTGCAGTGTATGGTGTCTTTAAACGTTGTAGTGTATGGTCTTTAAACGTTGTAGTGTATGGTGTCTTTAAACGTTGCAGTATATCGTGTCTTTAAACGTTGCAGTGTGTGGTGTCTTTAAACGTTGCAGTGTGTGGTGTCTTTAAACGATGTAGTGATGGTGTCTTTAAACGTTGTGGTGTATGGTCTTTAAACGTTGTGGTGTATGGTGTCTTTACAACGGTGTGGTGTATGGTGTCTTTACAACGGTGTGGTGTATGGTGTCTTTAAACGTTGTAGTGTATGGTGTCTTTAAACGTTGTAGTGTATGGTGTCTTTAAACGTTGTAGTGTATGGTGTCTTTACAATGGTGTATGGTGTCTTTACCATGATGTGGTGTATGGTGTCTTTAAACGTTGTAGTGTATGGTGTCCTTTACAACGGTCTTTTGTGGGTATGGTGTCTTTACAACGGTGTGGGTTATGGTGTCTTTACAATGGTGTGGTGTATGGTGTCTTTACAACGGTGTGGTGTATGGTGTCTTTACAACGGTGTGGTGTATGGTGTCTTTACAACGGTGTGGTGTATGGTGTCTTTAAACGTTGTAGTGTATGGTGTCTTTACAATGGTGTATGGTGTCTTTACCATGATGTGGTGTATGGTGTCTTTAAACGTTGTAGTGTATGGTGTCTTTAAACGTTGTAGTGTATGGTGTCTTTACAATGGTGTAGTGTATGGTGTCTTTAAACGTTGTAGTGTATGGTGTCTTTAAACGTTGTAGTGTATGGTGTCTTTAAACGGTGTGGTGTATGGTGTCTTTAAACGTTGTAGTGTATGGTGTATTTACAATGGTGTGGTGTATGGTGTATTTACAATGGTGTGGTGTATGGTGTCTTTAAACGTTGTAGTGTATGGTGTCTTTAAACGGTGTAGTGTATGGTGTCTTTAAACGTTGTAGTGTATGGTGTCTTTAAACGTTGTAGTGTATGGTGTCTTTAAACGTTGTAGTGTATGGTGTCTTTAAACGTTGTAGTGTATGGTGTCTTTAAACGGTGTGGTGTATGGTGTCTTTACAACGGTGTGGTGTATGGGGGTCTTTACAACGGTGTGTATGGTGTCTTTACAACGGTGTTGTGTATGGTGTCTTTACAACGGTGTGGTGTATGGTGTCTTTACAACGGTGTGGTGTATGGTGTCTTTTTACGTTGTGTATGGTGTCTTTACAATGGTGTGGTGTATGGTGTCTTTAAACGGTGTAGTGTATGGCTGTCTTTAAACGGTGTGGTGTATGGTCTTTACACGGTGTGGTTTATGGGGGTCTTTACAACGGTGTGTATGGTGTCTTTACGAACGGTGTGGTGTATGGTGTCTTTACAACGGTGTGGTGTATGGTTTCTTTACAACGGTGTGGTTTATGGTGTCTTATTACGTTGTGTATGGTGTCTTTACAATGGTGTGGTGTATGGTGTCTTTAAACGGTGTAGTGTATGGTGTCTTTAAACGTTGTAGTGTATGGTGTCTTTAAACGTTGTAGTGTATGGTGTCTTTAAACGTTGTGTATGGTGTCTTTAAACGGTGTGGTGTATGGTGTCTTTACAACGGTGTGGTGTATGGGGGTCTTTACAACGGTGTGTATGGTGTCTTTACAACGGTGTGGTGTATGGTGTCTTTAAACGTTGTAGTGTATGGTGTCTTTACAACGGTGTGGTGTATGGTGTCTTTTTACGTTATGTATGGTGTCTTTAGAACGGTGTGGTGTATGGTCTTTACAACGGTGTGGTGTATGGTGTCTTTACAACGGTGTGGTGTAAGGTGTCTTTAAACGTTGTTGTGTAGTGTCTTTAAACGTTCTGGTGTATGATGTCTTTACAACGGTGTAGTGTAAGGTGTCTTTTAAACGGTGTAGTGTATGGTATCTTTAAACGTTGTTGTACGGTCTTTCAGCGGTGTGGTGTAGGTCTTTCAGCGGTATGATGTAGGTCTTTAAACGGTGTGATGTATGGCGTCTTTAAACTGTGTGGTACAGAGACGCAAGTTATTGTTGAGGTCCATACTTAAGTAGTGTTTCCCAAACACCATCAATCATATTTTCTGGACACTACTTCTAAGCTAGTCTTATCTTGGTTGTAATGTTTATGACGCGTGTCAAAATTTCGATGTTTTTGTTTGCTGCTAACACCATTTGATCCCATCTTTTTATATTTATGCATGGGGTTGTTTTAACTTCATCTGATTTTTCTGAAAGTTTAATCTCTTCTTACCCTATTTTTTTCTTAAGAACTACTTCATCGTTTGTAGTTGTTTGTGATCTGTGGTTAGGGTTATCTTTGACACAGGTAATAGTCGACATGTATATGCTGTTTGACAGCTGCCCTTTTGTCTGTTGAAATGTTTGCGCTGTTTAGTAGAGGTGGCAGCAAAGTAGTCACCATTCTGTCCTTATGTGTTGTTTCTACCTCTTTGTCGATCTTAGTATCCCCTGTGAACACACTGCCATAAATATTCTCACTAAGAGAGGATTTTCTTCATTGATCTTGATATGTAATTTCTTGGAATTTCTGCCTATTTTCATTTCCACTGTATTTTTTTTTATTCTTCCGCACGTTTTGTGCAGAAAGTGTTTTTGGCGTGTCCTGTATTGATCTGGATGTATAATACTTTTGATCATCAACAAAGAGAAATGTATTTCATGTAGTTTCTGGATTTGCCTCACATATTATTCTATCCATGTATATATATTAGAGGTTAGCACGAACTTTTTAATAATATTTGTAACTTTAATTCAGTGCTTGTGGTCTTCTTGTATTCTTGCCGAATTTATACCTGCTTTTATATTTGCCCGTAGCATTTAATAAGTCCTTGAATCTTAAACTTTATGATTCTCCTCATTTCCTGCATTTAGAATCAAGACATTTTAACAGCAAAAACAATGTTCTGTTTGTGGTCTTCCATTTTATTTAGCAGGTAATACATTTTAGTAAAAACAACACAACGTTGTATTAGCTCTGCATATTTACACATACTTTGAGTTTATGATATTATATTACTTATATTGTACTAGAAATTTCACTATGAAAGTGTCTGATTTCAGTCATCTACAAAGAATAGGCCATCGACAAGATTGAAACTATCCATAGAGAAAATACCACAGAAAGATAAACTATCCATAAAGGGGGGGGTGGGGGGTATACCATAGCAAAGATTTCACTAAACTATCCATGGGAAATACTTCAGACTTCATTAAATTATCTGTAAAGCATCGGAGAAATTTAAACAATTATGAAAAAGACTTGACGATTTTAGTAGTTTAACTTCCGAATGTCTACATTCCCAAGCCAAGACAATCTACTAAGACTTTCGTCTGTAACTATGTCGGAGCATTTTCTAATCTTGCAAATTTTCTAACTTTTCGCATTTTAAATGTTAAATATTTCTGATATAATTTAAATCTGCAAAACCTCAAATTTTATATTTTAAACTTGCTGTTTTATATTTTAAACATTTAAAATCCTCATCTCATGTTCCTCTTGCACCTTGCAAAACTTTTGGGAGTCCTTTTAATTTCAGATTTCAAACTTTATAATCGTCCTGATTTTAAACTTTCAAATGTCTCTATCGTCTTATTTTTGCATTTACTTGAACAGTCATTTTTAGACTTATTTCTTTTCTGTAGGGTATTTTGTTTGCCAGCTGTATATTTCTTTGCTTGTAGTACTACGGCATTATGAACCTAATTTTTTTTTTAACATTTTTAATAATCACATGCATGTAACATGAAACGGAATATAACTTTTTTGACATGCTTGCATTTTTTTTTCTTACCATACCCATTGTGACCAAATGTCATGCTATTTTCTTTTGTAAATCCTTTGGCTTCGATTACCTCTTTGTTCAGTTCACTTTACTGCTTTGTTACATCTGACATTGTTTGTCAAAATAACTCGCAGTGTCTGCAACCATATTACCCACTATATGGTCAAATGCAGAACCGTCTTTCTACATTTCTTTGTTGGATATAATTTTCTAGATACGTGTAAAGAACTTAGTTTGCAATGCTTTCCTTCTTGTGTCCCTACTGATCGGTGAACGTAGTAGCCAGGTTTCTATAAAGATATCCTGTCTACCGTTGCGAACATGAAAAAAGAATTAAATACTATCTAGTTGCTTAAATATATATTTTAAATCAATTGCGTCATTGCTTATTAAATAAAATTACATAGTCTGTTTCAATCACATATCTTAATGTTACAATAATTTTAAATGGTCTATTCCAATCAACTTAACATTGTTTAATGTGTAAATTCTTTAACACAAATTAAGACATTCATTTTTACATTCATGTCGCAATAAATTAACATGGTCATTCCAGTCAACATACATAAATGTTCAAAATGTGAATTTAAACAGAAAAGTCAAACATTTTTGCTCGATTTATTGCCTGGCATACTTTACTGCATCTCGTAAGGTGCACACTACAAGAGTTATTTATATGAAGTGAATAAATGATTAATAAACTGCTATTCACTCCAAATGGTATATAACTTTACAGTTTGCCAGGGAGTAGATCCAGGGAAATGTGCCAGGCAATAAATCGTGATTGTTTGTGACTTCCGTGTTTAGTTTGAGTCAGTTTATATTTGTTGGAATCAATGTACATAAATTTGTTACAATAATCATACATAAATAGCTGCTTAAATATGTACTCTAAAGTCAATTTGCTAATAATTTTGCACAAATATATGAAGAAATCAATTTAGTGATACATTTAACTTGCATAGGGTATTTTTCTTTCAGCTTGCCTAGATCTGTTAAATGAACTTACATTCATGGTTCTTTAAATCATTTTATATGAATGTTTGATACAATAAACTGTTTGATTTGAAATATTCAAGGATGTTTGTTAAATTAAATTGCATAAATGTTGAAAATATTTTTACAATTTTTGTTTAAACAGCTGGCGTTGTTTAAATCCACGTTAAATTCTTTTGCACAAATGACTTCTTCAATGTGTACATTGGTCGCTACAATCAAATTACAAAAAGGTGTAAACTTGGCGCTGTTGCTTTTGGGCAGTGAGCTCATTTCACTATTCGCCGACAACCAAGCAGCGGGTTGTAGAAATGATCATCTCATATTATGAATCTTCGAATTGACGCATTGCAATGATTTTGATGGGCGCTT